>CM053614.1:60191708-60279902 GCA_028646535.1 Procyon lotor | reverse complement strand
TGTATAAACAACAACAAAAATGGCAGACCCATTGCAAACATTTGCCTCCAGTCTTTCTCCATATGCTGCAAAAGAAATAAAATTGATAAGTAAAGAAAGATACTATCAAAAATTGATAGTTTGGTAGACTTTCTGGACGACTAAAAATAAATAGAAGCAAGTTGATGGAGGAAATTGACAGAGAAAGTCACCAAAAAGACAGTGGTCTCTAGACAGGTGAACATGTAATTTGGGAACCATGTTAAGAAAATACCTTTTTTTTTTTTTTAAAGATTTTATTTATTTGACAGAGAGGAGAGAAATCACAAGTAGGCAGAGAGGCAGGCAGAGAGAGGGGGGAAGCAGGCTCCCTACCGAGCAGAAAGCCCAATGCGGGACTTGATCCCAGGACCCTGAGATCATGACCTGAGCCGAAGGCAGAGGCTTTAACCCACTGAACCACCCAGGTGCCCCAAGAAAATACCTTTCAATTATAGGCTATTTTTTTTTTTTGCTTCTTCATTTCAAAATCATCATTTTGGTGCATTTTAATATACACATTATCTATATATATCTGCATAAGAGGTAATTTTTATAAGTCAGTGAGTATCAGAAGCATGCTCAAATATTTTTACTGAAGGGAAGACCAGTGCCCTATAACAAGCTACGAAGGCACTGTGGAGGGAGCAGGGGCTGGACTGAGCCAGCAGGTGTGATGGAGAAAGGGAGAGAGAAATCCCGCCCAAGCAGGGGAGTCAACCGAAGGAAGGTCTGTACCCGGTAACTGCACCAGTCAGCATCCCCACTGTCATCCCCATTCCAAGGACACTGGGATAAAACCGTTCTTATGACAGCATTTGGGGGCTTTTCCTCATTCTGACAGCCAGTTTTCCCATTCATTCAAAAGTAAAGGCATTCCAGGGGCGCCTGGGTGGCTCAGTGGGTTAAAGCCTCTGCCTTCGGCTCAGGTCATGATCTCAGGGTTCTGGGATCGAGCCCCACATCGGGTTCTCTGCTCAGCAGGGAGCCTGCTTCCCCCTCTCTCTCTGCCTGCCTCTCTGCCTAACTATCCAAAGTTTCCTTCTCCCCCCTTCAACACTTTGACAAAAAAAAAAAAAAAAAGTAAAGGCATTCTCTCACCCCTACTCCAACTGAGCCTCATCAAAGATATTCCATCCCTACTCTAAATGAGCCTCCTGGAATTTCTACTCAGAAATGAGATCTTGGGGCACCTGGGTAGCTCAGCTGATTAGGCATCTGCCTTCAGCTCAGGTCATGATCTCGGAGTCCTGGGATCAGACTGAACCCCACATCAGGCTCCTCCCTGCTCAGCAATTAGTCTGCTTCTCCTTCTCCTTCTGCTCCCTCCTCAACTTGTGCGTGCTCTCTCTCTCTTTCTCAAATAAATGATTACAATCTAAAAAAAAAAAAAAAAAAGAAATGAGATCTAGCAGGGAGGAAAAAGTCTTATTTAACAGCCATACTAGCTACCCAGTTTTTATAAAAAACAACTAAAGGATATACAAGGCAGTAAGAGAGCAAGAGGGTTCAGACTTAACTGCCACAAACACTAGAACTGGACAAATATATAAAACAACTGTTTTCAGACACCAGACTCTAGGTAGCATAGAACGGTGATCCCTGAGAGAAGGGAAATCAATGAGGGAAGCCCTAAACTGCCCTGGCCGCGTTCTGTGTGGAAGCAATTTCCAGACCACAGGCACAGGGAGGAGGAACCAAAGTGAGGACCACAGTATTACTGAGTTGAGTAGGAAGAAACCAAGAAGCTAAGAAGACAAGGAGGCTGAGGTGACTAAAATTTCTAAGACAGTACTGAACAAAAAGTCACCCAGAAAAAGAGCTTCAGAAATCTACATGGAGTGGGGGTTGGGGGGCTGGGGGGTGGTCTAATGAGTCCTTTCTTGAATATCAACCTGTACAGAAAGAAGAGCACAAGACCAGGCAAAAACTGCGTCTGAGGAAAGAATGACGACCAGGAAATTGTAAACTGAATGATTCCTAGAGCTCACAAATGGCAAGAAATCTTTTTATTTGTTCCCATCAGTCGGAGAAGAAAAGACTACAAAAGGCTAATGCCTTAGTAGTCGGCCTAGACTAGCCCTAATGTAACGCCTACACTAGATGCCCTCCCCATAAAAGGAACAAAAACAAAAACAAAAAATTAAAAATAAGGCTTGAAGGATCAAACCAAACCACAAGTAACTTTACTGTCCATCAGAACAAAGTCCAACACCCTTTATAGGAACTGAACAAAATCCAGCAGTCAACAATGTAATGTTCATGCTTGGCATCCAGTAAAAAAGTATTAAACATGCAGACATACAGGAATATGTAGCCCATAACCAGAAGAAAATTCATTCAACAGAAAAAGACCCAGAAAAGACCAAGATTATGGAATACCAAAGAAATCAAAGCAACCCTTATAAATACTATAAATATTCTAAAAGACCTAAAGGAAAATATGAATATAATGACGGGGGGAAAGAAAAATATTTTAAAAAAGAGTCAAATGTAAAATGTACCAAGATAAACTACATGGACCAAAAGAAGTCTTAATAAATTGAAAAAGAATTAAAATCATACAGAGTTGTTCTCTGATCACAACAGATTTTTAGACAGAGAGGAATCTGAAAAATGCCGTACGTGTTTGGAAATTAAAGAACACAAATCTAAGTAACCCATGGGTCACAGAAGAATCACCCAAATAAAGCTGAAGTATTTGAAAACAGAACCAAAATACACCAAAATTTATGGGAGGAAAATAAAACAAGATAAATGCTTACATTAGAAAAGAAGAAAATTCTAAATCAATGAGCTAAGCTTCTATTTTAGGAAGTAAAAGAGCAAATTAAACCCAAAGTAAGTAGGAAAGGAAATAAAAATAAAAGTAAATATAAACTAGTCAACAGACAAATGATAAAAGAAATTAATGAAACCAAAAACTGATTTATTATCAATAAAACTGCCAACACTCTACCTGTATGGTTAAGGAAAAAAAAAAGGGCAAACATACAAATTACCAATATTGAGAATGAAAGGTCATCACTATAGATTCTGCAAACATTAAAGATAAAAGAGAATAAAGAATGTATACCAATAAACTCAAAAACCTATGAAACACACAGACACCTTGAAAAATACAAATTACAAAAAGTAATTCTACCCACATGGTCTGATGCCCATTAAGGAAACAGAAATTGTAGTAGTTAAAACCTTCCCATAATGAAATACTAGGCCCAGATAACTTCCCTGTAAATTCTATTAAATGTATAAGAAGGAAATAATTATAAGGCTACACAAATCTGTCAGAGGAGCTGTAAACACTTATCAACTCACTTTATAAGGCCAGCATTACCTCAAAACCAAAATCTGAGACATGATGAAAAAAGAAAATTACAGAACAATATCCTTTATAAACAGAGATATAAAAATTCTTAGCAAAATTTCAAAAAGCAAAATTGCAAAAAACTATTTTAAAAAAGAAAAACAAAGTTGGAAAACTTACACTACCTAATTTCAAGACCTACTGCGAAACTACAGTAAATAAAACATTATAGCAGTGGCAAAAAGAGAGATCTATAAATCAACTGAACAGAGAAGAGTCCAGAAACAGACACAAATGTATATGGTCAACTGATTTTTTACAAAGTTGCCAATGTAATCCAAACTGAAGAAAGCACAGACTTTTCAACAAATGGTCCTAGAATAGCTGGGAATCTATACAAGGAGAAAAATGAACTCTTACCTCAAGCCACACCCAAAGATTTAACTTGAATGTATCACAAACTTAACATAAAAGCAAAAACTGTAAAATTCTAGAAGAAAACATAAGAAAAAAATATAAGGATGTGCTTCTGGAGTAAGCAAAGATTTCTCAGGTGGGATATAAAAGGACAAACCATCAGAAAAAAAAATGGTAAGTCAGACTTCAGAAAAAATTAAAATCCTCTGTTTGAGAGCCATCATTAAAAAAAAAAAAGGAAAGAAAGAAAGATAAAGAAAAAAGCAAGTTATGTGCCTGGAGAATATATCTGCAATACATGTACATCTGGCAAAAGACTTTTCCAGTATATATAAATAACTTTCACAATATAATAAGATAACCGGATTTTAAATAATGGTCAATATTTGAATAGATTATTTCCCAAAGGAAGGTAAGAGACTTGCCAATAAGCACATGAAAAGATGTTCAACAACATTAGTCATTAGGTAAATGAAAATTAAAACCACAATGTCCTATCAGTTCACACCTAATATAAAGTGGTTAAAATTAAAACAATACCAAGTGTTGAACAGAACACAAATCAAATGAAATCTTCACATACTGCTTGCAGAAATGTAGAATGGTACAACCAGTTTGGAAAAGTTTGGCAATGTCTTTAAAAATTAAACACACATTTGCCATACAAGCCAGAAAACCACATCTAGGTATTTATGCAAATGAAATGAATGCATATGTCATATCAACATAAAGACCTGTATATGAATGTTTACAGCAGCGTTATTCCTAATAGCCCAAAACTGGAAGCAACACAAATAATCATCAACATGTGGAAGGATATACAAACTATGGCAAAGCCACATACTGGGAAAGAATGAACTACTGATACAATAAACATGAAAGAATTTCAAAATTAGTGATGAAAGCCAGATACGAAAGAACACAGTGCTGTTTGATACCATGTATACAGAACCCTAGAAAGGACAAATATAATCTATGACAGAAAGAAATTTAGTGGTTGCCAGGGGTCCATGTAGGGGGAGGAGACTGGCTGCAAAGGGGCCTGAGGAAACTTTTAGGGTAATGGAATTGTTTTAGATCTTGATTTTGACAGTAGTTATGTGGGCATATAAATTTGTCAGGACTCATGAAAATATACTCTTAAAATGGATGTCTTTTACTGCATATAAACTACATCTCAGTAAACTTGATTTTTTTTTTTTAAAAAGCAAAGGATATCCAAACATCACCAGGCATTGAAACAATCCAGCAATAGGAAAACAAAGTTAAAAACTAAACATTTACTAAAACAAATATGGAGTTTTTAAACATTTAGAGCTATTCAAGGACATATTACATCCATGAAACCAGAACAAAGTACTTAAAAAAAAAAAAAAGCAAGCCAAGAACAAAACAAAAAAAGATACTTTGAGGTTAAAATATAATTGCCAAGAGTAAATTCAATAGACAGTTGGGAAAATAATAGAGAAGATTTCTTTAGAATATAGAGCAAAACAAAACCAGAGCAAATAGAATAGTTAGAAAATAGAGGAAAAGAAGGCAAGACACACACAGAGATCCAATCTATAAAACTGAACTTTAAGAGACTTAAGAGACTTTTCAAGGTCCCAACTGAAATATCAAATATCTGACTAGCAGGAGAACCTCAGAAAAAAAAAATAAAGAAAGTAATTTTTAAAAGTCAAATGAAATAAATTTGCAGACAGATCTCACGGAATGCCCAGCAAGTTTAATTCATTAATTAATTTTTTTATTTTTAAAGATTTATTTATTCATCTTAGAGAGCATAAGTGGGAGGGGATGAGGGAAAGGAAGAGAGAATCCCAAGCAGACTCTTCACTAAGTGTGGAGTCCAATGCAGCAGGCTTTGATCCAATGATCCTGAGACCATGACCAGAGCTAAAACCAGGAGTTGAACGCTCAACCTACTGTGCCACCCAGGTACCCCCAGCAAACTTAATTTAATAAAGCACCACATATAGAAACATATTTCTGAGGAACACATCCTAGTAGTTCCCAGACAGAAAAGTTACTAAAAACAAATTAGAAAATCATACTGGCAGATGATTTCTCATTGGAAACACTGATCATAGAGAGAACAATGGCCTGCAAGTTCACCAGTAAAATTTTTCATCCTAGACTTCTAAAAACAGCCAAACTATAATCCAATGTGAGGAACAATAAAAATGTTTCCAAACTGATGAGGATTCAAAAAGCTTATCTTCCATACACAATTTCTTAGGAAGTTACTTGCAAACATATACTTGCAAAACAAGGGTGTGAACCACTAAAGAGGAAAGGCCAGGATGCAGGAGTAAGTGGCTCTAACCCAGAGAGCAGTGAAAAAGTCTCAGGAAGAGAACTGTTCATCAGGCCCAGTAAATAACCAGTTCAGAGTAAACCAAAACTTCAGAGAAACTTCAGGAAATGGGCAATTCAACAGAAATGGGTGGTATGATAAAGTGTTTGAAAAAAAAATTCAGGCTGTGATAAAGGCAAACAGTGCATGAAAAAATAGAAAGGCAATTGTAAACTCCAGGAAAAATAAAATAGTATAAAAACGTCATGGTCTAAACAAGAAGTATGCCAAAATAGGGTACAATTTTTAAAAAGTGATGCAGAGTAAGAAATAAATGAGAATCCAGATGTCTCTATTGAAGAAAGAATCCTCTGACCTCATGGAGTTATTATAACACCGGACCTACTGTTGTGGTTGCAGAACAGAATGCAAATGTTTAACAACTTCAACAAAGTAGATGATAAAAGTTGTAATGTTAAAAAGAATACAAAGAATAGGAGGGTAGAATATCCTTCTCTTCAATTAAATAGAGAATCAAAAGATACTGCCCAAAATGAACAAAAAAACTGATGTTTAAGGATAAATTATCTTAAGTTATTACATGAAAAAAAATAGCCCTAACAAAAGGTGAAAGAAATGAACAGAGAGTAGTATTAATGACCTAAATCCTCATCTTTCAGAGTGGGAAGTCAATAGGTATCTGAAGTTTACATATTAAGAAACAGAGCATAGCATTTAATCTAGATTAACAGAATCAACTACCAGAAGCACCAAAAACAGAGTTAGAAGAAGTTGTATTTGAGTACTGGAATTACGGATAACTGGGGCAGGAGCCTTGCTTTTTTTTTTTTTTTTTAATCATAAATCCTTCTGTACTAATCACCAAGTATAATCTCATGATTACAGAAAAAAAAAAGGAGAGAGAGAGAGATATACAAATTCTTTTTTTTTTTTTTTTTGAGAGATACAAATTCTTTAACACTCTTTCCTAAGAGACAATGTATGTCCCATCCCGTTGTATCTATAAGGCTTTGAACTGACTTATAACCAACAGAATGCAGCAGAAATGCTATTGCCTGTTTCTAGGGACGCTGACTGGCTTTTGGAGCCATGAGCCACCACCTAAGTCCAACTACTCTGAAGCCTTGATGCTGAGAGGGACCCCAGACCACATGGAGAGGTAAGGCGGGACTGCAGTCCCAGCTCAGGTCCTATTCTACATCACCCAGCCCATAGGAAACAACAGATTTCAGGGTGAAGACATCTCCATAAAACCCCTGGCTGCTACTTTATCCCCACCTGAAGCATTCAGATATCATGAAACAAGAGATAGAACATTCTCACTGGGCTCTGTCGAAATTCCCCACCCACTGAATCTTTGAGCATAAGAAAATGGTTGCTTTAAGCCCCTAAATTTTCGGCCAATTTATTACATGGCAATAAGAACCAGAACAATTAGCAGAAAAAATTAATTACTTTAAACAAAAAAACTAACAAGTCCCCTAGTATTCTACGTTAGCAACAACTCCCTGCAACATACCTGATATCCTATTCTACTCCTCCTTCTTTTTCTTCCTTCTTTCCTTCCTTTCCTCCCCCCAACCTTCTCCTTGTCCTCCTCCCTTTTCTTCTGATCATTATCACTATTATTCTTTATAGCTGGTCATGACTAAGTAACGTCAGATTCCTTACATGACCACTATCAACTGATTTAAGCAGAGAAGGAAGGTGCTTGTAAGGGTAGCATCAGATAGGAGCACTGGGGTGACGTCCGTGATGGGACTGGCCACCTGGGCCTCAGTATTTGTAAGGACAGCTATGGCCACTTCTACGAAGGCTTGACAGCTTACGTCAAACTCTTTAGAAGAGTGTGTATCAACCCTTTTTATAAAACTTCGTAACTCAGAGAATCTGAAACCATGTCTTCAAATTTCCACCAAAACATCTAAATCAATTCTGCTACAAATGATACAGCCATTTAAGGTATCACGTAATATTTTTACTTAAAATTATATTTTTATATGAAATTGTAACTCATAATTTTATATGAAATTATAACTCATAACTAAAGAATACATTAGAAGAACGAGCTTAGAAGGAATATTATCTTAGTATCCAATCTACTTGTTAACAATTATTAAATAAATCCTACTTCCTAAGTCAAAATCCAATTTACTACCATAATTATTAGAGACCATCTAATGCTGAGGAGTTTTAAGTGCAATACTAATGAGTCAATAGAAAAATGACATATCTGCTAAATTTTGGTGTTAATTTACATTTTTACTGTCGATAAAATTACTGTAAAAAAGAGTAATCTTTAGTCACAGCTTAACTATTCATTCAGTTGGTTCTTCAGCAGACATTTACTGAATGATGTGCCAGGCACTGTTCTAGGTATTGGGAATAAAGCAGTGAATAAAACAGACAAAAATTTCTGCCCACATGAAGCTTGTGTTCTAATGGGAAGCATGTGTTCTACGTTATTTCACGCATCACTTCCACAAATATTTGAGTGCGAGGCACAAAAGACAATGTGAAGACGGTGGAAATAAAGTTCCCAAGAAAAAGCCATCCGAAAATAAAATACGATTTTATTATTATGGAATGAAAGAATGATATCGAGTTTACTTTTTGAACAAATGCTGCTGGAGGCCTTCCCAAACATAGATTTTTGAAGTCTAAAAGACCTTAAAAGACCTAAAAGACCAGATTTACCTAAGCTATCCCAGGCTCTATCACCGTATTACATCTTCCCCTCAGTGAGTATTTCACCTCTACCTCAGCTTAGTTCATCTTCTGCCACATCCTGAAAGCATGAGGTCCTTTCAGATCACAAGATACACTCCAGACCGTTCTCTACTTGCCTAATGATGGATTCGCCTCTCAGTTTTATTTTACTATCGAAGGCGGGGATAAAAGTACCATTTTTCATAAACAATGATGCTACTCTTAACTAATATCAAAAGTCCTGTTTTTCTTGGATTCAGAATTGGTGCCACTGAGTCATACATGCTTTTTTTTTTTTAAGACTTTTCTATTTATTTGAGAGAGAGAGAGCGTGCAGTGTGTGAGAACACAAGTGGGGAGGGGAAGGGCCGAGGGGGAAGGGCAGAGGGAGAGGGAGAAGCAGAAGCAGGATCTTCACTGAGCAGGGTCCTAATCTCAGGACCCTGGGATCAAGACCTGAGCTGAAGACAGACACTTAACTGACTGAGCCACTCAGGTGCCCCTCAACCATGCTCTTACATGGTTCTCCTTGAGATGAATCCCATCATTCTGAGTGAGCTGACATTTAAAGGATATAGAGTAATGCCTCTGAAACAGGGTTTTTCTCTTTGCAATACTAACTGGTTTAGCTGAGAACTCAAATGGCATCAACAACCCCAATTTCTAATCTAATGTACTAGTAGTTGCTATATTACCATTGATTAAATCCTATGGGTTTAAAATTATTTGTAATGACTAGCAGGATGTCACAACTTTTCATTTGTGTCTTAATGTGTAAAAAGTGTGCTATTTCAAAAGATGCTTTCTTTCCCAGTTCTATAAGGGGACTTCCATAATTTAAATACACTTCATTCATGATTAGTACTGGGACCCCCTTCTGGCCCAATCTTTGTATCTGTCTCTTGGTTTCTCAGGGCTCAAGAAGAAAACATCCCATTTTTACCCAAGGCTACTTAATAACCACCTTTAAGTGATTCTACATAGTTGAAATGTAGACGACATTATCTAAAAACTTGAAACCACTCAGATAATTTCTTGATTTCCACTAAAAAGTTTTAAAAATGCCTGGGTGGCTCAGTCAGTTGAGTGTTTGACTCTTGATTCTGTTCAGATCATGATCTGAGGATTGCGAGATGGAGCCTTGAGTTGGGAATCCATGCTCAGCAGGGAGTCTGCTTGAGATTCTCCCTCCATCTCCTCTGTCCCTCTCCTATCCCTGCTCTCTCTCTCTCCAATAAATAAATAAATCTTTAAAAGAAAAAGTTTTAGGGGTACATGAATGGTTCAGTCAGTTAAGAGACCCACTCCTGGTTTCGGATCATGATCTCAGGGTTAGGAGATGGAGCTCCATGACAGATCTGCACTCAGCAGGGAGTCTTCTTCTTTCCCTGACCCTCTCCCCTCTCACGCTTTCCCTCTCTCACTCAAATAAATAAATAAAACCTTTAAAAAAAAAAAAAAAGAAAAAGAAAAAAGTGAGAGAGAGAGAGAAAACAAAGAAGTCAACTTCTTGTTAATCTGAATAGTGAAGAAATCATCAAACTCCCACCAGTCTGACAGCATGTTCCCAGGAGCACTTTGTCCTCAGATCCTCCTACAATAATCCACTAATGAAAAGGACACAGCATTGGGTAGACTTGACACCAATTACCAATACCCAGATTAAAGATTATATATTTTACTATAATTACTACTATAAATCCAGTGTACATCTTTGCAGAAATAAGTAGCTCTCGTCATACTTTCACTCTGTAGGCTGAAAAAATAGAAGCACATACTCCCAATCTGCCATACAGAGATCTGTGTACATGTGAGTTTCCTCCAAGAAATTACAAACTTCTTGAGGGCAGGAATTTGTTTTGTTAATAACACTTTCTATCTGCGTGACATCTGATCTTCATATACACAACTTCATTTGATCATAGGAACTCTCTAAGGTCAAAAGAGTAGCAACAATTCCTAATTTCATGGTGGGAAACCCATAATGAACAGACATAAGGAATTTACTCTGGGTCACTTTGCTAACAGATGGAGAAAGTTAAAATAGAAGCAAAATATTCTGACCACTATTCCACTGACTAGGAACATTTTTAAAGCTTATGATGAAAAATTTCAAACATATACAAATGAGAGAGAACAGTACAATGAACTTCTACAGCTTTAACAATGATCAACTTGTTTCAGCTAGACTCTATTTTCAAACATCTTCGAGATCTAATACCACTTTTTCGGTAAATATTTGAAGATGTAGGTCAATCATATTGAACAAAACGCTGAATATAACAGATAACTAATAAATGCTTGTTTAATGCCATCGATCTCACATATGCTTTCAGACGTTATTATCCAATTCTGACTAAAAAATTAAAATCTGAATTCCTAGACAGCACACATTCATTCATTCATTCACTCACAAATATTTATTCTGGGCTACAAGATGCCAGTCACCATGCTAAGTGCTTGAGATACAGCAAACGCAACAAGAAAACACCATTCCTTCCTTCAGGATCTTGCATTCAACTGCTCTGGATATGCGTGCGCGCACACACACCACACCCACGTGTGTCTTGAGGAACTGGAATTAGTTCGGCTGGAAGACTACTTAACTAAACCTACCAGTTTGTCAAGGTGGAATCCAAATTCTCTGTATACAAATTATGAAATGGAGTGGAAGACTAAGTTTTAACAGAATTCCGAATCTTGATATTCTTTTAGAAACTATTGGGAAGGTTTTGCTTAACTTTGCTCCTCCTCAGTTTTTCCAGTAAAGAAAGCCAACAATATTAAAATTAGTGGGGGAAAGAACCAAAATAATTCACGCAATTGATTAAAATGTATTTAGAATACCTTCCATTCTTATATTTAAAGATGTTCAAATCATTTTAAACTTTTACTGAATGTGTGCACATTTCCTAATGTTCATGTCTTCTTTACAGTATATAAATCAAGTTCAAAACTGTACGGTTAGATGGGAATTACTTAAATTTTGAGACTCACTTCAATCTAAACTATATAGGTTGGAGTAAAACAAAAATGAAATGTTCTCTTCTTTTCAGTATTTTTTTATAATTCCCATGAAACCAAGTAAGTATAATCCTACAAACAGATCCATTTTCCCTTTTTATTCGACACTCCTTAGTATTAACCTTCATGTGAGAAAAATAATCCATTTGATTCCCTCCTTAACAACGAAACCTCTTTTCCATTATTTTATTCATTTGTTCATTTATTCATTTTATTTCCACTGGATATACGATGCAAGGGGACATGACCACAAGATACTCTCTGCCTTAAAAGGCTTAGAACTAGGGTGTGGAAAGGTGGAGGATCATAAGACGGTGGTTGGGGGGGGGGGGGAAGATCAACACTATATCTTACATAATAGACAGAATACTATAAATGTGCAGACATACACGGAGTGTCACAAAGGAGGTCCAAAGACGTCAGGGTTCAAAGGAAACAGAAATTTTATCCAAAGGTAGGTATTCAGGAGTAGACCACACACAAAAAAGGTGGCATTAGGGCTTGGTTCTGAAGGATGGGTAGCATTTCAACAGGCAGAAACAGTAGTAGAGGGGAGGGCACTGAGTGCGCATTCTGAAATCAGCCCCAATTAAAGTTGTAGAGGTGGACGACACAGAGTAAAGTCAGGGAAAATGAAGTCGTGTGCATGCCTGTAGGATACCTGCGGCAAATGCATAGGAAGACCTTCCAAAGCCGACGCCAGTACTGAAAACCCCAAAAATGAGTATTTGTATAATTTAAAAATGGATATAAGTATCTGAAAGTTCTGACTAAATAGTCTTGGTGTGCAGATGCACTGCAGTTAATATCCAATTATTTCCCCGTGTTTAGCCAGAGATACTTGCTAACTCTGTAGGCAGCTCTAAAAGGATGAAAAGCTCTCATCTCAGGAGTTTATAATTTAATTTATTCTACCTCATTCATTCAGAAAATATACACTGGGCAACTAATAGTTACAGACACTGTTGTTATTTATAGATATAAAAGATATAATCCTGTACTGATGTCAGAAAGAAGCATACAATCCTTAAACTGAAAATAATTTTTACATCCCAAGGGCATGTTTTCTGATACATAATGACCACTAACATCCTGTCCTGCAAACTTGGCTCTAAACCTGCGTCTGAACCTTGGCCATCCTCAGTTTCTAGCTACGATGCATGTGAGGGTGGAATAAAAGAGTTGACTAAAAATAAGACAATTGTTTTCCACATTTACAAAGCACTTCGTACAAAGACCAAAGGGAGTTAGACTAGGTTCTATCACAGACCCCTTCCAATTCAGAAATCCATACACCGTGATTCTAATTCTACTGCATTAAAGTCCTTTAGGAAGGCCACATAAGAAGAACTAGCAAATTAAAATGGCTACTTAAATGACAAAGCCAACAGTTGCTCAAGTTTAGGGAGACTACTAAATGTTTCGTCACTATTCTACCCCACGTGGACCTCCAGGCCACTGCTGCACACTCACACAGATCCTGCAATGTGCCTCATGGTACTTTACCTTCACCTCTCGGTGGAGAGCGATCTGTGCAGATGGTGAAACGAAATCAAGTATGGCCGCACACTGGTGATATCCACAACAATTGCTCAGTGTCTCTTACAAAACTCCCTCTGCTTGCTGACCTACCTGCCCCAGCAGGCTTAGCGTCCACAGTTCATCACACAAATGGTGACCTTCACGCAGGCATGCTTGTTACCAACCTCCCCCAGTACCCACTTTCAATGGTGCCGCTTGGCCCTTGTACAAAGCCCAGCACTGAGCACACGACCCTGTCCTGTTACCAAACCTCCTGCACCCAGGTTTCGTTTCTGCCATGTTCTATTACACCAAGAAGCTCACAATTTCCTTCCTAGGAAGACAAACTCATCTGAATCTCCTGACAAATAGAGCAATAGTGGGGATAGTTCTTCAGGAAGCACTAGCACTATATCTGCTTCTGTACGAAGAGGTTGTTATGCTGCCTAATTTTCAAGTATTATGATGTTTATTTCATTATATGGGTGGTGGATACCAGAGCCACATTATGTTAACAGTTCATTCATCAGACAAGCATTTTGATTTTTCCTAATGTTTTGTCTAAAGTGAATTCACTATTATCACTTAAGTGTATTATTAACCTATATTATTTTTTAACTATAGCTGTTTATATGATCATAGTTATTATCCAAATTCTTTAAAGGCAGAATTTAATGGATAATCATCATACTTTTTACAGATAGACTTCAGCAGGGCATACCACAGAATTCAGGAATTTCCTGAATTGATATGTCATTTATTCCTGGCAAACCAGCACCTCTGTCTACATATAGTTCATTTTTTCCAAACCAGAAATGTACTCACCCGTTTAAGTTCTTCCATCAAACAAATAAAAAAGAATCTTTTTAAAAAATCGCTACTCAAGATCTTAGAACAAGTCAACAACTTAAAAATTGCAGGATGGACAAGCTGCTTGACCTCTGACCTTATCTCTTTACCTATAACATAAAAGGGCTGAAAGACTTCCAAAGTCTTTCCAACTCTAAAGCCCATGAGTTTACAATGAGTTTAAAATGAGTTTACAATTTAAGTAATTTGGGTTTCAATCTGAAAGAACATTCCTAAGGAATCACTCACTGATAGTGAGGCATTTAAAAAAAACAACAACAGATAATTTACTTTTAACAAGGAGTCTGTTTTCAGATATTCACTTGTCCGTATCTTAAACATAAGAGAAATACACCAAGAGATATTCAAGTTTACACAAATTTCCCTTCTATAAGCCATTTTCTCCTTAATAGAGAAATTCTAGTAATTCCAGGGTGTTAACAGTTATGTAAAAAGGATATGAGCGCAATGCCAATAATTCAGCATTACCAAGTTCTTCAGCAGGAACAAGGAATGGGCAGAATGTAATTGTGAAAAGGTTCTTCTTAAAGAACCTTGATAAATTGGAAGCTTTTGAAGGGACTCTTAAAGAATGAAGGGCAAAACATACTTCTAACATACTGAAACTTAAAAAAAGAAAATTAAACCCCTGTTTTTCCTGCTTTCACTAAAACGAGCCCTAACAGACATTATTATTCACCCACAAAGTAACACTTTTATTTAGAAGGATTCCCATGAACTAACCCACCTGAGGATTCAGCTTTATGCTGCATCAAATAATATGCCATGTTTCTTCTACCCTGTTAATGATTTGGCTTTCCTAGAGAAAACTATATCATCATTTTCCTTTTATGCTGTATGTTACCGAGCTCTTTAAAAAGAGAAAATTGAAAACTCTCCTTGAATACTAATCACTGAGCTGCACGGATTTTTCTGTTGCTTCTTCTTAAAGCAGTGATTAAATATGCCAACAATAATAATTTAACATATCCAGATATCATAAGTTTATCCACTGAAATGCCAGTTTCAGTTTCTGAACCAGGACTCGATTTGAATTACGCTAATAAATTTAATACCTAGGGACAATGCTGGTAGTGCTTACCAGTATCTTTGTAATGACACAATATTGTCATGTATCAGGGTTTGGTGATCCTCATACTCCTTCAAACAAGGGGGGGGAATTACTTGAGGGAAGTAAGTGTGATTTACTCAAGTTTCTTTCCCAGTGGCTAACCCCACAGTTTTTAAACAGTAGGTCCTTTTTAAATCCTTCTTAGATACATGGAGCCCAAATGTTCATATGTATTAGTTACATGACAATTATTATCTTGTAGACATCTATCTGTATGTCTCTCCCTAATGCTTCAAAAAGCATTTGATTCTGATTAGTGTTTTGGTTACCTTAGTTACTCAATCAGCAAATTCCTGGTAACCAAATTATCATAAATATTAGTGGCTCTACACAACCAGTGAGGCTAAATATAGCACAACACGAGCATGGAAATAAAGAGAAGTGAATTTTTAAAGAGAAAAAAGAACGACTTACTGCAAACTAAGTTCTAAAAGTATGGAGACGTTTTCTGACCCGTTCATTGATGGATCCCCAGCTTCTAGCAGTCTCTGGGACACAATAAGCCACCATTACATATTTGGTGAATCAAGAGACTGCTGACAGAACATATTATTATTTTATCTACCCATAGACAGATTGAGTTCAGAAGGTAAAACAGAGGAGTCTTTTGTGGAGTGCAGAAGCTCTAACACAGGTTCACAAAGAATTCTGGCAAAGGCTCTAGGATTTGGGATTACCGACTATAAAATGAGAGTAAATTTACATCCTAGACTTTGACTGGCTGATCAAGCCCAGGCCTGGGATACATCAAGCACAGGTAAACAAGAATTTCAAGTCATTACCCCTGTGTATAAAGGCAGCGCAGCAATAACAAGTCAGTCTTTCTGGCAAATCCATCAAAATTAAATCTCAAACTTTTGAAAAAACTAATATGTTTATTATGCTCCTTCAAGCTTAGAGGCTTAACTACCTGTGGGAAGGGCCTGTAATTATGATCAATTACTTATGACTTGAAGGCACTTACAAAGACATCTGTCCTTTTAAGAAGCCTTTAAAGAACCAGCCACAGCACTGTCTACTATTGTGGGGCACCAATAAGTCAAGTATGGGGAGGAGGGGTCCAACTTTGACAACTCTCCCTTGGAAAGAAAAGAAGTATTGTCCCCTGTCCTTGATTTCTGACCCTACCTGAACAAATACTAGCAACCTTCAAAATCTTGAGTTCCTATTCTAGTTAAGCAAGTCACGGGGACCAATGACTGCCCCAACACAGAGGTGGAAGAGAAGAAACAGGAAGGAAACAAAATGGAACAGAGATATGTAGCTCATGAAGATGACATCATCAATAATTTTCTCAAGTGTCACTGAATTTCATGACACGACTGAGGGTCTTTTCTGACCATTATATCCAAGTAGTTTCTTGGTTCAGGGCCTGAAATGTCTGGGTTTGAGTATGATTTGTTCTATAGAAAAGGTCAGGGGAGCAGATGCTTTACTGGGAACTTGTTTCGAGATGAGAGCCCCACTAGTATGAAAACAAATAATACTTGGACATTTGAAGCATTTTTAAATTTACAAAGTGCTCTCATCTCGGCTCTTCCTCACCAACTCTTAAGAGGTAGGCATCACCATCACCACTTAATCAGTAAAAATAAGGTTATTTAAAAACCTTTAGATAACTTCATCTTGAATTTATTAAGTATAGTCTCCTGAAATTTCTCAGTAGAGAATCCAGGTCACTGGTCAGCCTGGGAGGCTCAGTTGGTTGGGCAGCTGTCTTCGGCTTGGGTCATGATCCCAGGCTCTTGGGATGGAGCCCCACGTTGGGATCCCTGCTCAGCAGGGAACCTGCTTCTCCCTCTGCCTGCTGCTCTGCCTACTTGTGCTCTCCTTCTCTCTTTGTCAGATAAATGAAGAAAATCTTTGAAAAGAAAAATCTTTAAAGACAAACCAATTTCAAGAGGACAAATCAAGAGAATAAGAACGGATTAGCCAAAATCTACCAACACAATGGAAACACCATCCCGTTACAGGATTAGTGCTTTGTAGAAGATAGCGTTACACAGGGCTGCTTCTTTACCACCTCTAGGCTGGAAGGACAGTATTTTATTTATTTACATGTAAGGGTCCTTAATTGGACAGACTCCACAGGCAACAAACAAGATAGAACAAAAACTTGGATCCTAAAATTCTAGGGGTGGAATTTATCTTTTGGGAAGTACCTAGG
Organism: Procyon lotor; assembly: GCA_028646535.1. NCBI lineage: Eukaryota > Metazoa > Chordata > Mammalia > Carnivora > Procyonidae > Procyon > Procyon lotor. The sequence goes on along the minus strand of CM053614.1, from coordinate 60,262,438 downwards.
TGATTCCTCCAGGAAGGTAACTAAGTTACAGGGGACAAAATGTGCTCTCCCCTTTTCCTCCAATATCACAAAGACTCACAGGAAGAGTTTTTCTCAGTTTTCAACAAAGAAAACACACACAAGAGGTAATCTATTGCTGTTACGTATAATCCCATCTTCCTTAAAACACTCATTCTCCTAGCCTCATTATCCTTCACCCCCTCTCTTTTACTGGCGAAAGCAGAGTTTTATAATGGGGTCCTATTTTCATAGCCATTTACTACCTTATTTACGTATTTATGATTCTTCGCAGCCTTCTAGCCTTAGTCTAACTGTGTTGGGAACAAAGCACCACACAAATCACACAGGATAAGGGGAGACAAGTCAAAACCTCCCAGGAAGATTTGGTAGACACTTGGGCTCTCTCAGTCTCTGGAGGTCTTGGTATTTCAAAGGTCTCAGGTCTCTTGACTTTGATGACTAATCTTAAATTATTTGACTTTTTACAAAAATATTTAGCTGTGCTTATTTACATAATTTCATCTACAGCGCACACAGTAGGCATGTATCTGTTGAACAGAATCCCCAGATAGATGAGAGAACGGGAAGAACACCTCAAGACTTCCTTTTTCAAACACATTCTCTTAAGAGCTGAGATAGGTAAAAATCACACCCGAATTTGTAGACGTTTCTATGCATTCCTTTTCGACTTAAAACTAAGCATATCTGTTCAAAAAAGAAAAGCATGACACATCACACAATGTCAACCACACAATGGGGAAATTCCAGGATCCCTAAGAAAACACCATTATCCTAGTCACACACACTTTAGTTTAATTACTGGTTACCACACAGGAGAGGCTTTAAGAAATGCTGTCTCCCCATCCACTTTCCACATCCCCTCCAGAAAACACAAAAGGAGAACGTTTACAATCTATAGGTTCCACTTCTTAGATTCACACATCTGAGTGATGTGTGAATCACTCTTCTGAGTAGTCTGAGGACCACGCTAGCCTAGAGACGCAAATACACACAAACAAGCAATATTCGTGGAAGAAAATGTTTAGGCGACCCTGTTTGATAACTATTTATCATTATATAACTTCAGTGAGAAAAACTGGACGTGATGGGCAATAATACTGTTAAGTCGCTACTTTAAAAAAAAAAAAAACAACTTAATTTATACTAGGCTCCGCGAGGAAAGTTCTCGTCCTACTGATTTTCACCGCATCCTGCCACTTCCCTTATTCTCAGACTCTCAAAAACTCCCCAATGGCCAGGGAAAATATGCGGGGGCTGGCAGGGCACGTCTCAGGTTGGCTCGTTCCCTAAAAGGCACTCAACTTCCTGGACCCCCTTTCAGGGACAGCAGGGAGAAAACAGAACTTGCACCGCCGCGAGGAAGGCTGCGCAGGTCCCATTTCCTGACTCGTCTTTCTGCTCGCTGTCCGGGAAGGTCGCCGGCTCTGGCTTGCGCCGCAGTCGACCAAACTTACTCTCACTCTGGAAGGGCAAAGGGCCAAGTCTCCCCAGCCGCCCTCCGGGCCCAAGGGTCCCCAGCCCTCCTCGAGCACGCGCGGCCTCCGACGGCGCGGGCGCCGCTCCCCCGCTCACCTGACCACGTTCGGGTGCTCGAAGGTCTCCAGGTGCCTCAGCACCGCCACCTCGCGGATGGTGGAGAGCGGCATGCCCTCCTCGCCCGTCTGCACCCGCACGCGCTTCAGCGCCACGAAACGGCCTCCGTTCTTCAGGTCCCGGGCCTTGAACACCTTCCCATAGGCGCCCTCCCCGATCTCCGCCACACACTCGTACTGCTGGTCCGCGCGGCTCAGGCCGTCCTTCTCCATGCCGCCCGGACGCCGCCCGGCGCGGCACCGCTGGCGCGGGCGGGGGGCGCGCTCGGCTCGCTCGCGGCCGCCGCTCGCCTCTTCCCTGACTCCCCGGCCCGCTCCCTCGCGCCCCGGAGCTCGGTCTCGCTCTCCCGCGCCCCCGCCGACTACCGCGCTCCGACGCTCGGGTTCTCGCGGCCGCTGGGTCTTGATGGAGCGACCTCCCCGCGGGCGGGCGCAACCCCGGTGCCGCCGCGAAACTCCGCCTGCCGAGTCGCCAAGGAGCGAGCCGATCCCTCCTCTTCCCTCTCCGAAGCGCAATCCTCTGCACAGACACCGAAGCGATTACATAGTCTCTGCCCCAGCGCGTCTCGGTCCACAATCCTTCCACCTAAAAGAAGAGACGGGAGGACAAGAAAAACTGCAATCAGACATTCCGGGCGCCTTCCTCCGGGTTCCCGCAGACTCCCCTCCTCCTACTTCATAAAGCCCCCAACGGTACCCTCAGCGCACTCCTGCCCTCTCCCAGGCTGCTTAATCCTTCCTGGTTTCTCCGAGAAAAGCGAAGTTACTTTTCTTTTCCTGCAGAGCTGGAGCCGTCTTCGCGCGGAGAGGTTGCAGGGGCCCCTCGGGGATGAGCGCGCGGCGCGGGACGCAGTGGAACGGGAGGGGGCGTGCCGAGCAGCCCAGAGTGTGCCGGGAGCGCGGGGGAGGGGAGGTGCCGGGCACGTCAATGTCACGGCTTAATATTTATCCCTACATCATTGTGTTGCACTGCTACCCACTCCTCCTCCCTGGGCCTGGACGTGCAGGGAGAGGGGCTCCCGGGGTGCCGCGGGGCTTTCAGGGACTGTGCACAAGCTGCTGTGAAGGGACTGTGGGTCCACCCGTGTGGGTCTGCAGAATGTGGGTGGGGGCTCCCAGGACCCTGTAACCCGATGCTGGGAGTGTGCGAGAAGGGGTGGTCAGACATCTGCTAGGAAATTGCTTTCTTTCTACTTTCAGTTTTTCTACGAGGAGACATTTAAAAACGACTTGCACACACAAATGGTCTTTTTGGGGTAAAGAAGTCTGGGTTGGAAACGGAATTCTTCCTCCGACTCGGAGGACCTCCCTGGTGGAGACCCATGAGGTCGGGGAGGGCTGGGGCTCCCGCTACTCGGTAGTGGAGAAACGGTGGGGCCCTGAAGGGGGAGGGACTCGCCCACGGGACCATAAGAGTGGTAGAAAGGGGTATTCGTCGCACTTTAACTTGTCATCTCCTTAAAGAATAACTTCGGGAGGAAGGTAACATAACCGTGTCTCGCCCTGAAATTCTCAACTAATTTCAACCTCATCAAAACTCACCCTCGTCTTAAAAAGTCTGGGGGTGGGAGGGGTAAATGCCAAGCCTCGGGGGTGACAGAGAAGGGACTGCGCCCTCGGGGCCAGGACTCGCGAACCTTTTCCCACTCCCTGGATCTTCGCCAGATCTTCTGGATCTTAAATAGCAGAGGTGGCGGCTCCATTCCTCTTTCGGCTTAAGGCCTGGTCTCATCAAAAGCCCAAAGCGCCACCCCCGTCCCTCGCCCCGGAGCCCGCCGCACAACAAAGTGCGGGGGTGGGGAGGTAGGGTTGGGGCACACTTTCCCTCCCCATACAGTTGCAATCCAGGACCTAATGAGCCTCCAACCCATGGCCGCCGTGGCCTCGGCCGGACATTCGCCACGCCGGCCGCGTGTCTGGAATTCCCGGGACACCTCGGAATTACCTGCCCCGCAACCGCTGGCCCCCTCGTCTGCTGCCAGGAATTAAAGAAACAAATGGCGCGATCCCCACGGTGTGCTGGCAGAGGAGAGCTCAGCGAGCGCAGAGTCCCTCACACTCACTCCATTCAAAACTCTCCTTAGAAGGTGAAGGCAAATCACGGGGGAGCCAAGGACCGAGCCCCCCCGAACCTGCACTGGGGTCTGAGCTAGGCCTAGGGCCACACAGGTAGCCGAGGAGCCCCGGCCGGCTGCGCAGTCCGCCCCTCCCGCAACCCCCTCCCGTCCCAGTCCAACCCGAGGCTCAGTAGCTAAGGCAGCGTCGCGGACGTCCCACCCCCGCAGGGAGCTGCGCCCGCGGCCCCGGCCAGGCCCCGCACCACCCGCCCTGGCTCTCCCCCCTCGCTCCCCGGACGGCCGGCTCCGGCGGAGAGAAACGGGAGCAACAGTGCCTTTTCCCCCCCTCTCCTCCACTTTTTTTTGTTGTTGTTGTTGCTTTCCCACGCTGGCTGAATGTGACTTGACCCCATTTCAAAAAAGTTTGACATAGTGCTTCAACATTTCCGCATTCCTCCGCGACTACAAAGGCTGCAGCCGCCTCCTTCTGCTTTCTGTCTCTGCTCTCTGTCTTCACACTCAATGAAATCCTTCATGTGCTTCTCCCAAAGCCTGCCAAGCACCGCAAGGGTCGCCACCAGCGCAGCGACAAGAGGCCGCACTGGGACTACGACTCCCGCGTGTGCGCACACGCAGATGCGCCCCACGTGCACACTGCGGGGCGCGCTGCGGGGCCCGGAGCCGCTCACCGCGGGGTGTGCGTTTTAACTGGGATATTTTAAATTACAAAAGTAAACTGGGAAACTAAAGCAAACGCGCGTCCTTGTGGGGCTCCAAGCCTCTGCACTGGCCGCCCGTGCCCTCCTATAAGTGTGCATGACACCCCCGCAGGGGGGTGGCAGCAAGAAGCCTGCGTTAACAATTATCTCTTGGTGGATGGAGTAGGTGGAGGCCACACCCACACCTCCGCGAGCTGGAGAGTGAGCTTTAGTGGGGAAATGAATGTGGGGCACGGAAACACAATATCCCGCATGGAGTCCCCAGAGGCAATGCATTTTAAACTCTAAAGTGTGGATTATCCTGTATGTCCGAGTGAAGTTTTTATTCCGCTTTAAGAAGCTTGATGAGTGTGTAGGTGCTTGTGCGCACGGCTACGTGGGAGCAGAGGCACAGGATCTTAGTGTTGGGGGTGTCCCTGGTGTGAGTTGTCTTCCTCTCGCCAGATTAGGGGAGGCTCCTCTAGCTCCCCAAAACTGGTCCCCGTAACTAGCCTGCCTCGGCTCCTAAGGGGTTAACTAAAGCCGATTCCGAAGACATACGGCCCCCACCACAGTCACCCCCACCCACGCCCCCGCTTCCGACCCTGGACAAGCTCCCAAATCTCCCCGGGGGACCCCCCCACCCCGTAGCCCACCCACCCGAACGCACAGCTAGCTCCTTACCTGAGGGGCCCGGCAGCTTCGGGCCTCCCGAGGGGGCTGCGAGTGTCTCTCGGAGCTTCGCACGTGTCCACCGCGGCGCAAAGCAGGTAACCCGCTAGGAGGAAGGAGTTACCAGCACTCTCTCCCGCGAAGGGGTGGGCACAGCGGCGGAGGGCGGGGGAAGGCGGACGGCGCCGCCCGCGCCGCTCTCTGGGGGCGGACGGGGGCTGCGGGGCTCCAACTGGGGTTCCGGGCTGAGCTGGAGAAGCAGCTGGGGCGAGGGCGGGGGCCCGGGAGGCCGCCTCTGCCCGAGACCCACCCGGCGGCGGCGGCGGCGGTGGGGTTAGGGGCTCGCTGCGCAGTGGCAAGCAAGTGTGCAAATTAAAGCCTTCCGGAGAGAGGGGAGGCGGCCGAGACCCGGCTGTGCTCTGAGGCTCTCAGCTCCCTAGCTCTCCGCTCCGAGTAGGGGGCGAGAAGGCGGGGGGGGGGGGGGGGGGGGGGGGGGGGGGGGGGGGGGGGGGGGGGTGTAGTTAAATGAAAATTTCCGGCTTTGACTGCAACTGGAGTGAGGGATCTTGCAACTAAAATAAGAGGCGTTGAGAGTGGGATGTGTCGTCGGGAGTCCGCGGAGTTTCCAAACCCAAGGTCGCCCAAAGTTGGGGTTTTGACAGAGTGAGGCGGGGGGGATCAGCAGTCTGTGATGTGGACGGATGGAAAAAACACAAAACAACCAACCATAATTATGAGGGGCCGGTGGGGATGGCAAATACCAACACTTTCCAAGAAACTGAAAAATCAGACCAAAAAATAACTCTTCTCTATTAAAAAAAAAAAAGTCTGGCAGGGCGCCTTGCAGAAAAGAAAATACTAATCTGTCCAAGCACTTTTCACTTTCAGCATGAGCTACATTTGTTTTGTTTTCCTTCGCTTCCTTTCGGCCTCACAAAGCCCTATCTTTTCCTTTTGGACAGAGGAGAGGATTTGGAAATTGTCAGGCACTCTGTGGTTAACGATCTTCTTGAAGGAGCTCGCCGGTTCACAATTATTAAGTGGTTAGCAATTGCTGAGGGCTCACTAAGGTATTTCTGAGAAGCTAAAAAGACTAAAATTTAATATAAATATTAGAATTGGAAGATAATAGACACACACACAACAAAGAGGAGAGAACGTGATTCAGTGGGTCTCAGTTTAAATGCATTATTGGAATTCTGAAATTTGAAACCTTGTAAGAATGTATACTTTACCTGCTGGGAAAACCTGAATACAATTATTGCAGGTGAAAATGTGATTTTGGACCAAAAAAAGTCTTCCTGACCCTACAGTGGAGTAAAACAAAAAACAAAACAAAACAAAACAAAAAGCTTTTTTTTTTTTCTTAAGAATTCAGTGTTCTCCTAAGGCTGTATCTGTAGAATACTTGAAACCCCTTTAAATATCTTAAAGCAAAGTTAAAAAAAAAACATGTATTTATTTCAGAGCTCTGTGGAGAAATTGAAATCCAGCAAAATACTGTTTGAAGTGGAAATATTACCTCTATAAATCTTTTGACTTTTTGAATTAAACCATGTTGCTAATGTCAGAGTAAATAAAAATTTTGCCTTTATTAAATTTATTCTATACTACAGTGTGAAGTAACAGGTTAGGTGAATAAAATTTGTTGCATTTTCATTAGCAAATATTTTGCAATGCATTATAGTGATTTGTTCTTGAATGATAAAAGTGGATATTTGTGTTTATGCTTAAGAAAATTCATAAAATAGATTTTGTGTTTAGGAATGTGTCTTCTAAAATTCAGTTTCTGAACAAAATTTGTAAAGATATCTATAACCTCACAGAGACTGAAGAAAACAAATTGTTAGATTTTGTATTTATGTAAAATATTGAATCAGTACAAATCACTAATTAGACTTTAAACTAGAGATACAAATGAGGATCTTACATTTTTATAATTGCTACACTCATCAATGATTTTTTAAAACAAGATTTGCTTGCTGGTGACTAACATATTTATGTAATTTGGAAAAAATTGTCAATAAATAGTCATAGGAACCAGCAAGTGATTGCAAGAATTTATTTGGATAAATAATTTGTTTAAAAAATAGTAAGCCACAAATACCTTTCAAATTAAGAGAAAAATGTCCTTTCTACACTGGGATACATTTTTAATTACTGAATTTGACAACAACCATAGATGGATTTGAAATTCCATGATTTAGATTACTAGATCACTTGTATGAGGAAAGAAAGAAAGAAAAAAAGAAAGAAAGAAACTTTATTTAATTATATATGAGTGTTAACTCTATGTTATCTGCTTTCTCTGATACTGTTAATTTATCATTGTTCACTCTCTCTGGTTATGGTTCATATGAAATCCCAGTTGGTTAAAGCCTTTAGACCAGGAAGTTTTACAGTGGATTGTGTAAAATTAGTAAATACCAGATTGTTTTTGTTTATGGATAACTTCTTCTGTGAGTAACAGGTTATCATAACAAAATTTGTGCAAAGTTGATAAACTGAACCAAATTCCGACTCCTTTGTTTAGAAGTCTTTTATGAATGAATATATAGCATTCAAGAATAATGATTTGCATGCCATGTATCTGATACCCTAAAGTTGCAAATCATCTTACAGCTTTTTAAAAATTAGAACTCATGGATTTATCTTCAACTATGATGTAGCTTATACTGAAAATTTTTCTAGTGTCACATAAGAGATGCATTCTATGTGTGAACACTTTATATCAAATATCTAAACTATAAATCTGTAAATCTGTTTTTCCCTAAAATAAAAGTAAAATTTAAAGTTCTGGTCTATAACTTATAATCTTGTTTAAGGCATGAGTAATTTATTTAAAATTAGTAATTTTATAATGTACATCTAATTCTAGATCATCTCTGATTTAATATTGGCTACTTGAATTTATAAAATATATTTTCCAGAACCTTGGAAATAAGGTTTTGCTATAACATACTACACAATAATTTTAATTGGAGGTCCATGTAAATGTATACTTTTAGTTTATAAAGATCTTCTGTTTATTATTATGATTTAAAAAAAACTTTTCTGGCTTAATAACTTTAAAATCAGTTACTCTTATCTTTAACTTGATTTATATGAGTATGTGAATGTTGTCTTTATTGAATAATTACTATGAAAAACTATAATTTTAACAGAAATAGTATAATGTAATACAGTGCACTTTAACACATTCTTTCTTACCCAGGCATTTCCAAGAAGTTTTCTTAGGTTTTCCCTTAAAATACTGAAAATTTACTAAATATCCTAGGAAAACTCAATTGCACTACCAATTTTTTCAGTTGTAAAATTCTGAATTTTAAATGATTTATAAATTCAATCTTCTAAATAAATTACTTCCTGTCAATTTGGAAATGACCTGGGGTTTTCTCTTTTCTTGTTGCATGTACTCTTGTGTATTGCATTGAAGCAGTGAAACTTGTGAAGATTTTGATAGTTGCCCTGAGGGGAAAATATATATCAGGTAGTAGCTTATAAATTTAAGAAGAAAAAAACCATACTATTTTTTTTTAAACTTTCCGTTTTCATGGGTTCTATTGCTCTGTAATTATCCCTGTGCTCTCTCTGCAACATGTTAGTACTACGTTCATATTTGTATAATTGTCATCATATTTTCTTTTTTTCCCTTTTGATAGATACTCCTATCTTCTATTGCCTCAGTGTGTGTGTGTGAATACCTGTATGTTCTTAGCATATTGTTGTGACATGTTCAAAACGGGTTCTTAAGATCCTTTCATCATCTATATTAGCATTATGAGTAATCAGAAAAATAACCGTAGACATATTTATAAAAGATGGTGATAATCACATTGAATACCTACATTTCCTTTTCGATTTATAGTGCCCCATCGTTTCCACTGATTTCTAGCATTTCTTTTCTAAGATAATACTAGCATCTCAACTGTACACATGGCCTAACAATTGTTATTGTGTTGCCATAGCTCCCTTCCGTTGAGCTAAAAGGTGCCTCCACGTTTTAGATGGCGCGTTCGGATGAAGCCGAGAGGGTACAGCACAGTGGAGGGAAATCATGATAAAGTGGGGTCTGGGAGGTAGGAGGAAGGGGCAAAGAAAGGCACCTGGGAGAAACTTCTGTGAATGGCCTGCTGGCAGGAGCAAATAAAGGAAATACTTGCGCAGGTCCCGGGACCAAGGGATGTAGCCTCGGGGCTCTAAGTATGGAGTGTCCACGCAACCCGATTCTTCTAGAACGCACCGTGTTCTAGGTCTATCCTATTGTGTGTTGAAATCTGTCTTCTTAAATGAGATTATATGATGTCTGGGTCTATATTCATCTAACTATTTTACCTTGTCTCATTATGAATTTTTCCTAAAAATAATATAGAATGGTATTCTTGGCAGGGTTCTTTAGATTTCTAGAAGAAAGTATATAATCGTGTAGCTCTATGGACCAAACAGTTTTCCACAAATTGAAGAGAGAGTCCGATTTTTAAACCCTGCTGTAAATTGGTCCAGTTGCTCAGATCTTAGCGCCCTTAATACCTAGTACAGTAACTGGCGAGTATTTTGTGTGCGATAAATGTCAGTCAGTGGGAAAGTTGGCTTTAGACCCTTCATCCCCTTTGGGACAACTTCTTTCTGTTCTCCTCAGGGAGTCGTATGATAAGAATGTTTTATATAATGCCAGCAAAATTTAAGGATTGATGTGCTCATGTCCGGACCGTGTCTCTTCTACCTTCAGTTCCCTTCCTCTTAGCCCTTTCCTCTAAATCCGATCATCTTTTTAAGGCCCAGCTCTCAAAATCTACGAGGTTCCCTCAGCGGACTGACATCTCTTCTGGCTCTGATTCCTTGAGGCCATCTGCTTTCTACGCCCTTAAAAGCTCGATGCTCTGCTCTCCACCACCCTGAGCTCCCCAAGTGCGTCCTCCGTGCCTGGTTCCCCTTGGCCGTGATCCAGCTCCTGGCTGTGCCATCTGGCCGTAGTAGGTGGTCAGGGAATGCAGCACTGGCTCCTGTCTCCCGGCATGAGCGTTACGGAATCAAGCAGACACAGACAGACTGGAAGAGTGTGGCATAACTAGGATGACATCTGAAAAGTTGAGGACCGTGTTCCACTTTGCTTCCACAGGAAAGAACCAGGTCATCCTGTTACTTGGTGTGGATTTGTTGTTTCCTCTTGTGTTGCAGATATCGGTCACTGAAAACATTTTGTCTACAAGGAAATGTGTTCAGATAAATTTCTAAATTGGTCTGAAAGGCATATTCTGAAATCTGACCTGCAAAAAATGTGCTTGGGTAATTTTCTGCATTGTCTTCCCCTGAGAATTCCAATTAAACAATTTTTCTTTAAAAAGGGCAAGTACCAAACTCTGAGGTAAATGAGACACTATATAGCCCAGAACTGAGAAAGATTGCTAATTTTATTGAGCAGTATCCTTATCATCTATGTGAGCGTATTTTAAAGGAGAGAATCCTCGATTTCTAAGCCAAGAGCTTGTGTTTCATTCCCAGTTCTTCCTCCGCAGCAATGCTCACTGTACTTACCAGTCATTTAACCTTTCTGACCTTCAGAGTCTTAACTCTTTAATGGATCTGCTAACCCTTCAGGGAGATGTTATGAAAATAGTTTGGAGAAATGCAACAGAGAGTTTCACCTTCACAAGAGAAGACGTGGAAAGGTAATTGAGGTTGCTGGTCTTCGGGTCAGAAGACCTGAAATTTAACCTGAAGTTGCCCATAAACTACCTGTGTGACCTTGGGCGACACATTTCAGCCCCTGAACCTTAAGGTCTTTGTCAATAAAAAAGATGATTTAGACTCAATGGTGGGGATAGCTGTTGCTGCTGTGGCTTGAAAATGCTACAGTCTAGCCCTGTCAATATACATCTATTCTTATATATCCCCCAAACAACAATAGTGCCAGTGGATGGGACTCAGATATTAGCAACCCAGAGAGGGTTCTAGACCCCAAATGTGAAGTATATTGGGGTCTCTCTAAGATAAGACCCTGGGTATTCAAGAATGAATAGAAATGAAGACTTCTAGGAAAACAGTAGAAAAATTCACTAGATAGGGAGAGAGGAGCCAGGTTTTTCATTACTTGGCTAAAACGAAATATGATGGATGAAATTAATCAACCTCCATTAATAAAAATATTTTAAATACATGACAATAGTACTCACCGCACCAGGATACTAAGGATCAGAAATCTTGGGTGATCACAGAAATTCTTTTTTTTTTTTTTTTTTTTTAAGATTTTATCTATTTATTTCACAGAGAGAGGGAGATCACAGGTAGGCAGAGAGGCAGGCAGAGAGAGAGGGGGAAGTAGGCTCCCTGCTGAGCAGAGAGCCCAATGCGGGGCTGGATCCCAGGACCCTGAGATCATGACCTGAGCCGAAGGCAGAGGCTTTAACTCACTGAGCCACCCAGGCGCCCCTGTCACAGAAATTCTTCAAAGATGACACGAAGCATAACTCTGGGAGATGTGACATAGCTGTAAACCATTGAAAACGTCTGTGGCAGCCAGCCTCCTGTGAGGCAGTGGGAAGTTGGGGGGGAGTTTATGGGGGGGGGTATAAAAGGAAGTATGCTATGGATCTGAGGGTCTCCAGCAATATCAGAAATTCTGAGTACTGCTGATCCAAAGCCATTATTCAAATGTGTCAGCAGACTAGGCTGTTGCCTCTGTGTTCTTATTTTCTACAACATTCGCCCTGTGCATGGTTGGTTTTAAGGTCTCCCCTAGATATGCAGGGACATTTACGCAGCTGGAACCACCTGGTCCTGGATTAGAAGCTTGGCCACCATGTGACCTTGGAGTAGGTTCTTGAACTTTCAGATCTCCAGTTTCCCTCACCCATAGAGTGGGGTTATAATTACCCGCCATATTAAGCTAGGGTGAGAATTCAGTCAGTGCCAACTGTGTGTATTTTGCATTTAACAGACCTTTAATAAATATTAATACACAATCAACAGCTAACCCTTTGACTGGCATGATTTTCTTTTTCAACTGGATTGAAACCTCTACCCGTTGCAGGAAGAACACCACCAGAAAGAGTGCACACTCGAAATAATCTTAGGCTTTGACCAAACCACAACTGTCTCTGGGTCTGTGAGGGATGGAGGAAAGAGTGGGTTGTCTCACCTGAGACCTTACCCCAGTACTGCTCAACCTCTTAGTCTCTACCTCCCTGTCTTCCTCACCCTCTTCCTTCCGTTTGGCTCTCTGTTCTTCCTTCCCGCTGCTTTGGTGTGGCTCCTGTGTGCTGACATTTGTATTAAAAGCCATGCACTATGTTGCTTCCTTGCAAGAGCTCCCCTGCCCCCAACACTCTCCCACAGTCCCTGGCTCCCACTTTTCTTGCTTTAAGAGCTGTTTGTTATACTACTGATCTCTTCTCTACCTTTCGACCTTGTCTTCTTAGCTTAGCAAAAGTTCACTTGGCTTTAGATGACACTGTATTTCCTATCCCGTACTCCCCTAGGAACGCGCGAGGGGTGCTCCCCTACCCTCTTTTTTCTTTTTTAACTCCCCAGGGATATTTCCACAGTTTCTATCACTGCTCTCCAGTGTCAGACCCTCCAGTGTCACCCCATTTCTCTCAGAATAAAATCTGTCTTGGCTGACACCGCCTCTTTCTGATCCTTCTCAGTGGCCTCCCCTTTGCTCCCTCTGTGGCAGCCACACTGGCCTCCTTAGTATACCTCAAACCCACCAAGCACATTCACATCTCCGAGGTTTGCATTTGCTGTTGTTCCCTCTAGCTGAAATGCTCTTCCACCCACGCTTCTGCGTGGCTGTCCTTCTCACTCCCTTCGGGTCTCACTCCAAAGTCATCAAAGGGACCTTCTTGGACCACCTACTACTACTAGTAGAATTGCAACTACTCCCATCTCTATCCATCTTATTTCACTTTGTTTTTCTTTTTCTTAGCACTTATTTCCGTCTGCCACATTAAAGCTTTATTTGTTTGTTTAGTGCCCGAATCTCCCTACCTCCAGAATGGATCTACAGAAGAGCTTGAATTTTCTTTCATATTCATATCACTAAAATAATCCCTTGGCACACAGTGAGCAATAAATATTTGTTGAACGAATGAATACATGAGCTCTCCTCTTACCCAGACTTACAACCAGCCAGTCCTTAGCTAGCTGACGGTTTATTAATTAAGAATAACTATCTATCTGCAAGAACTCCTGCTATCTATTTATCTATAATACATACCTTAGTGCAATCTGTCTAAATTTAGGTTATTTTACATGCAACCAATATTCTCCCAGGGGGCTTCAGCTGGGATTGTTCACAAAGGTGTTCCTTTTTTGGGAGAGGGTAATGGTTTCTCATTATTGGATTTATTTGCATTTATTTGATTACTACTTAGAGTGAACTTTTTTCCATGATGACAGTAGTCATTTTTTTCTATATTTACCTATTTATTTATTTATATTTTTAAATTAACATAAAATATATTATTTGTCTCAGGGGTACAGGTCTGTGATTCAGCAGTCTCACACAAGTCACAGTGGTCACCATAACCTCTCCAATGTCCATCACCCAGTCACCCCTTCCTTCCCACCCCCTACTCCAGCAACCCTTAGTTTGTTTCCTGAGATTAAGAGTCTCTTATGGTTTGTCTACCTCTCTGATTTCATCTTGTTTCATTTTTCCCTCCCTTCCTCTATGATCCCGTCTTCTTTCTCAAATTCCTCTTATCAGTGAGATCATATGATAATTGTCTTTCTCTGATTGACTTACTTTATTTAGCATAATACCCTCTAGTTCCATCTAAATCATTGCAAATGGCAAGATTTCATTTTATAGATGGCTGCATAATATTTCATTATATATATATACCACATCTTCTTTATCCATTCATCTATTGATGGACATCTAGGCTCTTTCCATAGTTTGGCTATTGTGGACATTGCTGCTGTGAACATTGGGGTGCACGTGCCCCTTCGGATCACTACATTTGTATCTTTAGGGTAAATATCCAATAGTGCAATTACTGGGTCATAGGGTAGCTCTATTTTCAACTTCTTGAGGAACCTCCATACTGTTTTCCAGAGTGGCTGTACCAGCTCGCATTCCTACTAACGGTGTGGGAGGGTTCCCCACAAAGATGTTTCTTAAGGATAATTCAAAACACCACAGATAAGATTTTATCTAAAATCATTAAAACTATAAAGTCCGTATACTCACTTAATTGAAATTACGCTGGAATAGTATGTCTTACACTGGCATGTGTAGGTAACAAATGGGAGTTTTATTCAAAATATCTGACTCTCCTCATATAAAGAGTGGGAAGTGATTTGGAAGCCGGGGTGGCCAGATTCATGTCTCAATCCATCGTGCTTTTTTCCTACCATATTCCTCCTCCAGGTTTTTATATGCCTGGTGAGAGCCAGTGAGCGGGGAGCTCGAGCTCGGTGCTTAAGGAGTTGCAGCACTGGAGACAGGCTTTGTTGATTCAAATCCAGGCCCTGCTGTTCAGTGGCTTTGTGTCCTTGGGTAAGTTACTTAACGTCTCTGAAACTCAGTTTTTGAAATCAGGATTAAGACTCCCTGCCTCCAGGGTCCTCCTGAAGATATAATGAATTAATCCATGCAAAGCACTTACAGGATTGGCACATGGAAAGTATATGTTAGCTATGATTACTGCTAATATTCCTCCTGATAAAATAGCTGTCACTTCTTAGAGTTTTACTCTTCTTTCCTGGGCACCTGGCCCAGGATTTCCTGCACAGTACTCAGCCACCACACCCTTGGATCCCTTGCTACTAGTGTTAGAGGCTCTGTCTTTTCCCTTCCGACTTCTCTCCCCCTCTTCCCCTCTCCTCCCTCTTTCCTCCCTCCCCCTCTTCCTTCCCTTTCTCCTCACAAATCCTGCCTTTCTCACTTTCTTCTACACTTTCTCTTTCATACATTGTACAGTCTGTTCTGCATTAGCTCTGCCGGTCTTCTCCTCCATTCTCGTGCTGTTTCCGTTCTCATTCACAGAGGAAGAGTTCTGGATGGCAAGGAGCCGTCATGTCACCAGGAAGAGTCTCCAGAAGCAAGTCTTTTGGAGCTGTCACTTCCTGGCTAAATCTTGCTCTCTCAAGGGGCCTCTGCCTCTGTGATCTGAAGCCCTTTATCAAAGACTGCTTGCTGCTCAAGTGGATCAGAAATGCCATCTCGGTGCTTTTCACCCATGTGTGGGTTATACCAGCAGCATCCAGGGCTTTAGAAAACACTGATGTGTCTTATCAACGATCATGGGCGAACCATGAAATCAACCATAACCAATTGTATTGCTTGCTGCTCCTGGGGGGCATGGATGAAATAATGTGGTTGCTTTGATGCCTAATAAAGTTCAATTCCAGTGATGGTGAGAATGTAGGAAGGAATGAAAGCCATGTTCAGTGCAAATGTGGTTTTTTTTTCCTTGTGGCCCTATTAGATTAGAAACTCCTCAAGCAAAGGGACCGTGTCTGCTGGCTTCATTTGTAATGTTTAGGACCAGTGCCCTGCTTAGTGCCTTATTCACAATATGTGCTCAGTAATTAAACACTCCCTGAATTTTCCTTTCCACGTACTGGACAAATGTGGTCAAAAATTCTGAGTACACAAAGGCTAAAAGAATGAGTGCAATGCTTTATGTGACTGTCATTCAGGTAGCTTTGTAAAACAGAAAACTCTAATTATTTTAAATTGTCAGACCAGTAAAAAAAAAAATATCACAAATTCCAATAGCCCCATACACTTTTACAGCATATCTTTTGTGGCAATTATTTATTTATTTATTTATTTTTTAAAGATTTTATTTATTTATTTGACAGAGAGAGATCACAAGCAGGCAGAGAGGCAGGCGGAGAGAGAGAGGAGGAAGCAGGCTCTCTGCTGATCAGAAAGCCCGATGCAGGGCTCGATCCCAGGACCCTGAGATCATGACCTGAGCTGAAGGCAGAGGCTTTAACCCACTAAGCCACCCAGGCGCCCCTTTTGTGGCAATTATTATAGTACACCCCCTTACTCATGATTCCACTTTCCATGGTTTTAATTACCTGCGGTCAACCATTGTCCGGAAGCAGATGATCCTCCTTCTGACCTATCCTCAGAAGTTCAATAGTAGCCTAATGCTAGGTCACAATACCTTCGCCATTTACCTCACTTCAGCTCATCACATAGTCATTTTATCATCTCACATCATCACAAAAAGGAAGATGAGTACTGTACAATAAGGTATTTTGAGAGAGAAAGACCACATTCATGTAACTTTTATTACAGCATATTGTTATTATTGTTTTATTATGAGTTACTGTTATTCGTCTCTTGCTGTGCCTACTTTATAAATTAAACTTTACCATAGGTATGCATGCATAAGAAAAACCAGCATATATGAGGTTTGGTTCTATCTGTGATTTTAGACATCCACGGGGCATTCTTGGAAAGTATCCCAGTGGGTAACGGAGGGGGAGAACTACTATACTGTAAATTGTAGTGATATAGAAATATATCTTAATTCTCTCTATTACTTATTAAACTCTTTGGGGAACTAGTTTCTACTGTTGTGCTATACACATCATACGCTTCTAATACCTGTTTGCTGAATAAATGAATCAAAGATGAAATGGATAATGTTGTATTTCCACTCATTCAGAGTGTTCAAAGAGGTTTCACATCATCCAATGGTCTTATTAAGTAAAAAGTTACTATCTATTTAATATATATGGATTGACACTAAAATATAAAATTCTACAAGCCAAAATTATACCAGATGATATTATTTTTTACCATTCAAAAGGCACTTCAAGACCTTTAACTTATAAAATTAAAAGAAACCAAATGGTTTCCTAAAAATATGTCTTCATCTCTTGTTTTGGTCTACCATGACTTTTAAATAAATCTGCTTTGTCAAGTTGTCTAGTTGTATGGATCCTGAATAAAAAGCAATTTTATATTCTGGTTGGAAAGATTTTAGAAAGTTAAAGTACCTTGAGAAAGACAATATAACATTGAACCAAAGTGATGAAAATGATTATATTTTAATCTTTCTTTAATACATTTGTATCTCGACATATTACATTTTTAGACCAAAATGGTTTGTACATCTCTGTTGCCTGAGCAGGAGGAAATCATTATAATAAAAAGAATTATTGAAAATGGTCCATGTTGTGTAATTCCCAGGATAAATGGGCTGAGTAGCAAATATTTCTGTTGTGAACTGTTTTATACCAAAATGTGCATTATTAAACCCATTTGTTGAGCACATTGAAAGATCGAATATCTTCCTAACTCGACACTGGAAAATGTTTATTTGCCATTCCTCTCCTTCCTCTGCTCTGATCTTGTTAGATACTGTTTCTGGGCTTTCTGGAATCCAACCATATTAGAGGGGGGAAAAAATCATAGCTGAAGAAACCAAAAAAACCAGAATTTACAATTTATAAACACATATTTTTAACAAGATCATAAGAAATTTAAAATAGCATACATAATAGAAACAGCATGTAGGAAAACATACAGAACGATGTGGTGGGTGACTATTTTTACACTATCATAAAGATACTACGCATTTAAAGAACACAAAAACAGTAGTCATCAGGTTATAAGAATTTGAATGTAGCAAAGGAATGCTAGGGATCAGATGGTTTGGAATGATGTGATGCCCTTTTGATTTTATAAGTAGGTTACTTTATGCATACCATGTAAGTAAGTAATATACATTTAACTATTGTCCTTTAAAACACTATGTGTGCAATCAAGTTGTTTTTATTTCATTTAGAGTAATCATATGTGGGCCTGGTTCCATGTTCCAATTACTTCCCCCAAAACCCACCTCTGTTGGAAAATCCATTGAGCCCCAAAGACTAGAGTTGAAGGTACTAACAACAGCTGGAGTGGAGGAAGCAGAAAGCTGTTTTCCTCTTTGACTATCCTTTTCTCCTCCAGTTAATGCCCCTTATCTAGAGTCAAATCAGAAGTAAAACACCCAGGTGAAGCTTTATCTATTTCCTCATTCATTCAACAAATATCTACTGAGCGCCTACCATGTGCCAGCTCGGCTCTCGGCATGGGGACATGTTATACACAGCTGTTAAAGCGACATGGGGCTTCTGGAGAGAGCCTGAAGTTCAAAACCTAGAACTGGAAGTCAGATAAATGGTGTAAGAGGTGCCTTTGAAGCAGATGAAAACCGAGGGAAGTTAGATGAAGAGACAGGTGTGTGTTGAGATGTGGAGGAGATACGAGACCGGTTACGTTCCATTGCTTTGGAAAGTCTCTGCTCTGAATGCTACAGGGAAGATACAGAAGGTTTTGAGGAGAGAATTATGTGTGTAGAGCTGTTGGGGAGAACGTTCCCAGCACTGAGTCAGGGGACTGTTGTCGGCATTGTGGCACAATGGAAGCAAGCATGAGTGTGGAATCGAGAGACAGAGCAATCCCGGCGTTCCTCCAGCAATGCTCCTGGGCATACATGGAAACGCTGGGTAGCACGTATGATATGGTTGTGCCCGCTGACATCGTGGGTCACAAGGATGTGACAGGGCTTCTGTGGAGAGGGCAATAATGGGCTGAGAAGAGGGCTCGCGGATGGGTTAAACTATGAAGGGTTTTACATTTCTTGAACTCAGTGAGCAGAAAGCAGGGAGAAGGTTGGAAAGGAGAGGAGTGCAGTGGTGCACTTGGGGGCTGGGTATAAAGAACAAACATTCCAAGTGCCTGTCATGGTTAAATTTGGGGCATGATCATGCTGGTGGAAAGAGGCGGGAGTTGGAGGATCGCAGGGAACAAGATCACGGGATTCTAGAGCTGAGGTAACGGATGGGTCCCCAGCACACATTTTGAAGTTGTCAGAAAGTGGTGATGAGGAATGAGGACATGGAGGAAGATCAGAAGCCAGGTGCTGTATTCATTTAGAAAGATGGAAGTGGGTCTCATGCGAGTTCAGTAAACAACAGCTGTGGTGCGTCTGAGATGGTGGAACAGAGAACGGGTGTCAATTTTAAATGAGGAGGAAAAAGAAGTGGACAGTTGAGTAGTCCCAAAGTTGAGTGTCTGGGCTTGTGAATTACTGGAGGAAAAGTCCCAAGAGGGTCAGAGTTTATTTTGAAGATATTCACATGTCATATACAATCAGCCACATTTTTTTCTAGGTTCATTCAAATACATGTTAATTTATTAGTTGTTGATTTGATGATTCATCATTGATACTGTCTTGAGTAAGAAAAAGATTTTTTTAAAGGATTTTATTTATTTATTTGACAGAGAGAGAGACTGTGAAAGCCAGAACACAAGCAGGGGGAGTGGGAGAGGGAGAGGCAGGCTTCCTGCCAAGCAGGGAGCCCAATGTGGAGCTCGATGTGGGGCTCGATCCCAGGACCTGGGATCACGACCTGAGCCGAAGGCAGACACCTAATGACTGAGCCACCCAGGCGCCCCAAAATATGTTATTTTATATTCTGTTTTGATTCCTTTCTGACACTTTTTTGGTTGTATTTTTTTTTCATGGTCTCTCAGCTTTAAAAAGATCAAATAGTGGGAGAGAGGATACACTTTCCCAAATATCAGATACTCAAGGCTTTTTACATATATCAAGAATGAGATCCCATTGGCAGAACCAACTAAACTAGAGAGTATGTTATTTTTCAAAGTAATCCTCTGTATCTGAAAGGAAAATACCGTATTAATCCTTTTTTTTCTTTCTAAATACCATAATTTATTTAATCTTACTTATATGATCATAGTCTTGGACTGGTTTTCAAAACCACCATTATATTAAGTATGTAAAATACAACTGATATGATTATTGAAGTGTGTACTTTTTGCATTAGAATGGAGAACACCAATTTTGATGAGTTTCCTGACATATGAAGAAGTGCTCTGATAAGCTTAGAGACATATCTGTATACTCACAGATATTCTGATTTTTGCAAAGCTGGTTTTTTGCATGGGTAGCTACCTAAATTGTTTACAAAGCATAGCGAATGCTATTTAAATCACAATATAATAACCCCCTTCCAAGGAACTTCTTAATAGGGACAGCAGATCATAGCAGTCAAGGTTGTCGTTGACCAACACCCATCCTTCACAGTTACGTGCATAACTATAATGCTTCTATTGTGCTTTTCATCACGACTGTAACACTTACCTGAAAATGTTGGTAATATGAAAGATTTCATAGCACTAAAAGGCAACCAACCCTCTTCATGCATAGAGATGAATTTATTACTTTTCAATCCTTATTTAAGCAAACCAAGTCCACGGAATTCCAAAATAAGATATTACCACTTTCCGACTTTCCTGCCTGCTGTGTTAATTCTCCTTTGGGAGACAGTCATCTTGCCTGCTGGATCTTTCTCTTAGTCTGACTCTGTTTGATATGAGATCAAAGGGCTTTCATTTTCTGTATCAATTAGGCGGGCTGTCTTGTCTCAATGAGATTAAGTAGCCTCTGGAGAGTAGTGACCCCAGAACAGCCCGAGATGAGCTGATGGTTAGCATACAATATGGCTGTCTTAATTCTTTCTAAATGATAGTTTGTCTAGTCTGATGTCTTTATTTTATGGTTGTGTCTGAGGCTCATTTGTTCAGGGCAACCATGCAGCACACACCAGACCTGATAATCAGTGGTTTGAGTTTCGAAAAAGGCTGGAAAGACACATCAATCCTCTCACAGGCTTAAGAGGTTTGCCCTACTAAGGCAAAGTCCAGCTTTCTGTGGTTGTTTCTTTGATTTTTTTTTTTTTTTTTTTGGCAAGATACCAAGTACCAGAATATTTTATTCCAAATAAATTCTAAATCTTATATCCCAAAATTTACCTCAAAGTTGCTTAAAGGAAACATTATCAAAAAAGCTTTTGTTGAGCCCCAGGCAAAGCTATGTAAGCTGAGTGTTAGTCCTGCTATACAGAGATTCTTCTGTATCTAGAAGTTTGTGGTCTGCATTTTCCACTCTCATATTTAACCATTTTTCTTTTTTTCTTTTTTTTTTAAGATTTTATTTATTTGAGAGAGAGCGAGAATGAGCAGTGGGGTGGGGCAGAGGGAGAGAGAGAGGGAGAAGCAGACTGTCCACTCAGCAGGGAGCCCAATGTGGGGCTCGATCCCAGAACCCTGGGCCGAAGGCAGACACTTAACCGACTGCGCCACCCAGGCGCCCCTTAACCACCCACCTTTCTTGAGATAAGAATTTAATGATCTCCCTGCAGAAAGTGAAGCAATGTGTTTAAAGGAGTAAACAAGACACCGGTATTTATTAACAACATCCTCTCTCCACCTGTTCACTCTGTCTTTACTTTCAGAGATTTCCTCGCCAGCCGCGTTGACAAGAAAAAAGAGGTCGTCAGGCATCAACTCACCGATTTGGTCTTCCTCACCATCTTCAGACTTCTCTAGGCTTGAACCTATTCTTCCTTCTTCCCTCTTATCCCAGAAGAAAAACTTCTCTCACTTTCCAAGTCTTGGCCCTCACCCTGAGCCCTCAAAATGTGGCTTCCTCAGTATCTTCCCTCCTCTCATGTTGTGACCCATCCTTTCTCTTCTGGGTACACATGTGCTCGAGACTCCACCAGACGTTAAAGAAATAAAAAACAGTGACAAAAACAACCACTCTTTCTTTAGCTCAACTTCCTTTTTTTTCTGGGCTAATGCCTTACATTTCACCTCTTCATCATCAAATTCTCAAGAAGGAAGACTATATGACTTATTCTATTCATTAGGTCCTATTCTCTCTCTCTCTAACAATAAACATCATTATTATATGCCCAAAGATAAGAGGGAAGAAGTTTTACTTGCCTTCCTGGGCTTTGATTTTCCTCAGAGAGAACTCTCGCTCCTTGCCTTCCAGTGTGGAGCCACTGACCCAGCCACGCTGGCCTGGTCTTGAAGCGATGCGTGCAAGAAGTCTGCCTGGCTAGAGATGCTCCTCCAGGAGACAAAAATAGGGAAAACTTTGTGGATTTGCTTGTCATCCTTGCACAGGAATCCTTTCTGTATTGTTCCAATTTCAGTGTATAAGCTGCTGAAGGGAGCCCGGCCCTATTCTCTCTCTAATCCACTGCCATCTGATTCTGTGCTCACTGCTACTCTCACCGTGGTGGGGAAGAGCACTGAGTTACAATTCAATGGACACCGTCCTACTCGCCTCTCTTGTCCATTTGCCACTAATGGTTAGTATTTCCAGCAGGAAGGTCCTCTTCTCTTCAGAGCTCTCCTCTTCCTTCTCCTGGTCCCCCTTGTGTATCCTTCCAAGTGTTTTGCCTCTTCAATTATTTTTTGTCCCTCTGTCCATCCCTGAGAAGTTGGGGTTCCCTAGGGTTTGGTTCTTACCCTTTTCTCCTACTTCCCCTTTCATCCCCTCACCTTGAGGCCATCTCATGCACTGGCCTGATTTCTTCTCCAGCCATAGATCTGTATCTCCAACTACTCATAGGAATTCCCCTTGAGGCACCTCAAAATTCAGCACATACTAAAGAACTGACATGGCATTCTCCCTACAAATGTTCACACAAATTTCTTTTCTTCTCCCTTTTTCCCTAGCTCAACCAGAACCCCATCCTCCCAGATGCCTAAGAGTGAACCGTGCCCCTCCCCTAACCTCCTTACTTCCTTTCAGTTCTACGTCCTTAGAAGCCATCTCTTGCCCCTTCATTCTTCGTTCCACTGCTCCAGTCTAGGTCAGAGCTCATCACCTCACACTTTGAAGGTCGCATCTAGGCTTTTCCTTAGTCATATTTCTACAACCAGATCGGATCACGTCACTACCAGGATTAAGGGCTTTCTTCAATTTCCATCTGCCAGCAGGACACACTTTAGCCCAAACTCCTTAGTGCAGCTTAAGATCTCCTTCAGAATGTAGCCGAGTCTGATTTTTCTATTTACTTTCTGGTCTCCCACCCCCATATGCCTTTACACACTCCAGAATGTTCCCCATTTGTGCCTTCATGGCTAAGATCAAGGAGCTCCTTTTCCCTGACATGTTCCTGTTTCTTCTCTCCTCTTTCTGCCTGGAAAATCTTGATTCCTCCTTTTATGTGAAGTTGCATTGTGGCCTCCTTTCTATTCCACCCGTCTTTGCTGACCACAGCCTGCCTCCACCCCAAACCCACCTCTTTCACAAAATGAATTGTTATGCCTTTGCTGTTCCAGAGCATTTTATGCCAGCTTCCACTTAAAGTCTTCCCTACCAGACTACCAGCTCCTCTAAAGCCTTGTTCACCTTTTCCACTATGCCAAAAATGCTCATCTTGAAGATACAGTTGGAGTTCCAGATGAAATAGAAAGCCTAAGCGGGGCACCTGGGTGGCTCAGTTGGCTAAGTGTCTGGCTCTTATTTTTTTATTTTTATTTTTTTTTACGATTTTAGTTATTCATTTGAGAGAGAGAGCAGTGGAAAGGCACAGAGGGAGAGAGAGAAGCAGACTTCCTGTTGAGCAGGGAGCCCAATGTAGGGCTCAATCCAAGGATCCCGAGATCATGACTTGGATGCTGGAAGGCACGTGTTTAACCCACTGAGCCACCCAGGCGCCCCCAGTGTCTGGCTCTTGATTTCAGCTCAGGTCATGATCTCTGGGTCTAGGATCAAGCCCCACTTGGGGCTCTGTACTCAGCGGGGAGTCAGCTGGAGATTCTCTCTCTCCATCTCCCTCTGCCCCGCCCCCATTTATGCACATGCGCTCTCCCTCAAGAAAGAAAAAGAAAGAAAGAAAGAAAGAAAGAAAGAAAGAAAGAAAGAAAGAAAGAAAGAAAGAAAGAAAGAAAGAAAGAAAGACAGGCTAAGCTGACTGCTTTGGGCAGTAGTAGAGGTCCTCTGACCTGCCACAATTTTGTATTCAGGTACTTTCTTATAGCACTTGTTATATTGAAGTTATATGTTTACTTATCCATTTCTTCCACTAGACTGAGAGTATCTCAAAGTAGGGACCTTATCCTGTTCATCATTGCCATCCAAATGATGCCCAGAACATAATAGGTACAAAGTGTTTGTTAAATCAACTGTCACCCCCCCCAAGTCTTTATTATTTGTATTGGAGTTATTTTTAGATGTGAATTGGTGCTTTTGTTTTGAACACCTATATAGGATATATTTTAAGTGCCTATTTTACTATGAATATTTCATCTACAGTGACCACCACCTGTGTAGCACATCATTGAAAATCTCGATTGCTAAAGAAAGATCACATTAAGTTGGTAGAAAACAACCTTGATTTGTAGGAAACTGAGCTGCAGAGTGCTGAATTAGAAGGAAAAGAGTGAGCACATAGAGTGATATACAGTGCTTATTCACGGCATTGGAATGCCAATAAATATGAAACATCCCACAGCCTAGAGTTATTTTTTATAATTATTAACCTCATCAATTAAAAAAGAGAAAATCAAATGGAAGGTAACTGAAGTTACTTAACAAATTTATGCTAAAAACCAACTTAAAAGCTATACTAAAAATCCCCTTAGTCCCAGAACCGTAGAGTATCTGCAGAGTGCCTTCCCATTAGAGTTTCCCCCGTAACTGTCAAGTTATGGGACAGAAGAAAACAGCTGAGGTTGGTGTGGAGGGTGAACTGGGGAAACCAAGAAACTATCAGGAAACTAGCTTCTGTCTTCCCCTACGTTACCTTCTCCTTGTGGGTTTGCACAGATAATGCCTATTCGCTCTGTAACAGTCAGTCAACAAGGATAAGTCCCTGGGCTAGAAGTCGGAATACTGATCTGAGTGAGTCTGGCTTCAGAGCTCTCGTCTTCTAAACGCTAACAAACTGAGTTATTTTGTGAACTCTCTGGTACCTCTTTAGTCAGGTAATTTAAATCACTAGTAATATAAATCAGGAGTTATGTTAAGTAAGGTAACTCCACATTTTCCTTTAGCCTGGTGAGTCCTCTCAAAATAGGCTGTTTCAGCCAGCCCAGTACATCTACCCTCACTCTAGTTTTCCCCTTTGCTTCTTCCCCCACCTTGAGTCAGGCTGTGGTATGTTATGGGTATTTCCCAATAAATTACCAACCCTTATACATGCATTTTTACTTATTAGCCCATATCCTGCTTCCTACACTCTTCTAAGTTGTATTCATGAATCACTCAAAATTTTACACATTCCAGGAATTACACATTTACTTTTCAGTGTATAACAGCCATTCTTCTTCCCTTATTTGAAAGACTTTTTAACATTCGTTCTGAATGAACTCACCATGGCTCATCCTGGTTTGCGTAATTATAGTTGGCTCTTATAAGTAATTATCAAGCCTCTTTTCTCTCTCTTTTCCCCTTGCTCATCCTTTTTATTATTTGTACAGGGTGAGGGGTTGGGGGGAGTTCCTCATAGGGAGAAGCCACCTGGCGGTGAGGGCACTTCACAGCTCATTAATTATCTATTGGGCATTGGCTCATTTAAAGAGTATTAGGCAGGTTGGGGTTTGAGACTGGAGGAATCAGGGTGGAAAGCAATTTGTCTGTATTAGAAAAAAATCAAGATTGGGGCGCCTGGGTGGCTCAGTGGGTTAAACCTCTGCCTCATGTTAAACCTCATGCATGGTGGCAGGGTCCTGGGATCGAGCCCCACATCGAGCCCCACGTTGAGCCCTGAATCGGGCTCTCTGCTCAGCAGGAAGCCTGCTTCCCCTCCTCCCCCCTCTGCCTGCCTCTGCCTGCTTGTGATCTCTCTCTCTGTCAAATAAATAAAATCTTTAAAGAAAAAAAAAAAAAGAATCAAGATGGAGAGCCCTAGGCTCAGAGATGTCCCAGGCTTGCAAGAGGATTTTAGATTTGGGAGTTTTTAACAGCTTTTGAAAGATGAAGAAAGCACCCCTAGTATGTTAGAATTAGGAGGCAACGCTTCACATTTAAGAAGAATAAATTCAGCTTCACCCAGTGAGAGAAGATTTGAGAATTTACATAAAGAGGTAGTTTAGGCTAAAATTATAAGAAGCTTCCTGGGAATGAAAATATAATTGATTATGAAGGGTGGATGGAATGCTTGGGAGTCCATAATTGTCCTTTCCAGTCTATTAAAAAAATGAATATGTTTAATAAAGATAGATTTAATGGGTAATTTTAATTATGGCTTCAATAAAATCCAAACAATATGAAAGGGTTTATAATAAAAAGTAAGTCCCCCTCTTTCCCTTCCTGAGCACAGTCTCCTTTCTCTTCTCTCCCTAGTTCAATTTGCTGGACAAAGCCATAATTACCTAGTTGTCATTTATCTTTCAGGAAGAATTCTATGCATTCACAAACATATATGTGTGTGAGTTGTTCTTTATTCTGCCACATACTATATGCACTTGTCTGCACCTTACTTTTTCTTCTTATTGATGTTATCTTAGAGATCTTTTTCTTAGGAGTCCAGATAGAACTGCCTTATGCTTTATAACCACTGCAAAATTTAATTAACTATTCCCTTATGACAGACATTTAGGTAGTTTGCATCCTTCCACTGCTACAAAACTATACTGCATCATAGTTGAGCAGAAAGAACAACATGAAAACCTCCTGATGGGAGGCTTGGTGGCATGGTAGGACAGAATGAACTGTTGTTCTCACATGAACCAAACATTTTTAGGTTCTGCTTCTCTCTGTGCCTCATTGGCATGCATACATTGGGGAAAACACAGGAGCTCTATGAGACCACCACTTACTGTTGTTTTCCTATGAGGTCAGGCATATTTCCATTATGTGGAGTTATTATGTAAAATATCCCAAGCCTTATATGGCTGTGGGGGTACGTGTTAGGAATATACCCAAATTATTTAAGGGGAGAACTACAATGTTGTGGAAAGAGCACTGTTTTGGGTCATAAGAACTTGGTTCAAGCCTCAACTCTGCCTTTTATTGGTGTGATCGTTGAAATGCTTTTAGTTTCTCTGAGTCTTATTTTCTTCTTCTGTAAAATGGAGGTAATAGTACCATACTTGTGTTTCACAGATTTAATGAGATAATGCTTCTGAAGTGAGTCTATAAACCAGTGGTTCTCAAACTTTAAAGAGTTTCTGGTTCAGAAGGTCTGGAGTGGACCTTGAGAATTTACACTTCTGATAAATTCTCATGTAATGTTGATACTGCTAGTCTAGGGACGAGAAGTTTTAGAAACACTGGTACAAGTCATTAAGAACTGGTAGGTGGTGTTACAGTTTTTGTCCCTACAGTCATTACCCAAGAAAGAACACTACCTTCACATATGTCCTTAGAGATGAGGTAATGGTAATCACTTTTGAATTAAAGTAGAAATTCTGCCTGTCAATCGATTACAGAAATCTCTAAAGAAATTGAACTTATGGGGCGGTTGTGGATACCAAACACACAATTATGCACACTTTGAGTTTATTTAAATGTTCATGCACCTCTGAATTCACTGGTTAAGAGCACTTGACAGGAAGTGGAAGTACAAAAATAAACAAGAAAGGCTCATCTCGTGGCATTGCTGCCTTAACTGAACACAGGAAGTCCTGGAAATCTTGCAAGACTGTCTGTTCCTTCATGATGTCTAGCCTGATTTTAAGACCCCAAAGAGTATTTTATGTTTGTATTTCTTAGAGTTCTCCAGAGAAACAGAACCAACTAGAGAAAAAAAATTATACACACACACACAGTTACTGTAGGTTGCAAGTTATTATAACTATGGTATGGTTCCAGTCTGAGTCTGAGAGCCAGCAGAGCCAATGGTCCAAGTCTGAATCCAAAGACAGGGGAAGACCAATAGTTCAGCTCAAAGACAGGCAGAGCGAAAGAATTCCTTCTTAATTTTTTATTCTGTTTATGTCTTCACAGACTGGACAAGACTCACCCACAATGGGGAAGGCAATCAGCTTTACTCAGTTTCCCAATTCAAATGTTAGTCTTATCCAGAGATACCCTCACAGACCCTCACAGACACCCAGAAGTAATGTTTAACCAAATACCTGGGCACCCTGAGGCCCGTTGAAGTTGGCACATAAAATTAACCATCAAAATGTTGTGGACGGGGGCGCCTGGGTGGCTCAGTCGTTAAGCATCTGCTTTCGGCTCAGGTCATTATCCCAGGGTCCTGGGATCGAGCCCTGCATCGGCTCTCTGCTCGGCAGGAAGCCTGCTTCTCCCTCTCCCACTCCCCCTGCTTGTGTTCCCTCTCTTGTTGTCTCTCTCTCTCTATCAAATAAATAAATAAAATCTTAAAAAAAAAAAAAAACCCGTTGTGGATGGATGTGTGAAAAGGGTTCGTTTCAGGGTGCTTATCATGGTTTTCCAGTCCACGTTGCCACTTCAAAACGCTTGAAGTTTCAAGGAGCATGAACACCAACTGTGGCTATGTGTGTAGCTAGTTTCATATTCTAGCTGTCACGCTTCTTATGGAAAAACATTTCAGTGGACTACTTACATCTAAAACTCAAGATATTCTTATAAAAACAGAAAAATTTAGGTAACGGTAGTCAGTTGCTATCATCGACACCTTCACTGTTATTGTATTTATTCTAAGAAAGGTGATGCCAACAGGTCTATCTGCCAGTCTATAAATGCTGTTGAGCATTTAAAGATATGTTAAGAATAATTCCGAATCATTGATTTATTGTTGTCACAAACATGTAGGAATCTAGGAAGGAAACCTTCCGAAAATCACTCTAGACATTCTGCTCTCCAATCCCTTCTCAACTAATAAATACAACCTGTGGAACAAGAGACATACCACAGTACATTCCTGGGACCCCAAGGGACAAATATTAAAATATTTTAGAGGACAAATATTAAAATTAATGAGATAGCCGCAAATGTTTGGAGGTAAATTCATGAGTGACAAAGCAAAATTTTCAAGCCACGGCACAGTAGGAAGAAAATGTTGAGATTACGTGTGAATAATGCTTTTGTAAAGATGGCATATTATTGTGGTGGGTTTCCTTGCTTTCTCTCTCACCGATTCCCTTCTTGACACTGTACAGCTATTTCCTTTGTAATACAGAAACTCCCTTACAGAATTCTTTTTCCACAGCTGGCTTTCATCACTTCTTGATAGGTACCTAAATATTTCAGTTTCTTCCACTTTATTTTCCTTTAACAATAACTGCTGCCCAATCAAATCATTCATCTTTTCCCTTGTGTGAGTATTTGAGATCTTGAATGAGTGTTTACGAAGCACCATTTGGAATCCCCTGTTTTCTCTTGTTTGGCATTTTCATATGCCCTTGGTCTCAATTACACTTGGAAGTTTGAATTAAGTTTGTTTAACCATTTAAAAATTTTGAGTTCAAAATTTATTCTGGACCTTTTTTTTGTTTTTCTCTATAGAAATTACTGTCTGTAAATAAAAGACTAACTTTAAAACCTAAGACTTATTTTGTAACTTGTATAATAGAGCCTGCACATTTATAAACACTATTCAGACATATGGCACAGAAAAGCAAATATTATGCTTTAAATTGTCCACAAATGATAATAACAACTAACATTTATTTTCTATGAAGTGGGTGCATGACCAAGCTTTTCATGTACATTAATTTACTTCATCTTTCCATCAGTCCTAGAAGATAGGAATTTTATTAACTGTTTTCTTGCCCTTGGTGTGCAGGGAAATTTCAGGATTAATCCAAGAGTTTGAGTTGAATTTCTGCTACTTGTAACCCAAGGAGTATTCATTTATGTAAACATGATACATGTTATTATGTACGCAGATGTCACTGGGTGTGTAAAACAAGAGTATATCCTAGGCAAGAGGAGATCAGATTGAAAAGGCCTGTGCTCTATCTGTCCTATACCCATTTACATTAAGTTTAAAAATTTCTAGAGGAACCTCCCAGAAGAAGAAAAACAAAACAAAAACACAACAAGGATTGGGACCAGGAAGCCAATCTACAAGGATTTTACTGACATGGGTCCATGGCAAGGCCTTGACTTTAAGAAAATCTGAAGGCTGAATAGAGAAAACATAAATATGGCTTAAAAACCAAAGACTATTAAAAGATAGGGGCGCCTGGGTGGCTCAGTCGTTAAGCATCTGCCTCCGGCTCAGGTCATGATCCCAGAGTCCTGGGATCGAGCCCCGCATCGGGCTTCCTGCTCGGCAGGAAGCCTGCTTCTCCTGCTACCATTCCCTCTACTTGTGTTCCCTCTCTTGCTGTGTTTCTCTCTGTCAAATAAATAAAATCTTTAAAAAAAAAAAAAAGACTATTAAAAGATAATACAATGTCTCCCTATCATTCTTGATATTCCTTTGACCAATTCTTTTTTTTTTTTTTTAAGATTTTATGTATTTATTTGACAGAGAGAGACACAGCAAGAGAGGGAACACAAGTAGGGGAGTGGGGCTTGATCCCAGGACCCTGGGATCATGACCTGAGCCGAAGGGAGGTCATGACTGAGCCACCCAGACACCCCTCATTTGACCAATTCCTACCCAGTCTCTACCATTAGTAACTCTGTCCTTAATTTCCTACATAAATTTCCATAGTTTCTTCAAGCATATACAAGCAAGAACTAATAGGTTTTTTGTTTCTCTTCATTTGCTTACAAAGACAGCATATTTTAATACTATTCTGCACCTTGTTTTTTCTTTGTATGTTTATCTTGGGCTTCTTTTCCTATTGGTATAAAGAAAGCTTCCTGACTCTTTTTTACAGTTGTTTAATGTTCTGTGATATAGATTATCATATTATCATGTATTTACCAGTTACAACCAGTTGGGTTGTTTCTAATCTTTGGCTATCACAAACAGTGCTACAGTGAATAACTGCATCAAAGTCAATTCTCACCTGTGCCCAAGTTATCTGCATGATAAGTTCCTCCAAAAGTATTTCTGAGTCTTTAGTGGCTTCTGTTAATTTGAAAGTTAGCTAGCTATCCTCTCTGAGCTATAACCTGGTGGGAGAAGGGATGTGTATGTGTAGAACTAATAAGAGCTATAAAACCTAAGGGCCTAAGCCGCCCTGTTTTAGGAACCCCCTAAGAGACCCTAACCCAAGAAGAAGAGCCATATTTCTGTTGACTTTCAGGGGAAGGATGAGTATAGGCCCTAAATGTTGTTGAGGAGGTGACACTGGAGTGGAGATACTGGCCTGAGTGAAGCACAGGGATGTAGTTCAAATGGGAAGCCAGGATGGTACTGTGGGCTGCCAAGGCTTGAACAGAGCTTTGCTAAGATTAGTGAGCCTAGGGGCGCCAGGGTGGCTCAGTCGGTGAAACGTCTGCCTTCGGCTCATGTCATGATCCAGGAGTCCTGGGATCAAGTCCCCACATTAGGCTCCCTGCTTAGCGGGAATTCTGCTTCTCCCTTTGCCTCTCCATCTCTGCTCTCTCTCTCTCTCAAATGAATAAATAAAACCTAAAAAAAAAAAAAAAAATTAGCGACCCCAGCAGTGCAGGTGGCTCTGGGACAAAGGATGGCATAAGGGCAACTCTTCCCCATGTTTTCAGATTTTTTTTACATGTTACTAACAAGCTCGTGAAACTGATAGCAATATGAAGTCTGGTGATATATGGGTAATAAATGCTTAGAAAAGGTCTTGAAGAATAGAAAGATACTAATGGAGATCTTCTCTAGAAGCACCAGGTAAGAAGTAAGCATCTCACTTTGCCCATGTCTTGATGTTAATAAATGTTATTCAACTCTGGTGAGAATTGATATGTATATTTCCCGATTTTTTTTCAATATAGGTATATATAATTATCTGCATAAATCATTTTTATTACATAAATAGGATATTTCTGCATATGGCTATTATTTTGTAGTTTGTTTTTATTTTAGATATGTAGCTAACTAGCTAGCTAGCTAAACATTTGGAGATGTTTCCAAGTTAATATATAAAGATCACCTTCAATCTTTTAAAATGATGCATAGAAGTCTACCGTCATTTATTTGACCATTCCTGATTTTTGGCTATTACAAACAATGCTGTAGTAAATGCCTTTGTACTTGTCTCTGGGCATGTACTGTATGTGGATGCTTCTTAAAGACTGATACTTAGACATATAACTACTGGATTGAAGGGGGTGCTTGTCTAGAATTGAGAAGGATACCGCCATGCTGGCTTCTAAAAAAGGCTTCACTAATTTACTGTTGTGCCAACCGGTATAGAAGAGACAATTCTCTTTCAATCTTAATAATATTAGACCTTATCAATCTTTTAAAAGTATGCCAATTATATTTTTAAAATTACATCATGTTGTTTTAACTTAACATTTAACATTTAACTTAACATTTCCTAGGTTAGTAGTGGTGTTGAACTTTTTCTTACATGCTTCATTGTATTACTTCTATAAATTGCTTATTTCCTTTGCCTATTTTTCTAATAGGTAGTTGTCTTAATTTGAAGAAGTACAGTATGTTCTGTTATGTCGGTTATGTTTGTAGCAAGTATTTTCATCTCATTTAACATTGTACTTGGCTGTATCTATTAAGACTCTATTAGTTGTATCTTAGCTTATTCAGCTATTGTAACAAGATACGGACTGGGTGTCTTATAAACAACAGAAATGTATTTCTCACATTCTGGAAGCTGGAAAGTCCAAGATCAGAATGCCAGGTTGGTCAGGGGAAGGCCCTCTTCCTGGCTCATAGGTGGCACCTTTGAGCTATGCCCTCTCTTGCAGGAAGGGGCAAAGGATCTCTCTGGAGCCTCTTTTTTGTAAGGGCACTAACTACATTCATGAGGACTTTATCTTTATGAACTAATCACTTCCCAAATAGATTAGCTCCCCAATACTATCATTTTTGGGGATTTCCACATATGAATTTGGAAGGGGACACAAACATTCAGACCACAGCCTTTTACCCCCAGTGCTCCCAAATTCATGTCCTTCTCATATGCAGACTACATTCATTCCATCCCAATTGCCTCAGAAATCGTAACTTGTTCCAGCATCAACTCAAAAGTCTAAGTCCAAAATCTCATCTAAATATCATCTGAATTAGATATGTGAGACACTCCTCTTTGTGCAAATTTCTCTCCAGCTATGAACCTGTGAAATCAAATATGCGCTTCCAAAGTATAAGGAAGGGACAGGCATGGGATGGACATTTCCATTCCAAAAGAGAAAAGTAGGAAAGAAGAAATGGGTAATAATTTCTTAGCATGTCCAAAACCTTAAAGCACAGTGAGGCAGTGGTCCCACTTCTGAACACACTGGGGTGGAATTTGGGCCCCCAAGGCTCAAAGTGGTTCTGCCCCACAGCTTGCTGGGTGTAGCCCACACAGCAGCTCTCATAGGTTAGAGTCTCTTGTCTGCCCCTCCCTCTCATTGCCCTAGGTCTCAGATGGTCATTGCCCTAGTCGGATTTCTCTGCAGTGGCCCCTCCCCCTCCTGAGCCCCCTGCTCTGGAATGTT
The DNA here is from genome assembly GCA_028646535.1 of Procyon lotor. Lineage (NCBI taxonomy): Eukaryota > Metazoa > Chordata > Mammalia > Carnivora > Procyonidae > Procyon > Procyon lotor. Next base: position 60,229,139 of record CM053614.1, on the reverse strand, counting down.
CCATCCTTTCAAATCTAGGGAAGATATCCATTCTCCCGCTAGCTAATGGCTAGTGGCTACGTTATGGTGTGTGATACTTTGTATGTGATTTCTAGTCATAGAAGATGGAGAATAAGCTAAGTTAAGAGTAAGACAAGATGGAGTCACAGTGGCCAATGTGAACTCCCATATTAGTTGTCAACAAGGGATATAGGACTTCGAGTGTGCCTCTGTAGATAAGCCGTGTGAGTGATAGATAAGTAAACCTTGTTAGGAAAGGTCCACAGAGAGACTTGGGTGAGACCTAGTGGGCTGAGCTGATACGGCAAACACTATGGGGCAGAACCGTTACACCCAACTCAGAGGACCCTTAAAAGAAGGAGCTGTCTAGCAGCAGCTGGAGGGTTGATCAGCCTCCTATGCTGTACGAGTCTATAGCTGCTCCACACAGGCACCACCAGAGGCTCTGTAGGCACTGAAGGCCACTTGACTGTGGTCTAGGCCACCACTTATTGCAGGACCCACGATGGGGCTGGTGTCTCTGGGTCTCCCCACTCCGTCATGATGCCTCCTTCCTAGATCTTCTTCAGAGTGGTTCATTAATTCTCATCTAACTTTCTTGTGTGACTAACTTGTGTGATAAAGTTGTACAATAAAATATACGATTTATGAAATAAATGTTGATGCTATGTGATTATTTGAAACGCGTCTCAATCCTGTGATTCTTTTTTTTTTTTTTCAATCCTGTGATTCTTACCTGGCCTTGCCATTCACCCCTGCCTCAGGTGAGTGCACTATGATCTCTGTAGGGGCTCTACACTCTCTGGTAGGCAGAGAGGCTCCTTGGCCCCTTTCCACAACACCTGGAGGTTGAAGGGTTCAGCTCAGGCTTTCGGGGGAGCACAGCCTGCACTGTGAGGCAGGCAGCAGCCCCTCCTTTGAAAGAGATCTGCCCCAGAGGCCCTTGAACTCTGGACCTGTGGAGGTAGGGCCTTTGTAAGGTAAGGCAGTCTGGAACTGCCTTTAGGGCATTCTTCTACTGTCTTGAACAATAAGTGCTGGCTCCTATTTGGAAGGCCCACCAATCTGCCAATTGTCTTGATGAATAGCTCCTATCTTCTGTTGGAATGGCCAATCCATACCAATTTCCTTATCAAATTTGGCCACACTCTTTGTGCTGTCTCCCAAGCAAGCCTTCTTATTTCTTTCAAAATGGATAGGCTGAGAATTTTCCAAATTTTAAAATTCTGCATTCTTTTTGAGTAATAATTCCACCATTAAATCATTTCTTTTCAAATTTTAGTGTGGGGCAGAACCACTTTGAGCCTTGGGGGCCCAAATTCCACCCCAGTGTGTTCAGAAGCAAGGAAACCATACTATTCCTTTAAGATTTTGCTTAGGAATTTCTTCAGATAAATGTTTACTTTTCTTTCCTCTTCTTCTTCTTCTTCTTCTTTTAAGATTTTATTTATTTATTTGACAGAGAGAGTGAGAGAGCACAAGCAGGGGAGTGGCAGAGGGAGAGGGCAAAGCAGGCCCTCTGCCAAGCAGGGAGCCTGATGTGGAGCTCGATCCCAATACGCTGGGATCAGGACCTGAGCTACTTAGGTGCCCCTACTTTTCATTGCTTACAAGTTCTACCTTCCACAAAACACTAGGACAAGAACACAATTTAGTTCTTATCCACATTATAACAAAGACTGCCTTTTCCTCATTTCTGTCTGAGACTTCAATAGGATGACCAATATTCTGCTAACAACCACTTGGGTATTCTCTAAGAAGATGAAGGCTTTCTCTACAGCTTTCCTCTTCTTTTTTTTTTTTTTTTTATTTTAACATTTTTATTTTTAAGTTATCTCTATATCCAATGTGGGGCTTGAACTCACAGCCCTGAGATCAACAGTAGCAAGCTCTACTGACTGAGCCAGCCAGGCGACCCTACAGCTTTCCTCTTCTGAGCTCTTGCCAGACTTGCTCTTTATACTCCATTCATAACAATGTAGGCTTTCTGTAGTATGTACTTCAAAACTCTTTCAGGGGTACCTGGGTGGCTCAGCGGGTAAAGCCTCTGCCTTCAGCTCAGGTCATGATCTCAGGGTCCTGGGATCGAGCCCCACATCGGGCTTTCTGTTCAGCAGGGAGCCTGCTTCCCCCTCTCTCTCTGCCTGCCTCTCTGCCTACTTGTGATCTCTCTCTCTGTCAAATAAATAAATAAAATCTTTAAAAACAAAAACAAAAAAAACCCAACTCTTTCAGCCTTTGCCCATTATCCAGTTCCAAAGCTGTTTGCACATTTTTAGGTATTTGTTACAGCAGCAGCTCCATTTTGGGATGAATTTTCTGTCTTAGTCTATTTTGGGCTGCTATTACAAAATACTAGAGACTGAGTAGCTTCTAAACAATAGGAATCTATTGCTGACAGTTCTGGAGGCTAGAAGTCCAAGATCAGGGTACCAGCATGGTTAGGTGAGGGCTCTCTTCTGGGTCACACATTTCTCCTTGTATTTTCACAGGGCGGAAGAGGCTAGGGAGCTCTGTGGAATCTCTTCTATTCATTTTATTTATGTGTTTATTTTTATTAATAATCTTAGATTAGATATAGTTGAAGTAAGTAATAAAGAACTATAAGGTAGGTGGGGAAAAAAATAAAAAACAGCATGGAATAAAAAAGAATGGTATATAAAGAAGAATGGAATAAGAAATAAAGGAGGCAGAGTGAAAATGTCTAACTTTAGGAGACTAGCAAGAGAATGGGGCAGGAGAAGCAACCTGGTTGCAAGAGAAGTAACCAGGAAGAAATCATGTCTGAAAATGTTCAAAACCAATGCACATTATTCAGGAAGTTCTTGGAATGACAGCAGGATAAATGCTTAGAAAACTGTATCTAGGTACGTCTCAGTAAAACGTTGAAAATAAGAGGCAATTAAAAAAAGCTTTAGCAGTCATAAGTGGGCTAAAGTACATATTATCTTTAAAGGAGCAAAAATTATAATGATAGCTGAATTCTCAACAGAAACACTGGACTACCAAAAATATATGAAATGATGTCTTCAAAGTGTTGGGGAGAAAATGCCAGTCTAGAATTCTATGCCCAGTGAAAATACCCCTTAAAAATAAAAGCGAAGTAAGTCATTTTCAGACAAAAATTGAGAGTACGTGTCACCAGCTGTCTTACATTAAACAGAAAAAAAGCCCTCCAAGATAATAATATACAGAAGCAGAGGATTGGGCAAAAACACAAAAACAAATAAAATAAATAAAATGTAATAGATAGGAGTGCCTAGGTGACTCAGTTGGTTAAGTGGCTCAGGTTATGATCTCAGGGTCCTAGGATGGAGCCCCACACTGGGCTTGTGCTCAGTGGGGAATAAGCTTACGAATTCTCTCTCCCTATCTCCCTCTGCCCCTCACCCCGCTTGTGCACACACTCTCTCTCTAAAAAAAATAAATGAACCTTCTAAAAAAATTTTAAAAATAAAATTTAACAGATAAAGTTATTTTCTGAAAAGAAACCCATTTTAGAGAGTAAAATTCAAAAGGAATTTTGGGAAGCACAAAGCTTATGGCTTGGTAAATTTGAAAAATAAAAGTTTGTTTTGTTGAACTTCTAAATTATGCCTGATTGCTACTACCAAAGTCTAGTTTCATATTCTCCACATTACCAAAGTCTAGTTCCACATTCTCCAATGTCAGCCACAAAACAGGACTCAATAAATTTAAGAAAATGGAAATCATATCAAGCATCTTTTCTGAGCATCTATGAGATTAGAAATTAATTATAAGAAAAAAACTAGAAAAAATTGCAAACACATGGAAGCTAAACAACATGCTACTAAACAATCAATCACTTAACAAAGAAATCAAAGAGGAAATCCAAAAATACATGAAGAAAAAAGAAAATGAGAATACAGTGGTCCAAAATATTTGGAATGTAGCAAAAGCAGTTCTAGAGAGAAGTTTACAGAAAGAAGAAAATATAGTAATAAGAAAAATCTCAATGAAACAATCTACATCTAAAGGAATTAGAAAACGAAGAACAAAGCCTAAAGCTAGTAGTAGAAAGGAAATAATAGAGATAAGAGTGAATATAAATGGAATAGAGACTAAAAAACAAGCAAACAATATAAAATACCACAAAACCAAGAACTTGTTCTTTAAAAATTGATGAATATCTAGCCAGACTTGTCAACAAAAAAGAGAGGGCACTCAAGTAAATAAAATCAGAAATGAAAGAGAAGAAATTACAAATGAATGTCACAGAAATACACAGGATTATAAGAGAATATTATGAAAAATTATATGCCAACAAGTTGGACAACCTAGAAGAAATGGATAAATTTCATAGAAACATATAATCTCCCAAAATTGAATCAGGAAGAAATAGAAAATTTGAATAAACTGATTACTAGTAATGAAATTGAACTGGTAATAAAAAAAACTCCCAACAAACAGAAGTCCAAGACCAGATGGCTTCACAGGTGAATTCTATTGCACATTTAAAGAAGAGCTAATGCCTATTCTTTTCAAACTATTCTAAAAAATAGAAGTGGAAGGAAATTTTCCAAATTTATCCTATGAGGCTGGCATTATTAGATACTAAAACCAAAGACATGACCAAAAAAAAAAAAAAAAATGCAGCCCAATATCTCTAATGAACATAGATACAAAAGTCCTCAACAAATATTAGCAAATTAAATTCAACAATACATTAAAAGAATCACTCACCACGATCAAGTGGGATTTATTCCAGGGATGCAAGCATGGTTCAATATTTGCAAATCAATCCATGTGATACATGGATGTATCCAAAAGGATGGAGGGATTCCTGGGTGGCTCAGTTGGTTAAGCAGCTGCCTCAGGTCATGATCCCAGCATCCTGGGATTGAGTCCTGCATCGGGCTCCTTGCTCGATGGGGAGCCTGCTTCTCTCTTTGCCTCTGCCCGCCACTCTGCCTGCTTGTGTTCTCTCTTTCTCTGACAAACAAATAAATAAAATCTTTAAAAAAACAATAACAAGAGAATGGATAAAAACCATGTCATAATCTTAGTAGATGCAGAAAAAACTTTTGACAAAATACAACAGCTGTTCATGATAAAAACTCTCAACAAACTGGGTTTTGAGGGAACATACATATAATAAAGGTCATAAATGAAAAGGCCATACATGAAAAACCCAAAGCTAACATCATCCTCAGTGGTGCAAAACTGAAAACTTTCCCTGTAAGATCAGGAACAAGACAAGGATGTCTACTCTCACCACTTTTATTCAACATAGTACTGGAAGTCCCAGCTGCAGCAATCAGATAAGAAAAAGAAATAAAAGACATTGACTTGATAAAGAAGAAATAAAACTGCCACTATTTGCAGATGATGTGATACTATATACAGAAAACCGAAAAGACTCCAAAACAAAACAAAACAAAACCCCTATTAGAATTAATAAATGAATACAGTAAAGTTGCAGGATACAAATTATACAGAAATCTATTGTGCTTCTATAATACACTAGTAACAAAGAAGGAGAAATTAAGAAACAATCCCAGAAGGAGAAATTAAGAAAACAATCCATTTACAATTGCACCAAAAGAAATAAACTATCTAGGAATAAATGTAACCAAGCAGATGAAAGACTTGTATTCTGAACACTGTAAGACATTGATGAAGAAAATTAAAGACAACACACAAAAAATGGAAAGATATACCATGCTCATGGATTGGAAGAACTGATATAGTTAAAATGTCCATACTACCCCAAGCATTTTACAGATTCAACACAAGCCCTATAACATACCAATAGCATTTTTCACATAACTAGAACAAATAATCTTAAAATTTGCGTGGAGCCACAAAAGGCCTCGACAGCTAAAGCAATCTTGAGAAAGAAGAACAAAGCTGGAGGCATCACAATCACAGAATTCAAGATATACTGCAACGGTATAGTAATCAAAATAGTATGTGGTACTGGCCCAAAAATATAAGCCTAGATCAGTGGAACAGAATATCTCCATCCTGTTTCTAGAAAGAATTCCATGTCTATATGGTCAATTAAACTATGACAAAGGAGACAAGATTACACAATGGGGAAAAGACAATCTTTTCAATAAATGGTGCAGAGAAAACTGAACAGCTACATCCAAAAGAATGAAACTGGGTCACTTTTACACCATACACAAGTTTAAGCCCAAAATGGATTAAAAACCTAAATGTGAGACCGCAAGCCATAACAACCCTAAAAGAAAACATAGGCTGTGGTGGTCTCTTGGACATCGCCCTTAGCCATATTTTTATGGATATGTCTCCTCAGGCAAAAGAAACAGAAGCAAAACCAAACTATTATAACTACACCAAAATATAAAGCTTTTGCACAGCAAAGGAAACCATCAACAAAACTAAAAGATAACCTAGTGAATGGGAGAAGAAATTTGCAAATGATATATCTAATAAGGGGTTAATATACAAAATATATGTTAAAAAACTTACACAACTCAACACAAAAAACAAAATCCAATTAAAAATTAGGCAGAGGAGTGGCGCCTGGGTGGCTCAGCAGGTTGGGGCCTCTGCCTTCTGCTCAGGTCATGATTCCAGCGTCCAGGGATCGAGCCCCGCATCGGGCTCTCTGCTCAGCGGGAGCCTGCTTTCCCCCTCTCTCTCTGCCTGCCTCTCTGCCTACTTGTGATCTCTCTCTCTGTCAAATAAATAAATAAAATCTTAAAAAAAAAAAAATTAGGCAAGGACCTGAATAGACATTTTTTTCAAAGAGGACATGCAGATGGCCAACAGATACAGGAAAAGATGCTCAACATCTCGAATCATCAGGAAAATGCAAATCAAAACCACAATGAAATATCATCTTACACCTGTCAGAATGGCAAGTATCAGAGAGACAAGAAATAACAAGTGTTGGTGAGGATGTGGAGAAAGGGGAATCCTCAAGCACTGTTGGTGGGAATGTAAATCAGTGCAGTCACTTACGAAAACAGTGTAGAGGTTCCTCAAAAAACTAAAAATAGAAATACCATATGATCATAACTCTACTACTAGATATTTACCCAAAGAAAACAAACACTAATTTGAAAAGATATATGCACCTTTATGCTTATTGCAGCATTACCTATAATAACCAAGATATGGAAGCAACCTAACCATCTATTGATAGATCAATGGAAAAAGAATACACACATACACACACATTGAAATATTACTGAGGCATCAAAAAGCACAAAATCCTGACATGTGCAGCAATGTGGCTGGACCTAGAGGATAGTACTAGGCTAGGTGAAATGTCAGAGAAAAAAAATACTATATGATTCCATTTATATGTGGAATCTAAGAGACAAAACAAATGAACAAACAATAAAACAGATTCTTCTTCTTTTTTTTTTTTTTAGAGAGGGTGAACAGGAGGCAAGGAGGGGCAGAGAGAAAAGGAGAAAAGGAAAGAGAGAATCTTAAGCAGGCTAGAGAATCCTAAGCAGGCTGACCCAGGGGTTAACTTCACGCCCCTGAGATCATGGCGCAAGGGGAAATCCAGAGTCGGCTTAACCCACTAAAACAGGATGCCACCCAGGCACCCCTAAAACCGATTCTTTAATACAGAGAACAAACTAGTGGTTGCCAGAGGGGAGGTTGGTGGGGAAATGGGTGAAATAGATAAAGGGGATTAAAAAGTACAAACTTCCAGTTATAAAATAAATAAGTTACAAAGATGGAAAGTATAGCATAGGAAATATAATCAATAATAATTGTAACAATGTGGGGTGCCTGGGTGGCTTAGTTTGTTAAGCAGCCAACTCTTGATTTCAGCTCAGGTCATGATCTCAGGATCCTGGGATTGAGCCCTGAGCGGGGCTCCATGCTGGAGGTGGAGCCTGCTTAAGACTCTCTCTCTCTCTCTCTCTCTACCTCTCCCCTGCTCCCACCCGGTTTACACTCTCTCTCGGAAAAAAAAAATCATAATAATGCTGTATGATGACAGATGGTGACTATGCTTACTGTAGTGAGCATTAGTAATGTATAGAATTGCAGAATCAATATGTTGAACACCTGAAAATAACATAACATTGTGTGTCAATTATACTTCAATAATAAAAATATCTAGTTCCACTGAAAACAAGTGTATCTGATACAGTAAGCTAATATGTAAAATACATTAGAAAACTTTAAGTGATGTCAGTGTTGTAAATGATCTACTGAACTGAAAAATGTATGCTTGTAGCATTACCTGACTGGGATTACATATGTAGAGTTGGACACGTTCAATGAGACAAAGCAGGCAAACTTACATAAGCTTCAGTTTTATCTAGTTACTATGATCGTTAAATCCTTTGCTCTTATGGAACTTCAAAACTGGCAAAAGAACAAAGTTAGAACTTAACAGTGCTGCTATTTTTAATCAGTCATGTGTTCCAAATACATTAATTGCATACCAACTCTTTAAAATAAGTATGCTTGGCTAAGAGACAGAACATTGCGTTTTAAAAATAAAGCAGTTTCCCGAATGTCTACTTTTCATACATGTAATCCATGTGTAGATTTTATTGCAGAGTGATCACGGATGTGATACCAAGTACAATAGGAAGTGAAGAAGTATAATAGCTTGTATTTAACCTTCTCCATGTTTGATCCTATTTCACACTGATAAGCTCTTTTCGATGGGGGACTATTTTATGTGTGTGGAGTGGCTTAACCCTCTCTCCTAAACCAAATAACAAAGAAAATAACAGAGACTAAGGGTCAAATCACCAGGTTTGAATAAAGTCATGGAGGGGAGAGTCTAGGAAAGATGGAAGGCAGAAGCAGTTGCTATGTTTAAATCAGGACTTAGAAAACAAAACCAGATTTGCCAAGTCAAGGTCAGGAGCATGTAGTAATCAGTCAAGTAGGACAAGTTAAGGGAAACACTGCAACAAAGGATAGGCAGATTGCAGGAAAAGAGGATTTTAGGGAGTTTAATAATTCTTCTATCTCCCAACTGACCTCACCTAGCAGATAAGCCCTTATATGGTCAACCCATGTGTTTCTCTGAATGCACATAATAGTATGGTCTGTGCAAAGCAGTCATCTCTTGCAGGTAAACAGAATGTTTCTGAGCCACCATATGAAGGTGTATTTCTTGACTGACTGTATCAGTAGTGATAATACACTTGAAGGGATAAACTGTCACTTGGGATAGCATTGAGAGCACTTGGCACATGGCTTGGTAAGAGAGTTGACCAGCATTAGCTATTGGTCTGTATTCAAGTTCATCCAACAGAATGAAACATCAGCTTTGACCAGTTGTAAGTCAAAGTCTTGACTTGGGTTTCAGTAGCACCCTTCTCCAACCTACTGAGCTAACTTGTCATAGATAGATTGTGGCCAAGGTTGTGCATACAGAACCAAGGGAAAGGGAATTTCCTGGGTCTTCATTTTGAAAATTCAGTTTCAAAATATTATTTGTCCAGTGCCAAATAATAGCATTATTCAGGTTTTTCTTTTTAGTCAAGGCAAAAAATAAAAAATAAAATAAAAGAGGAGGGTGGAGGGAACATCCTTTACACTTGTTCCTGAGTATTGTGTAATGAGATTTCTTTGGGAAAAAACAAGCTTTATGTATTGTAATAGGTTAGCCATTCTTGTGGTTATAAAGCAATCCCATTTAATCTCTTTTAAGTTAGCACTTTCATTTTCTAAATTTGGGGCTTCTAAGAAGGGTCAGAGAATAAATTTTAGTTTTTGCGGGTCATACCATCTCTGTGGCAACTATGTAACTGTGCAGAGTAAATGTAACCATTGCCAGTATGTAAATGATTGAACATTGCTACGTTCCAATAAAACTTTATTTACAAAAACAGGTGACAGACTGGACTTGGCTTTGTTTGCAGATCCCTGCATTAGAGTTCTTTAAGGCTATTGTATTTAGGAAATTGAAAACATCAATTTGCTTTCGATGATGATCATAATAGCTAGCATTCATCGGACACTATGTGCCAGGTACAATTCTGAAATGTTCATGAATTCATTTAATCTCCAAACTGATTGTCTGTCTATAGGTTAACTAACCTGTCTAAAATCTCATACTCAGCAGGTGGTGAAGCAGGGATTTGCATCTTAACAGTTTAACTTCGGAGTCTGAACTTTTAACTGTGAAAAGTAAATATTACCCAGGAGACAGTTAATCCTTTTCCAGTATCACGTTATTATTGGGCACTGGGCAAAGACTGGCAGGTGGGCTTACCTCAGAGTTCCTGAATTGCCCACCCAGCTGCTTTACTCCCACTTGGGGACTGGTTGGCCCTAGTTCACCAAACTGCAGTTTCCCTAGGTGGGTAGCACAGGAAAAAGGATGCGGGTCAGGCCACATCCCTTGGTGCTGCCCCGGCTCTGTTCCTCACAACATGCCACATGAGCTTGGAGAGGAGCATTCAAATTGTCAGGAAGCCTTGGTGTGAGTAATGGATCTCTCACTTAGGGGGGCAATATGTGTAACTGTATACTAAAGGGTCAGTCCCTGTAGCCCAAGGAAAAGCATTACAAGAAAGACAAATCTTTTACATGGGAGCTCTGGATTAGGAACACCCTAGTTTCTCACTATTTTGAGTGAAATTTTGAGACTCCTCTCTCAAAATTCGAGACACATTTTGAGACTCCTCTCCTCTTTAAGGAGTTTCTTTCTTCAAAACTGCTAAGTCTGAATCCTCATCCACTATTTTTTGGAGAAATCTCACAGTGTTCCCATGGAGCCCGGTCTGGAGCTTGGTTCCATCTCCCCATCTGGCATGCCAGGTGGTGTGGGGAATCCAGTGACCTGTTAGGATTCCATCAATAGGTTTGGCCTTCTGACTGAGAACCAGTAGGGCTCGGCCAGTAGAGAGCCTGGAGAGTGAGGACAGGGTGTGCCTTCTCTGGCTTCAAGTTGGCTGAGATGGTCAGTTTTACGTGTCCATTTAGCTGAATTTCCCAGTTATTGAATCAAACACGAAGCTAGATGTTGCTGTGAGAATATTCTTTAGATGTGACTAAAGTCTATAATTAATTGACTCTATGTAAGGAAGATTCTTGTAGGTCATCTGGGCAGGCCTGACTCAGTCACTTCAGCCCTTAAGAGCAGAAGAGAGGCTTCCCAGAAGACCAAATCCTGTCTGTGGACAGGAGCTTCATCCTGTGTCTGAGAGTTTCAGCCTGTCCTTCCCGATAGCCCATTATACAATTTTGGCCTGGCCTTGCTAGTCTCCACAATTACGTATGTCAATTCCTTGCACTTAATGACTTACTGCTTAGCTCCTACTAGTTCTGTTTCTCTGCTTGATTCCTGGCTGATTCAGTACCTTTGAGCTGGCTCTGTCTCTTAACTGAAGGCCAGTGCTCCTGTCATATAGAGAGAGACCAGCTCTATATGACTCTCTCTCCTTCCTGTTCTGCAACTGCTTCTGGGCTAAAGGTGGCAAGAGCTCGAGTTACTTAATCATTACTACAAGTCTGCATACCCCACACTTGTACATAATCCCTTTGTAAGTCACTTGTCCCCAAATCAACCTATTTTGAGTATGTTGTTTCCTCTTGGGACCTAAGTGATACATCCATTAATAAGAACACTTTAATTAGAAAACCATTATCAAATGCATTAATTCATTTTTTTCAAGATATTATTGAGTGCCTATTAGGAGCTGGCCAAGTGCAAAGCTCAAGAAATATGACTGTTAATAGAAGCAACACAGTCTGTGTCTTCATGAGCTTATAATTTGGAGGGGGAGGTAGACAAGTCAACAAATAACAATTGTTTGTGTAGGAAATTCTACAGTAGGGAAAGGATAGCATGCTATGAAAGCTCAGAGAAGGGGCTCCCAAGCCAATACTGAGTTGAGGCATCTATGAAATCTTCACGGAGGAAGGGATATCCAAGTTAGGCCTGAAGTCAGAGAAAAAAATGAGTCAAGCAAATGGAGGTGTGGGGTAAATGTCTGTGTATGGTGGGGAGAAGTGTTTCAGAAAAGGAAGTAACATGTGTGAGCGAAGTCCTACAGTCCTAAGAGGGCATGGCTTCTTTAAGACCTCAAGGTTCACTGGGTATAGAGGGGAGACAGCGCAGGTTGCAGAAGCAAGGAGCAGCCAGATCAGGAAGGACCTTGCTTTCATGTTAAAGAAGGGTTTCAGGCCTGGGTATGCTGTAATCAGAAAGATCATTCCGCAGTATGGAAAAAAATACTGAAGGGGCGAGCGAGGCTGGAGTCCTAGTGATGCAGGCAAGGGACCACAGTGCCTTGCATCATGGCAGGGGTTAGTCTAGGAAAAGAAAAAACTGCAGATTTCAAGAGGTGCTTAGAAAGTAGATTTTACCGATCTCAAGGAAAAAGGGGATTTGGGCTCTGAGGGATGGGGAAGGTGAAGGAAAAAGAAGAGTTAAAATGTCCCTTAGTTTTCAGCATTGGCTGGATGACTGATAGAACAGTGTCTGGGCTAGGAAACACGGGTGTCAGGAGAAGAAAATGAGGTGACTTATGAACATGTTGAATTTGTGGAACCTGTGAGTAATGTAGGGGGAGGGTGAATAGCAGGATATACAGGTCTGAAGAGAGTTTGGGACAAGAAATAAAAATCTGAGATTAATTAGTAAATAGATGATCATTGATCCTATGGGATTGATTGAGAAATCTTAGGGAAAGAATATAAAATGAGAAAGGGTAGGGTCACAGACCAAAACAATGAATGCCATATTTACATGGATGGTAAAGAAAGGATCCTTTGAAGGAATCGGAAAAGCAGGAGAGAGGGAAAAAAAACACGAGAAGGGGAATCTCCTGAAATGTGAGAAAAGAGCGTTTCAGGCAATTTTATATAAAAGTGGAACAAAAAGGGTCTGGAAATTGCACTAGGGAATGAGGGAGACATCGCTCCTTCCTAAACTGGATGGAGTAGGGGAAATGCATAACTTCTACTTGAAAGATGGCAGAGGTGTAGCCTCCTCATGGGAGAACCATGTCTTAATTGAGGCAAAGTGGTGCACATTTTGAGAAAAGAGAGGGTGTTCCTTTATTACAGAAAGGATTTCCAGAAGATGTAGTTGTAAGTTTGGACAAAATGCCCAGAGAGGCAAGAAGATGTGTTCGTAGGGTCCATTCCTCCTACGACCACAGTGTTCTTAACATACCAGCAAGACAAAAGCACCATCTCTCTGGGTAATAATATCCAGACGTACGGGTGACAGTCAGCCAGACATGCTGGACTCCATGACAGTGACCAATGGGGGCCAATAAGTAAGAAGAAATAATTTGCAAAATAAAAACAAATCTGGAACACATAGGTTTAATTTGACAAGCTTCATAAGCTGCTGTATATATCAATGATACCCAAATAACAGAGAAGAAATTTTCCCTGATTTGAGGCAAAGTGACAAAAATGCAAATAATGTAGTGAATTTTGCAATAATAATTATTATTATTTCAGTTCAATAGTGACTAAATATATTCAATTTTAATAACAGTTCTTTACCCTTAAGTTATATTATTCCTTCATTTTTTTGGTTGTTAAAATTGGTTCTTTTATGAAACAATGGTAATAATAAATGACAATTTATCTAAATGATCTTTTTTGGTAAGATAAAATAGTGGCAACCTATTAATTTTACTGGTCTTTGAAAACCCAAATCTGGAAACTTTCACTGTTTTCCACCCTTGTGAATATTTTTTTTTCAGTGTGAAATAATTTGTTCATAACAATTATGAAGTAGGAAGATAGGATTTAAACATTACTTGACATAATAGTCTTTTTGTCTGCTGCCAAGTAGCATCCACTAGCATTCCTTTGGAACACAGTTTGGGGAAGCTAGTGGATGTATGAGAAACTCTAAGAACAAAGGATTCTGCATTCAATTATACTTGGTAAGCCTTGCATGCCAGATCTTTCTCCTGTGTTTTGTAATGTACATATCACATGAAAGACTAAGAAATCCTGGAGTCAAGAAATCAATTAAATTTTGTTTAATGGATGAACAAACAAATTTGTTTGCTGCACAACTAATTTTATTGTCTGGCACACCTAATTAACATCTCTTGGAATAATCTTCTGTCAAGACCAGTTTAAGAAGTGTTTGAATAGTTATTCTTGAACAGTAATTAAAAATGTATCTATGTGTTATATATAGGAAATCCAATCAAAGCTGAAGCCTATTGAAGTATAATTCCTTTTTTTAAAATGACATCATACTGATTTTTGAATCCCTCAGTCTGTTGGCCACGCTCAAAAATAACAATAGCAAGTATTAATGTGGCATTTACCATGTTTTGGGCACTACTCTAAACACTTTTGGGCATATTAGGTCATTCATTCTTTGAAATTGCCTATAAGGTAAGTATTATTATTATCCCCATTTTATGGATGAAGGTACTGAGCCACAGAGGGATTATGTTGCTTGTCCAAGATCATACAGTTTGGTTCAGAGCATGAGCCTTTGGTCACCCTGCTGTGTCGCTCTCTCATGCACTCCTTATAACTGGCATGGTCACCAAAACTCAATTTACGGCTGCCTGGCTGGATTGACTACCTATAAAATTTGCCTAAAGAATGAGTGGTGGATTGAGGAGCTCTGAAACTATTCAGCAAGGGTTTACCTGATCAGGATTGACTGTTTCTCAAGCTTGGTCCTACCACAAGACATCACGAACCTTTCACAGACTTTGGAAATAGTTAGGGCCCAGGGAGAATCCTCTTTGAAAGGAGTCACCAAGGTAGGGACTGACCACACTTCTAAAGAACCAGGGACTCGGGGGGAGAGTCCACCTCCAGCTTCTCTGGAAGGAGTTGGCCAGGAGGGACTAACATCTTGGTCAGGATTTACTCTGGGAGAGGCTCTGGTTTCAAGTCTCTTGTCACAAAGGCTTCTGGGAAGTGGTTAGATTAGTGCTGGCCAGTGGCCGAGGCTGGGGTGGTGGGCAGAGCTGGTGCGAGTGGGGAAAGAGGACTGCTGACGCCTAACTGGGCCACCTCCCCAGTTCTCTGTTGAATTCTTAGGCTGTCATATGCAATTAACCTTTCATTTGAGAAAAATAACATTCTGTTTCTGTGCTTGTTAGGAAACCGCTCACATAAAACCAGTGACTCAGTTGTCCTCCACTGAAACAATTATTTGCCACTAGTAGAAGGTCTGTAAACATTCAGTACTAATTTGAGTCCAAGATTGTTCTGCTCCTGTGTTTTGTAGCCAAATTATATCAGGAAAAACACTTCCAAGTACCTCTGGATACCTTCAAAGTTCATCCCATGTTTCAATCATAATCAAGGTTTTTGTTTTGCTTTTTTAAGCAGGCCAAAGCCAATCTCCTCGGGGTGGGAAGGGGTGACTGAAACACTGAATTTAAAGAAATTAAAGAAAGAACAAAATCTTAAGAAAGTAAGTAGAGAGGAGTTGAAATTAAAGTCATACCTTTGACTGGCAAACATAGTCTTAACGAAACCATATATAACACTGTTAATTACCAAAAAAAAAAAAAAATCAAAAGGAACTCACAAATATAAGTAGTAAATCTATTTGACTAATGTGGGGTGTAACCAGGCATAGGCGGTCAGACAGCATACTTGTCTGTTCCTAAAATATTAGCAGCCAAGTCCAAGGATGGAAGGCAAGAAAACGCTCTTCTACAAGGAGGTAGTTTCTTACTGTTTCCTGAAAGAAAACTTTTCATCCTGTTATCATATTTTTGCCCCTTTCCCAATAAACTGACAGAAAAAATTTCAATTTTATCACAGGAGGAGATGGTCATCCTAGAAATCAAATCGTAGGGTGTCGTTGAAATTGCTTGACAAATCATATTAAGATACAAGCACTGGGCTTATTCAGAGATGCAGCAAAATATTTGGGGTTGCTGATAAACTTCTATGTCAGGGGAATTCAAGCTTTTAAAAATCCCATGCTAGTATTCTTTTGGGTTGCCAGTTTGTTTTTACTAGTAACTGCACATTAAAACTCCACTTTGTTTCATTTAACAGATGATATGTGAGACCACGGGTGACAAAAGACAGATTATCAAGGGAAGTTGTGGAAAATCCTTCTAAACTACTTTAAGAAAAGAAAGATTTTGAAACAGGAGTATTTAAACCCAGCAGGGCCTAAAGTCAAAATGCACAAACTACATAGTGAAATCATCGTCTCTAGCCTTATAAATGATTTTGTGGTTCAGCTTGGACTTTCATTCAGAAACGAGTCTGATAAAGCAAAATAGAACAGAAAATTCTTAACTATTGGTGGATAAATTATGGTTGACATAGATTATTTTCTTAATGAACTGTGTTCTTATATAAATGCAGAGTAAAGAATGCCCGTAAATGTCTCAAACCACATACCCGTGTCTTATTCTCTGAATAGTTTTATAGCATATTTAGTGCCTTTTTGGTATTTATTTAATTCTGCTTCATTTTAAGATAAGGGTACGTACACACACACACACACACACACACACACACACACACACACACACTGGCTCAATAGCATAACAAGAATTTTATATGCAGAGAAAAAAATGCCAAGAGGGCATTGCGGGCATTTTTTTGGTTCATTCTCCAAGACCCAGCTGGAAGGTCACTGTCCCAGGAAGCTCTCTCCCCTTTACTAACAAAGTCAACTGTTCCCTTTTCTCTGCTCCCACAGCACTCAGTCCAGACCTCCACCAGAGCGAGCACATATCTATTACTTTAGTGTAATTATTTGCTTCCTTTTAAGCTCAGAAGCAGAGAACTTGCTTTACACATTATTATGTCTCCAGCACCTGGCTCAGTGGGTGAGACAGGCACGTCGTCATTACCACTGACCCACGGTCTTTTCAATGGGAAGTGAATGTTGCATATAGAGCTGTCCACAGGCTGACACTGCCTGAGACTTCTTTTTTGCCTTTGAACTTGTCTGTGCCTCTGTCCAAAAGTTCGCCCAACCTTGATTTTTAAAAATTATTATTCTTATTTATTTGAGAGAGTGAGAGAGAGAGAGAGAATGTGTGTGCACATGTAAGTGTGGGGGAAAGGAGGAAGGAGAGGGACAAGCAGAGTTTCTGTGGTGAGTGAGAGCCCATCACAGGGGCTCCATCTCCTTCAGGACCCTGAGATCATGACCTGGGTGGAAATCAAGAGTCAGATGCTTGACTGAGCCACCCAGGCACCCTGCAACCTTGATTTTTATGTATGAATCTTAGTCTTCTAGTGTGCCCAACTCCCAGAGAATGGCCCAACACTTCGGTTGTGCTAAATTGTATTGTACCAAACTCAATTTGAGGTTAGGGTGCTGTAGGAGAAAATTCAGAAATCTTGGAGTTTATATATAAGATTTGGATATAAGAGTTAACCAGTTCCCACCCACCCAACAATAGGGCAGTGCCCCTTTAGAGTTATCTCATCCCACTCTCTGTATGGGTATGACTGCCATCCAGTCTGTAATTTAACTTATTGTGTTTTAAAAAACAAATGCTTTATTGAGATATAATTCATATCTATACACTTCACTTATTTAAAGTGTACAATTCAATGGTTTTCATTATATTCATAGAACTGTGCAGCCAACACTAATTAATTCCAGAACACTTTCATCATTTCCCCCCAAAATCTGTACCAGTTGGTCACCAAACACCTACCCCCCAGCCCTAGGCAATCACTAATTTATTTCCTGTTTTTATAAATTTGCCTATTATGGACATTTCATATAAATGGAATCATATAATATCTGGTCTTTTGTGTCAGGCTTCTTTGATCTAGCATTTTCAAAGGTCATCTATGTTGTACATGGATCATTACTTTATCCCTTTTTACTGCTGAATAATATTTCATTGTTTGTATATACCACATTTTATTTATCCATTCATTAGTTGATGGACATTTGGATTGTTTCCACTTGTTGGTTGTTATGAATAGCGCTGCTATGAACATTCCCACGTAAGTTTTTATATAGACATATGTTTTCATTTCTCTTGAATGTACACCAAGGTGTGGAATTGTTGGATTACATGGTAACTATGCTTAACATTGAGGTACTGCTGATCTGTTTCTCTCTCTTTTTTTAAGATTTTATATATTTACTTGTCAGAGAGAGAGCACAAGCAGGGGGAGCAAGGAGTCTCTCTACTAAGCAAGGAGACCGATGCAAGACTTGATTCCAGGACCCTGGGATCATGAAGGCAGACCCTTAACCCAGTGAGCCACCCAGGCATCTCTGCCATTCTGTTTTTCAAAATGGCTGCAGCATTTTATACTGCCACTGGCAATTATGAGACTTTCAGTTTTCTCACATCCCTACAACACTTGCTGTTGTCTGTCTTTTTTTTTTTTTTTTTTAAAGATTTTACTTATTTATTTGGCAGAGAGAGATCACAAGTAGGCAGAGAGGCAGGCAGAGAGAGAGAGAGAGAGAGAGAAGCAGGCTCCCCAGCGAGCAGAGAGCCCGATGCAGGGCTCGATCCCAGGACCCTGAGATCATGACCTGAGCAGAAGGCAGAGGCTTAACCAACTGAGCCACCCAGGCGCCCCCTGTCTTTTTGATGATAGCCAATCTAGGGGTTGTAAAGTGGTACCTCATTGTGGTTCTGTGTTTTATTTACCATGGCTAATGATGTTGAACATTTTTTCATGTGCTCATGGGCCATTTGTATATATTCTGTGGAGAAATACCTATTCAGATATTCTGCACATTTTAAAATTGTTATATTATTATTGAATTATAAGAGTTCTTTACATATTCGAGGTATAATAAGTCCCTTAACAGGTATACAATTTGCAAATATTTTCTCTCATTTTGTGAGTTTTCTTTTTACTTTTTTTAAAAGATTTTATTTATTTATTTGACAGAGAGAGAGATCATAAGTAGGCAGAGAGGCAGGCAGAGGGAGAGAGGGGGAAGCAGGCTCCCTGCTGAGCAGAGAGCCCGATGTGGGGCTCGATCCCAGAACCCTGAGATCATTACCTGAGATGAAGGCAGAGGCTTTAACCCACTGAGCCACCCAGATGCCCCCTTTTCACTTTTTTTTTTTGATGATAACTTTTGCAACACAAATGTTTTTCAATTTGATGTATTTCAACTTATCTATTTTTATTTTCTGTTACTGCTTGTGCTTTTGGTGTCAAACCTAAGAAACCGTGGTCTTCTCTAAGGTCATGAAAATTCAGGCCTTTTTAGTAAAGAGTTTTATAATTTTAGCTCTTATATTTAGTTTTTTTTTTAAAATCTATTTTGAGTTAATTTTTATATACAATGTGAGGCAAAAGTTCAACTTTATTTTACTTGTGGATATTCAGTTGTCCCAGACCCATTTATTGCAAACATTGTTCTTTCCCCCACTGAACTGTATTGACAATTAATTGATTGTGAATGCAAGGCTTTATTTCTGGACTCTAAATGCTATTCCATTGATTTAATGTCTGTCTGTATGCCAATATTATCTTTATTTTATTATTGTAGCTTTGTAGGAAGTTTTAAAATTGGCAACTGTGAGTTGTCCAAATTTGTTTTTCTATTTCAAGATATTTTTTTTGCCTATTCTGGGTCGCTAGAATTTCCCTATGAATCTCAGGATCAGTTTTTTAATATCTGTAAATAAGCCACTTGGGGTTTTGACAAAGATTGAATTGAATCTGTAAGTCAATTTGGGGAGTATTGCCAATGAACATGAGTGTGTCCATTGTATCTAATCCATGAAAAATACACATTTCATTTCTTTACATTACATTGTTTACATTGTCTGTTGTTTCTTTCACAATGTTTCATAGTTTCCAGAATATAAGTTTTATACTTCCTTTGTTAAGTTTATTTCTAAGTGTTTTATTCTTCTGATGCTATAGTAGATGGAGCTGGGTTTTTTTTTTTTTTTAAGATATATTTATTTATTTGACAGAGAGAGATACAGCGAGAGAGGGAACACAAGCAGGGGAGTGGGAGAGGGAGAAGCAGGCTTCCTGCCAAGCAGGGAGGCTGATGCGGGCTCTATCCCAGGACCCTAGGATCATGACCTGGGTGGAAAGCAGACATGTAAAGACTGAGCCACCCAGGCACCCCAGATGGAGCTATTTTTTTTTTTTGTGATGCCTATAGCTTCGCTTTTTTTTTTTTTCCCCAAGGTTTCTCGGCTTTTCAGGGTCTTTTGTGATTCCATTTTAGAATTGTTTGTTCTAGTTCTGTGAAAAATGCTGTTAGTATTTTGATAGGGATTATAATAAATGTGTAGATCACTTTGGGTAGTATAGACATTTTAACAATATTTGTTTCTTCCAATTTATGAGCATGAGCTGTCTTTCCATTTCTTTGTGTTGTCTTCAATTTCTTCCATCAGTGTTTTATAGTTTTCAGAGTACAGGTTCCTCAACTCTTTGGTAGGTTTATTCCTAATAAGATATTATTTTTGGCGCAATTGTAAATGGGGTTTTCTTAATTTCTTTTTCTGCTCCTTCATTATTGATGTATAGAAATGCAACAGATTTCTGTACATTGATTTTGTATCCTGCAGCTTTACTGAATTCGTTTATCAGTTCTAGCAGTATTTTGGTGGAGTCATTAGGGTTTTCTATATTTAGTATGCTGTCATACTGCAAATAGTGAAAGTTTTAATTATTCCTTACCGATTTGGATGCCTTCTAATTATTTTGTTGTTCGATTGCTGCATCTAGGACTTCCAGTACTATGTTGAATAAAAGCGACGAGAGTGGACATCATTGTCTTGTTCCTGACCTTGGGAGAGAAGCTCTGTTTTTCCCCATTAAGGATGATATTAGCTGTGGGTTTTTCATATATGACCTTTATTATGTTGAGGTATGTTCTCTCTAAACCTATCTTGTTGAAGGTTTTTATCATGAATGAATGTTGTACTTCGTCAAATGTTTTTTTTCCCATTTAAATGATCATATGGTTCTTATACTTTCTTTTATTAATGTGGTGTATCACGTTGATTGATTTGCAAATATTGAACCACTCTGGCAACCTAGGAATAAATCCTTCTTGATCATGGTGAATGTTTATTTATTTATTTATTTATTTATTTATTTATTTATTTATTTGAGAGAGAGGGGGCTGAGGGAGGGGCAAAGGGAGAGGGAGAGAATCTCATGCAGACTCCTCACTGAGCACTTGATCCCACGTCCCCAGTGGGATCCCTGAGCCTGAGCCAAAATCAAGAGTCAGAGCTTGACAGACTGAACCACCCAGGAGCCTCATGAATGATTTTTTTTAATGTATTGTTGAATTTATTTTGCTAGTACTTTGTTGAGGATTTTTGCATCTATGTTCATCATTGTAGGGGTATTGGCTTGTAGTTCTTTTTAGTGATGTCTTTATCTGGTTTGGGGTGTCAGGGAAATGCTGGCTTCATAGAATGATGAGTTTGGAGGTTTCCTTCCTTTCCTATTTTTTGGAATAGTTTGAGGAGAATAGGTATTAACTCTTCTTTAAATGTGTGGTAGAAATTGCCTGGGAAGCCAACGGTCCTGGACTTCGTTGGTTGGGAGTTTTTTTGATTACTGATTCAATATCTTTACTGGTTATCAGTCTGTTCAAATTTTCTATTTTTTTTTCTGTTTCAGTTTTGGTAGTTTATATGTTTCTAGGAATTCACCCATTTTTTCCAGGTTGTCCAATTAGTTGGCATATAGTTTTTCATAATATTCTCATATAATTATATTTCCGTAGTGTTGTTATTTTTCTTCTCTCATTTGTGATTTTATTTATTTGAGTCTTTTCTCTTTTTTTCTTAAGTCTGGTTAGAGGTTTATCAATTTTAATGATTTTTTTTTTCAAAGAACCAGCTCCTGGTTTCATTGATTTTTTTTTTTTTAGTTTAGAAATAAAAATTTTAGAACTTTTTTAAATTTAGAAATAATTTATTTCTGCTCTAATTCTTATTTTTTCCTTCCTTTTGCTGGCTTTAGGTTTTGTTTGTTGTTCTTTTTCCAGCTCTTTTAGGTATAAGATTAGTTTGAGGGGTTTTTTTTGTTTTTGTTTTTTGTTTTGTTTTGTTTTACTTCTTGAGGGAGACCTGTATTCAATAAATTTTCATCTTAGAATCACTTTTGCTATATCCTAAAGGTTTTGGACTGTTGTGTTTTCATTTTCATTTGTTTCCATGTACTTTTTATTTCTTCTTTTATTTTCTGGCTGGCCCATTCATTTTTTAGTAGCATGTTATTTAACCTTCATGTATTTGTGGTCTTTCCAGATTTTTTGTGTATGGTTGTATTCTAATTTCATAGGATTGGTGATTAGAAAAGATGCATAGCATGACTTCGATCTTCTTGAATTTATTAAGGTTTTTTTTTGTGAGCTAATATGTGATCCATTCTGAAGAATGTTTCATGTATACTGGAAAAGACCGTGTATTATGTTGTTTTAGGATGGAATGCTCTGAATATATCTGTTAAGTCCATCTGGTCCAGCGTGTCATTCAAATCCATTGTTTCCTTGTTGATTTTTTGTTTAATCTCTCCATTGATTTAAGTGTTCTGCTAAAGTCTTGTACTATTAAATATTATTATCAATTAGTTCCTTATGTTCCTTATGTTTGTTACTAACCCAACATAGGGTGCATAAATATTTACAATTGTTAAATCTTGTTGGAGTGTCCTAATTATTATTATATAGTGCCCTTCTTTGTCTTTTATTACTGTTTTTGGTTTAAAGTTTATTTTATCAAATATAAGTATTGTTATTCTGGCTTTCTTTTGCCATTTTCATGATAGATGGTTCTCCCTTCTTTCACTTTCAATCTGCAGGTGTCTTTAGGTATAAAATAAGTGTCTTGTGTCTTGTAGGCAGCATATAGATAGGTCTCGGTTTGTTAATCCATTCTGTCATGCTGTGTCTTTTGATTGGAGCATTTAGTCCATTTACATTCAAAGTAATTAACTGATAAGATATATATTTATTGTCATTTTATTATTTGTTTTGTGGTTGTTTCCAAAGATTTTTCTCTGATCCCTTCTTGTCTTTCTCTCTTTCATGGTTTGCTGATTTTCTTTAGTGATATATTGGATTTCTTTCTCTTTATTCTTTGCATATATAGTTACAATTAGGTTTGTATATAACCCCTCCTGCATATAGCAGTCTATATTAATTTGATGGTCATTAGGTTTGAACCCATTCTTTACCCCTCTCTTCCCCACATTTTAGGTAAATGTTTTTATATTTTACATCCTTTTATTTTGTGAGTACTTTTTTTTTTTTTACAGAAACATTCATTTTTACTGCTTCTGTGTTTTCTACCTTTATATGGTCACTTTTTCCTATACAGTTGCAAGAGTGATATACATATGGATTATAAGCCAAATTTGGCCTGTAGGTATATAGGCTTTTAAGATTTAGGCCAAGAGTGTGCTCTCTAGGCAGACACCACATTCAAACTTTCTATTCTGCATTTCTTATATTTTTATATTTACATTTATATGTTTATATTCTGCATATTTCTTCTATTCTGCATTTAAGCCAGGTATTTAAAGGCTTTGAAGTTGGTAATGCTTGCAATAAACCAGCTTGCTTTTGGCATATTTATTTATCTCAATGGAGTCATTTCCTGGTCACTAAACTTAAAAATCTTGCAGTCATTGTTGATAACTTTTGTAGTTTTTCTTACCCTTTAAAATCACCACCCTGTGTATTTAACGGTACTGAACTGTACTTACAAATGGTTAAGATTGTTAAAAAAAAAAATCACCCAAATTAAATACAAGATTTTCATTGTATAAGATTTAGATAATCAAAAGTACAAAAGCTCTGAAAGTCCTCTTTCACTTCTCTCTACCAATCCTTCCCCATCTACATATAATTATTGTCACTAAATTGGAGTATAATCTTCTGGTTCGCTTATAGACTTTTACACACACACACACACAAACACACACACACACACACACAGAGCTATCAGTTTTTTACATAAAAAGTAGGCTGGGAAAACAGTATGAAGTTTCCTTAAAAAGTTAAAAACAAAGCTACCCTATGACCCAGCAATTGCACTACTGGGTATTTACCCCAAAGATAAAAATGTAATGATCCGAAGGGGTACCTGCACCCCAGTGTTTATAGCAGTAATGTTCACAATAGCCAAACTATGGAGAGAGCCCAAATGTCCATCGACAGATGATTGGATAAAGATGTGGTGTATATATATATGTATACACACACACACACACACACACACACATATACACACATATATATACATATACATATGTATATATATATATACATATATATGTGTATATGTGGATAAAGATGTGGTGTATATATATATGTATACACACACACAGAGAGAGAGAGAGAGAGAGACACACAGTGGAATGTTACTCAGCCATCAAAAAAAAAAAGAAAGAAAAAGAAATCTTGTCATTTGCAATGACATGGATGGTACTAGAGGGTATTATGCTAAGCTAAATAACTCAATCAGAAAAAGGCAATTATCATATGATTTCATTCACAGGTGGAATTTAAGAAACAAAATAGAGGAGCGTAGAGGAAGGGAAGGAAAGATAAAACAAGATGAAATCAGAAAGGGAGACAAACCATAAGAGATTTTTGACCATAGGAAACAAACTGAGGGCTGCTGGAGGGGAAGGGGGTGGCTGCATAGGGTAACTGGGTGATGCGCATCAGGGAGGGCACAAGATGTAATGAGCACTGGGTGTTATATACAACAGATGAATCACTGAACTTTACCTCTGAAACTGATAATACACTGTGTGTTAATTAACTGAATGTAAATAAAATAAAATAAAATGTAGGCTGGACAAACATATCCCCATCTTATTGACAATAGGTGTCTTTAGATGGAGAAAGTTCGGTAAAAGAGAATGAAGGAGAACTTTCCGGTTTTTAGCCATTACTGCCAGTGCTGCATGAACATGATTTGCAGACATCTTCGTATAAAAGCTACCTCAGCAAGACATGAAACCTGGATGCTACAAATGAGAAAAGCCTGGTAGACTGGCTGTGTAAAAATATTATACTGTACTAGTACTTGTCAGGGTTCAACCTGAGAAGCAGAGCCAACAGGGAAAAATAAATAAATAAAAATATTAGATAGATAGATTGGTGTGATGTTGGGCTGGTTAAGGAAGTCTGAAATAAGCAGGGCAGGTCCTCGGGAAGTGAGTATCATAGATAGGTTGGAACTATATCTTCTTTTGGGAAAAGCCTCTGTCCTATTTTTAAGGCTTTTCAACTGATTGAATGAGGCTTACCCAGATTATCCAAGATAATGCACCTTACCTAAAGTCAACTGATTAGGGGTTTTAATTACATCTGCAAAATACCTTTACAGTAAGACCAAAATTAGTATTTGATTGAATAACTGGGTACTATAGCCTAACCAAGTTGACATATCAAAAATTAAAAATTTATGTATTGCAAAAAACACTGTAAACAAAAAGACAACAGATAGGTAAATATATTTACAATATAGATAATAAGAGTATTAATATTCCGAATTTATTGAGTTGCCCCAAATTAAAAAGAAAATCAAGGAGCAGCTGATAGAAAAATGGGCAAAAGATATAACAGGAAATTCATATACAAAATATAATAGTCTGATGGAAAAATGTAAGAAAATGCTGAAGCTCATTAAGAATTAAGAAAATAAGGACGTCTGGTGGCTCAGTGGGTTAAAGCTTCTGTTTTAGGCTCAGGTCATCATCTCAGGGTCCTGGGATCGAGCCCTGCCTGCATCGGGCTCTTTGCTCAACAGGGAACCTGCTTCCCCCACTCTCTCTGCCTGCCTCTCTGCCTACTTGTGATCTCTCTCTCTCTCTCTCTGTCAAATCAGTGAATAAAATCTTTAAAAAAAAGAATTAAGAAAATAAAAGGTAAAATAATTTCAATTTTCAAAATAAAAAAAAATTAAAAAATTTCCTGATAATTTTGGCAAACATTTTTAAAGACTATTTATTTGTTTGTTTGTTTGATTGTTTATTTAGAGAGAGAGAGACAGA
Source organism: Procyon lotor (assembly GCA_028646535.1). Classification (NCBI taxonomy): domain Eukaryota; kingdom Metazoa; phylum Chordata; class Mammalia; order Carnivora; family Procyonidae; genus Procyon; species Procyon lotor. The sequence continues at coordinate 60,203,246 of CM053614.1, read as the reverse complement.
GTGTGTGTGCGGACATGTGAGCAGTGGGAGAGGCAGAGGGAAAGAGAGAAAGTCTCAAGCAGGCAGCCTGACAAGAGGTCTGATCTCATGACCCTGAGATCATGACCTGAGTCAAAATTAAGAGTCAGATGCTTAACTAACTGAGACACCCAGGTGCCCCTTTGGCAAATGTTGAAAAAGGTGGATAATATCTAAAGTTGGCAAAAATGCAGAAGAATGGGCATTCTCATTCATATACAATCCTTTAGTGAGAGTATATACTGCTAAAGCCTTTTTTTTTTTTTTGGATAAAGCCTTTAAAAAGGAAATATAGCAGTCCCTATGAAAATTTTAAATAAGTATAACTTTTACTTGGTAAACTACTGCCATGAATCTATTGTCTCTTATTCCTTCTGTTAATCATCAACTTTCAGTGTTAGTCTTGTATGACTTATGAGCCCAACTGAATTCCCTGATCCTTCTCTCTGTGTCTGAGTTCAACTTACACACCGCTGCTAGATAGATCTTCCTAATCCTTTTTTCTCTTACACACATGCACACACACACACACACACACACACACACCACAGCATTGTTTATAACAGCCTCAAGCTGGAACAACCCAAATGTCTACTATAGCATGGATAAACAATTTATGATATATTCATGCAATAGAATATTTACAATAAAGAAAGTGAATGGACTATAGAGTACAAACACTGACATAAATGACTCTCAAAAAATATTCTTGGTCAAAAGAAGCAAAAATCAAAGAAAACACAGTATGATTACATTTAAACAAAATTCAAGAAAAGCTCAACTAAAGTCTGTTATTTAGAGATACATAGCTAGGTAGTAAAATTATAAAGAAAAACAAAATAAATGACAATTCCAGATGTTAGGGCAGAGATTTCCTTAGCTCAGTGAAGAAGGGAGTTGTGATTAGGGAGGTGAATTCAGGAGAACCTCTGGGATGCTGTTGATCTTGGACTTTTTGACCTTGATGAGGATAACACGTTAAGCTAACTATACATGCTTTATGCTTTGTCTCTATTATCATAATTTTTAAAAATTGCCACTAGGGAACTTTCTGAGGAGCTGGCAATCTCCTATTTCTCTTCTCCCCCAGCTTTACTGAGATATAATTAATCTGTAACACTCTACAGTTTAAAGTGGACAATGTGTTGATTCGATATACTTATAAATTGCAAAATGATTATCATCATAGTACTGTTGACCCTTGCACAACACAGGTTTGAACTTCATGGATCCTCTTATAAGTGGGTGTTTTTCAATATAGTACATTCCTATAAATGTCTTTTCTCTTCCTTATGATTTTCTTTTTTTTTCCTTATGATTTTCTTAATTTTCTCTCCTCTAGCTTACTTTGTTGTAAGCATACACTATATAATACATAGAACATTCAAAATGGGTGTTAATTGACTGTTATTGGTAAGGCTTCTGGTCAACAGTAGGCTATTAGTAGTTAAGGTTTCAGGGAGTCAAAAGTTATACTTGGATTTTTGGCTGTGCGGGCAGTGGGGATTTGGGGAAAGGCGGTTAGTAGCCAAACTCCAGCATTGTTTGACGGTCAACTGTATCACTACCACCTCCACCCTGTCACCTGTGGTGGTGGCAACAGATTTTGCTTTATCATTTTCTAAATTAAATTTGCTTTTCTGGGGGCGCCTGGGTGGCTCAGTGGGTTAAAGCCTCTGCCTTCGGCTCAGGTCATGATCTCAGGGTCCTGGGATGGAGCCCCACATCGGGCTCTCTGCTCAGCAGGAAGCCTGCTTCCCCCTCTCTCTGCCTGCCTCTCTGCCTGCTTGTGATCTCTCTCTCTGTCAAATAAATAAAATCTTTTTAAAAAAATTTACTTTTCTGTTTGTTGTATTTGACTTAAAAATTGTTAAAAATAAATTAGATGAAAAAGACCAGTATGAATTACTTCCTGCCTACAGAATAAAGGTCAGACTCCTCCACATTCAAATGCCTCCATATACTGACTACCTCAGCCTTTGTAATCCTACTCCTACTCCTGTCTTCACTGGAAGCCAAAAAAAAAAAAAAAAAAAAAAAAAAAAAACCAAAAAAACCCCAAACAAAACAAAACAAAAAAAAGCCCCAACAGATACTAATTTTACTAAATTGCCTTTACCAAAAAAAAAAAAAAAAAGACGACTTTTCCTCTTGTTCTTTATTTGAGAGTAAATGGGGAAGAGTTTTGATTGCTTACCACACATTTTTTTAAGATGAATCAGAGCAGGATGAAATGCCTGCTTGGTCTTTGGCTATAATGAATATGTATCTATGGCACAATTTTCAGGAAGAACACATTTCTCCCGAGTCATTATCTAGTTAGCATCATGTGTTCAGATTATGACTTTTCTTTTAGCTTAAAGAAGCTCCAAAAATTTGTCAAAGGCGAGTTTACGTGATGTTAGATGTTCTGTTGTGCCCCCCACAACACAGTGAGAAATAAGAAATGACAAGCATTGAGCCCAGGGTCCTCATGCACAGACTATCAGTTTCACACTTAGTCATAGCCAACTTCACACACAGATGCCACTGAAAGAACCAGGGCCAAATGTTCCTGGAAAATGGGACTTCTCAGCTTCACAGACATTTGCTGCAAATACCTGAGCCTCATGCCTGGGTGGAGATCTCAGCAGGAAGATTGATGGGCAGCTTCCAGGGGAAAAAATGAGGGAGGGGCAGGATGTGGTCTTGGTGATTCAGAAGTGGCCCCCCTTCTCCACACCCATCTGAGTCAGCATGCGGCCACATGGCCCCACATGGGGGTTCTTGAGCTGTCATACCAGGCCTTCTATACTTGCCTTTATAAAAGCAGTTGGTGATTTTAGAAGCCCAATTTACATATGAGTGGTTTTATTCTGTCTTTCTAAATTAGTCAAGCAAGAAATTGTTGAAGCTTTCTGATGGACATGATATGGTGGCATGAAGTGTTGTGGGGTGTTTTTAGACTTGCTTGCCTCACCTGGTTCTTCAAATGGTAAAGTAATATCACCCATCTGCAGGCAGCCTAACCTAGTAGATGAGAGCCAGGCGACCGGAGCCAAGCCCACTGGGTTCAAATCCCTGCTCGCCACCCTTGGACTTCTCATTTCAGAAGTGTGTACATATCATTCTTTTTCGCCCTTCGGCGTGAATTGTGTGCTCTTAATGGGATCGGTGCAGTGGAAACTGAGAGTCATCCTCGCTGGTGCAACAGTGGCAGAGGTCACAGCGAGCTCCGGCAGAGCAGTGGCGGTTCTGCCGATGGCTGTGTCTGGGTTCCTGGCTGGTGGAGTGGATCACATTGTCCCGAGCTGGGCGTTAACTTTCCGTGACTTGATTTGGGACACCGTTCATGGCTGCAGAGGCCTCAACTCAACCATTGCTGGCAATGCTGGGAGTTATACAATGACCTTTTAATACATTCTTTTTTTTTTTGTTACAGACATCGTGTTTATTATAGGAGTCATTACAGTTGATGAAAGATTATTAGATACAGATGTTAAAATCATCCATACTTTAATACATTCTTTTTTGCTTAAATCAAACATTTGGATGCTTTTGGATGTAGCTAAGGATGGGGTGTCTGGGAAGCTCAGTCGGTTAAGCATCTGCCTTCGGCTCAGGTCATGATCCCTAGGGTCCTGAGATGGAGTCCTGCATTGGGCTCCCTGCTCAGCTGGGAGTCTGCTTCTCCCTCTGCCTTTCTCTCTCTCTCTGTCAAATGAATAAATAAAATCTTAAAAAAAAAAAAATGTAACTAAGGATGTTCACTGATTCAATGAACCTGAGGAACATTTATTACATTTTCTCAACCTATTTTTCATCTGTAAAGTAGTTTTAATGCCTACTAATAGTAGTACTAATGCCTACTAATGCCATTAGTACTAAAGTACTAATGCCCCTCTTAGGGTTAATGGCAGACTTAAGAACGCAAATATATGCATATACAGTACTCAGTTTGGTACTGGCCCATAGTAAGAATCCCTAAAATATTAGCTATTATTATTAATAATTTGTTGGGCATCGGAGTGATATTGGACTGTCTATATAAAGAGTAAATTTTGGTTGAGGAGGTTCTTGCCATTTACCTTAGAGACAGGAATGATAGCTTGGCATCTTAGAAATTAAAGGTTATTACACGTTAGTTTCAAGAATCACATATGGTGACCCCATCTGAATGGTTATGTAGAAGAAATAATTCTCTTTATTACAATGATAAGATTAAATGTAAGCTAGGAATTTTTATGGCTTATGGCTTTAATTTATGGTTGGTTGATTTAGGCCACCATAGATCTTTAGTTTTACTTACTTAAATTTAACATATTGACTGGAAGGGGCACAAATCTTAAGTTTATAGCTTGATTATCACGCAAAGCAAGATATTGATCATTACTAACATTACAAAGGTCTACTTTGGGCTCCCATCCTCCAAAGGTAACCACCACACAGATTTCTCTCGCCATAAATTAGTTGTCCCTATTTTTGAACTTTAAAGAAACTAGATTATATAGTAGGTACTCTTTTTGTTGCTGAATGTTACATTTTTGAAATTCAACCCTGTTGTTATGCATAGAAATAGTTTTCTTCACCACTGTAGAGGATTGCATTATGCATATATTTATCCATTCCATTGTTAATGGACATTTGGGTAGCTTCTAGTTTGATTTTTTTTTTTACGACTTTATTTAATTTGACAGAGAGGGAGAGAGAGAACAAGCTGGGGGAGTGCCAGGCAGAGGGAGAGGGAAAAGCAGGCTCCTTGCCAAGCAAGGAGCTTGAGAACATGACCTGAGTCGAAGGTAGACGCTTAACCAACTGAGCCACCCAGGCGCCCCTGGATTATATTAAGAATAATGTTCTAAGAATATTTTTATAACTATCTTTTTGTGTTCATATGTTTGCATTTCTTTTGGATTTACTCCTAGGGGTTGAATTGTTGAGTTATAGAGCGGATGTATGCTTAACTTTACTGGCAATGAAATTCCCAAAGTAGTTTTGCCAATTTGCAGTCCCACAGCATTGTAAGAGTTTCTGTCAGTCTATATCCTCACTATTGTCAACCTTTTAAAATTTAGCCATTCTGGGGTGTGATATCTTGTTTTGTTTTCAATTTGCCTTTTCCTGGTAACTAATGATGTTGAGCATCTTCTCATGGTCATTGGCCATTTGGCTATTCTTTTTTCATAAGAATTCTATTAATATCTTTTATCCTTTCTTCAAAATAATTGAGTCTGTCAATTTTTTCTTATTGATTTATAAGAGATCTTTATATGGCCTGGAGATAGTTCTTTGTGTGATTTATCCATGTAAAATATCTTCTCCCACATTACTTCTTGTCTTTTCATTCTCTTAATGGTTTCTTTTGATGAATAGAGGTTTTTTTTTTTTAAGATTTTATTTATTCATTTGAGAGAGTGAGTGAGTTGGAGAGGAGCAATGGGAGAACAAGCAGACTCTTTGCTTAGCGGGCTCGATCCCATGGGGCTCGATCCCATGACCCCAAGATCATAACCTGAACCAAAATCAAGAGTCAGATGCCCAACTGACTGAGCCACCCAGGCATCCCATGATGAAGAGAAGTTTTAAATTGTAATGAGTCTGAATGATCAATCTTTCCTATTATGTTTAGTGCTTCAAAAAAAAAAAAAAGAGAGAGAGACAATTTTTTAAATTATATTTTTAAAGTAATCTCTATGCTCACTGTGGGGCTTGAACTCACAATCCTAAGATCAAGAGTTGCATGCTCTACCAACTAAAAGAAGTTTTAGGTTTATAGAAAAATGAGCAGAAAGAACAGAGATTCCCATATATTTCTCTCTCCTCCTCAGTTCCCCCTATTATTAACATCATGCATTGGTGTGGTTCATTTGTTACAACTGATTAACCAATATTAATACATTATCATTAACTAAAGTCTATAGTTTATATAAGGGTTCATCACTGTAAAAAAGTGTGAACACTTTATGAAAGTGTTGTACACTTTCTTTTTGGCTTTGACAAATGCATAATGTTATTTATCAACCATTACAGTATCACATAGAAGTTTCACTGCCCTAAAAATCCCCTGTGCTCCCCCTCTTCATTTTTCCCCAGCCCCCGACAACTGCTGATCTTTTTACTGTCTCCATAGCTTTGCCTTTTCCAGAATGTCATATTGGTGGAATCATATGGTATGTAGCCTTTTGAGATTTACTTCTTTCACTCAGTGATATGTATTTAAGGTTCTTCCATGTCTTTTCATTTCTTTTTAGCACTCAATAATATTCCATTGACTAGATGTACCGTAGTTTATTTAATCATTCACCTACTGAAAGACAACTTGGTGGCTTCCAAGTTTTGGCAATTACGAACAAAGTTTCTATGAACATTTGTGTATAGTTTTTTGTGTAGTCATAAGTTTTTAATTCCTTTGTGATAACTGGATCATATTCTTTAGTTTTGCATGAAATCACTAGATTGTTTTCCAAAGTGGCGGTACTATTTTGCATTCCCACCAGCAAAGAATGAGAGGTCCTGTTGCTCCATACCTTGCCAGCATTTGGTATCATCCATATTCTGGATTTTGATCATTCTAATTGCTGTGTGGTAGCTCATTGCTATTTTAATTTGCATCTTCTTGATGACATGTGCTGTGGAGCATCTTTTCATATGTTCATTTGTCAGCCATATATATTCTCTGGCAAGGTGTCTGTTAGGGTCTTTGGTTCATTGATTGAGAGAGAGAGAGAGAGAGAGCATGCGCATGTGTGAGTGAGAGCCCAGCATGGGGGTCCATCTCACAACCCTGAGATCATGCTCTGAGCTGAAACCATGAGGCGGACACTTAACTGACTGAACCGCTCAGATACCCTTGGCTTATTTTAAGTTATTTTAAATAAGTTATTATTAAATAAGTTATTATTTTATTTATTTTAAAATTATTGTTGACTTTATTAAGTCAACTTATTGTTGACTTTTAAGAGGTTTGGTTTTTTTTTTGGTATATTTTGGATAACAGTTCTTTATCAGTTGTGTCTTTTGCAAATATTTTCTCCCAGTTTGTGGGTGGTTTTCTCATTCTCTTGACATTGTCCCTCATAGAGCAGAAGTTTTTAAATTTAATGAAGCCCACATTAACTATTATTTTTTTCATGGATAATGACTCTGTAAAAAGCCACAGACATACCTAATGTCATCTAGGTTTTGTCCTATGGCCTCTTCTAGGAATTTTATAGTTTTTTGTTTTATATTTAGCTCTGTGATTAATTTTCAGTTGATTTTTGTAAAGAGTATAAGGTCTGTGTCTAGATTTACTTTCTTGCACATGGATGTCCAGTTGTTCCAGCACTATTTGTTGAAGAGACTGTCTTTTCTCTATTGTATTGCTATTGCTTCCTTGTCAAAGATCAGTTAACTACATTTATTGGAGTTATTTCCAAGCTCTTTGTTATCTTCCACTGACTTATATTTCTTCTTTCATCAATACCACTCTGTCTGTACTACTAAGCCATGTTTTTATGGATGCCTAGACATCCACAGTGTGGAAAATCAACCTCATTATATAGAGGATGGAATTATGGCCCAGTATCTTTTTTAATTTTTTAAAGAATTTTTATTTATTCATTTGACAGACAGAGAGACAGAGAGAGAAATCACAAGTAGGCAGAGAGAGAGGGAGAAGCAAGGACCCTGGGATCATGACCTGAGCTGAAGGCAGAGGCTTAACCAACTATGGCCCAGTATCTATTTGGACTTGTTGTCCCCAGACCCAGAACTAGTTTATTTGTGACCAACTTAAAATGTACTAGTTTGTCTCTTTCAGTGGCAAGAGACAGAAACCCAACTCAAACTTAAAGAAAGAAATGTTTTAGCTTACAGGAACTAGGAAGAACTGTGTGGAACTGGCATCACATATATTCCAAATATCTGTCTCTCTCTCTGCTCACCTTCCTATTTAGAAGATTTTTAATAAGAAGAAAAATTAAAAACCAAAAAACCTACTTCTTACTGGCTTAAAGAATAATTTTTTCATTTCCTTCAAATGTTTGTTCAAATCTCACTTCCTCACTGAGGCTGACCAACCTTCAACTTTATTCAACACCAACACCTGTCTCCTTTTTACTATGCTTGATTTTTATATTTTATCCACTTACTACTTCTTAACATACTGTAGAATTTTCTTATTTATGTTTTTAGTTTATTATCTCTCTTGGCTAGAATGTTAGTTCCACAAGGGCAGGGCCCTTATGTTCGCTTGAGAAATTCAAGCACCTAGAACAGGACACTGATAGCATCCCACATGGTAGGTGCTCAACAAATATTGCTGAGTGAATGAATGGGAATTTATTATCTCATATAAGATGAAATCTCAAGTTGGGTGGTTTCAGGATTATTGATTCTGTGGCTCGGTGACATAATCGAAGCCACGTTCTCTTCATTTTCTCTGTCTGCCACCCTCGGCATGCCAGCTTGGTCTCTTGGGCTAGGTCTCTTCATGGTTGCAAGATGGCTGCTGCCGTTCAGGGCATCCCCTTTATGTCTTTTTTTCTCTAATCAATGAGGAATCCTATATTGATTTTTTAAGACCACACTTGCATATATAACAACAGAAATTAGAACAAATGCATAAAATAAATGCAACCCTCATAGGCACATTCTTAACATAATTACTCAATTGCAACAATGTTAATTTTGGAAGAATTTTGTCAATGTAAATTTATGAAATGTTAAGAAGGCATTTCTGGGTATAGCTAAATATAATAATTTGGACATTGCTTTTGAAAAGTTTAATAACTGGAAATTATTTTTTTAAATATGTATTAATTATTTGTTTTAATAAAATTTCTTAGAAAAAATGAGGAACTCTGTCATGAGGATGACTAAAGGAAAAGGGTTGAATATATTAAAGTGAGATAAAGTATTTTTAAGAACTGTGAAAATGTATTTAAAAATACAGAATTTCCATAATATGGCATAATAGGGCCAAAAGCACATGAAAGACAAGCTAACACATTTTTTTAATGAGATCTATTGAATGTATATTTTATTTAACTTAGGTCAAATGGATTAAGAAAATTCTCTTTTGCTAAAATAGAAAATGAGATAGTAGCAAGGCACCTGTCAGGCTCTTTTAATAGTAACTGCTTTGAAAAAGTAAAAAATAACGTGAAAATGTTAATTTAACAAACGGACTGTATCAGTTGCAATATTGCCCCACCTATGTGAAAGACTCATGCTTATAAAATCTGAAGAGAAAATAACTACAAATCACCCTGTTGATCCACTGGGCATTTCTAGGCGAATTAAGTTTGTCCTTGTTAAAGAAATTATCTTCGTTTTTTTTTTTCCTCCCTCAGGAATGCATGTAAAACAGTTCCTGTCTCGATGTACGCCTAAGGCAGAAAGTTCAGTGCTCAGTTACCTGCTGTGTGAAGTCTCATATTTTGCAGGGAGCAAGTGAAATAGCATTTTAATCGGGAGTCTTGACCCGTGCTCTTCTTTCTCCCTTCACAGCCCTGCAAGCTATTTGGCACATGAAGGTCCTGACCTGAGAAAACCATCTCGGATAACCACGCAAGGAGAGGGAAAAATGCAACACCTAGGAGATCTTAGTAAACAGTAGAATCATGCCAACCTAATCTGTGTTAAAATGCTTGGAATGTGGGAGCCGCCGATGATGCCTGTTGTCTGTGTGTCTGACTGAATCCTTTCTTTTCTCAGAGCAGCAAAGCCAAGCCTGGGAACCAGGCCAAATGCCTGCCACTTACCTTAAATTGATCAGCCACTTTGAGATTAAAACCCCTGAAAGCTGCCACACCGTGAAAACAAGGCCTCCTTCACATTAAAGGCAAATGGCGACTTTGGGTTTGCTGTGATCTTTTTTCCATTTTATCCAGTTTTCACCGCGCACGCTTTTTTTTTCCCCTTTCCATTTATGCTCCAGTGTAGAAGCCAATAGTTACAGCATCTTGGCCAGGCATTCATTAAGGTTTATAAGAACAAAATTTATGGTTATTTAGGAGCCGGTACAAAGACAGACTGTTGCTGGAAAAAGAAAAAGAAATACAGGTGGGAAATATAAGTCTCCACAAAGGCCCATACTATACAGGGCTGTGCTGGGCTCTCGGCAGTGGTCTGGGACGAAATTTATATTGTGTTTAAAACCAGCTACTCCTCTATTCTGAGTCCCCATTTTATGGTTCTGTAGATGATTAAAACAAGTATACCGGTCATTCCAAGAGATTTTTCTGTCTTGTGTCAGGGTTCCCACTGACAGAAGAGGGCAGCCATAGAGGTGAATAGATATGTGTCAGTCTGGGCGGTAGTCTGTCAGCTTGGCTAATGGAAGCACATTAAAAAATATATATATATATATATATTTATATTTATTATATATATTTATTTATATTTATTATATATTTATATTTATTATATATATGTGTATATACATATATATATATTATGGATTAGAAGAAGGGCTCTCCCTTGAAGAGACGAGTCACGTTATCGTCTCTGCAGACCTTACATAATGGCAGGGCCTGTATTCCCAAAAATGTAGGGTGTGGGCAAAACACACCCATAATCTCTGAATTCAAGTAATAATGTGGAATTCTGGCACAGGCTGGAAGTCTATATTCTCCCTCGGGAAATATGGCTAATGATTCTTTTTTTTTTTTTTTTTTAAATACTCCGATTTCCTGCAGTAGGGGAATAAGAAGGCTCGTTGTCCTGTCATTTGCAATATTTATGAAGCGTGCATTTTAAGCATATATTTTAGTTTCTACTCATTGTTGTCCAAGAAGTACCTAGGAGGACTGGCATGTATTGAGAAAACATAAAGCCTCAGTGTTTCATGATGTAAACTGTTCCCAAAATACCACCGGTTTTAGCTGTGCCAGTAACTCGCTGTCTGACTTGGGACAAGTTAAGGTAAGTGCCCAGCTGTCCATCTCCTATTATTAAGTGGGAATATCACTACCACCGTCGCCACCATACTCTCGCCAGGTACACTGTGACAAAGTACTTGCTTCCACTTCTCAGACCTCGTACACACAGGAATGTTCCCCCTTCCCTCTCCATGAAATTAAGTTTGTCTTTTTTACAGACTGTGTTTTGGAAATCTTCCACACCATTCTTTTCATTCCTTTTTATGAGTATCACCTCGACCTGGAAATACGTACAGGGTTATATGAACTGGGATTTGCTTACATGTTGCTGTGCAAAGGTCCCACTTACTTGTGCACAGATGGGAGTATTCCCCCTATTACAAACATTTTTAGCTCCCCAAGAGAGGCCGTGGTCTTTTTAATATCTCATCACCAACAAGGTGCTCATTAAATTAGAACTGAACACACATACAATTTTTTGCCTCATTTCATAAAATGTTAAATACAACTTCGGCGGCACAAACACACAGTGTGAGCCTCATTTGCAGCTAATACTGATTACTTCCAAGGATGGGTGAGCCTGTTTGCTAAGTAGTGATTAGAAGTCACTTCCCTGGTTTTGCAGAGTGCCAGAAAACCAGGGTTATCACAGAGGGAACAGAAAACACCGTGGTTT
>CM053614.1:60123740-60191208 GCA_028646535.1 Procyon lotor | reverse complement strand
TTGATGTGCTGTTGGATCCTATTAGCTAGGATCTTGTTAAGAATCTTGGCATCCATATTGGCCAGGGATATTGGTCTGAAATTCTCCTTTTTGGTAGGGTCTTTGCCTGGTTTGGGGTTCAGGGTAATGCTGGCTTCATAGAAAGAGTCTGGAAGTTTTCCTTCTGTTTCTATTTTTTGAAACAGTTTCAGGAGGATAGGTATTAGGGAGGTTTTGGATCACTGCTTCAATCTCATTACTAGATATTGGTCTATTCAGGTTCTCCATTTCTTCCTGTTTCGGTCTTGGAAGATTGTGTGTTTCCAGGAATGCATCCATTTCTTCTAGGTTGTTTAACTTATTGGCATAGAGTTGTTGATAATAACTTCTGATGATTGTTTCTATTTCCTTTGTATTAGTTGTGATCTCTCCCCTTTCATTCATAATTTTGTTAATTTGGGTCCTCTTTCTTTTCTTTTGGGTGAGTTTGGCCTGTGGCTTATCAATCTTATTGATTCTTTCAAAAAACCAACTTCTGAATTCATTGATGCGTTCTATTGTTTCTCTCGTTTCTAACTCGTTGATCTCTGCTCTGATCTTGGTTATTTCCCTTCTTGTGCGTGGGGTCGGCTTCCTTTGTTGTTGATTTTCCAGTTCTTTGAGGTGTAAGGAGACCTGGTGTATTCGAGACTTCTCAATTTTTTTGAGTGAGGCTTGGATGGCTATGTATTTCCCCCTTAGGACTGCCTTTGCCGTGTCCCATAGGTTTTGCATCGATGTGTCTTCATTCTCATTGGTCTCCATGAATTGTTTAAGCTCATCTTTGATTTCCTGGTTGATCTCAGTATTCTTGAGCAGGTTGGTCTTTAGCCTCCAAGTGTTTGAATTCCTTCCAAACTTCTTCTTTTGGTTGAGTTCCAGTTTCAGAGCATTGTGGTCTGAGAAAATACAGGGAATCATCTCAATCTTTTGGTATTGGTTGAGTCCTGATTTGTGGCCCAGTATGTGGTCTATTCTGGAGTAAGTTCCATGTGCACTCGAGAAAAATGAGTATTCTTTTTTTTTAGGGTGGAATGTTCTGTATATATCTATGAGGTCCATCTGGTCCAATGTGTCATTCAAAGTTCTTGTTTCTTTATTGATTTTCTGTTTAGATGATCTGTCTGTTACTGAGAGTGGTGTGTTAAGATCTCCTACTATAATTGTATTCCCATCAATGTGACTCTTTATTTTGATTAACAGTTGGTTTATGTAGTTGGCTGCCCAATAGACTTTTATCTTGATTCCTGATTCTATCCTAATTTCCAAAGTCTCCATACTTGGTATTTCCTATTAATTCTAATTCTTCCATATTTCATCAGTTATCAAATATTTATGGAGGGCCTCATATGTGCTCAGTGTTAGGCTAAGGGTAACTGAAAAATTCCTATATAACAAGAAAGAGTTGGTAAGAAAATACAAAGCAAGCAAATAATTACCTGCAGTGATTCGCTTTGTGTTTTGTTGCACAGGGTAACAATTTGAGGACAATTCAAGAGATGTACGATGGAATCTTGTTTCATGAGGAGAGAGCCAGAACGGCAGTCTAAATAGCATGCATTGAAGCCATCGCAGAATGGAGAAGTCTCGAACAGGGCCCAGAGGAATGATGGAGAAAGAAGGGATGTGTCTCTGAGAGAAGGGAACAGCACGAACACAGGCACCGAGGTGAGAATGAACTTGGTGACCTCACAAATCAGCCAAGACAGGCTTCGGGTGGAGACATGAGAGGATGGCCAAGAACGTTTTGGGAAATAGGACTGAGAGGTAGGTGCCAACTAGCGGAAGCCCTCGCAGGTCAAACAGAGGGGTTGTGATGGTCTTGGGAGAAAAATGGGATCCTCTTTAGGGTCAGGAATGAAAGATTTAAGATGAGCGTGTATACTTTTTGATGCAAAGAGCCCTAGACTTGAAATCGGAACACCTAGGCTTCCATTTTGGTTTCACCATTTTCAGAACATGTGATCTTGAGCAAATGAGTGAATCATCTGAGCCTTGCGTTCTTGCACTGGTAAACGGGAATGGCTCGGCACACCACTGACAGCCACCGCAGACATGTGATCACGATGAACTCGGCACCTAGAGCGCAGCAGTGCCTATAGGAACTGAGAGGAAAGTGAGCAGAGAGATGCTACAGAAGCCGGCGCTGCATCATCCGGGTGACTCTGGTCTCCGGGCTCCAGAAACAACAGTCCTGCCAACCGGCTTCTTTCCCTAAAACTCAGTCTTCCCTCCTTGGCTACTCTACAAACCCTGACATTTTGCTACTCTCTCGCCTTGTCCCTCTTCAGAAAGTTATCCTGTCCCTACTTACATCACCTAACAGACCCTTTCTGAGAAATCACCAATACATTCCCCAAAGACCTGAGGTCTACTGAGTTTCTCCTTTACTCACATGACACACTCCGTCTGTTGACATTATTCTTTAGTACCATGTCTCCTTGTTTTCTGTAACTCTCCAATTTCCACAGAGTCAAATTCTACATGATTTTAAAAACTTCTTACCTAAAAGAATTCACTTTCCTCCACTTTGGCACACCTCCTGGTTGATTCCTTTCCCTCCTGCTGGTCACCTGATCTCTCTGGTGACTCATTACCAGCACACCTCTGCCTCCTCCCATTCTCTGTCTCATTCTTGGATCTTCCTCCCATTGAAAGGATGAGGAAGCCACCTGCTGATGCCAAATCCTGGTGAGGACGTGGGGAACAGAAGAAAGCCACATGGTGCTGGTGAGAGTGTAAATTAGTACAACCAACTGGAAATCAATTTGGCAATACTTCATAAAAGCAGAGATGCTCAGACTCTCTTCCTACCTAGGTGGTCACCCTGATAATAATTGTCATATACTGAGTACTTACTTGGTTAAGATGCTGTTCTCACTGCTTTGTGCTCTTGAAGGAGGTGTTTCCATTATCCTAATTTTACTGAAGGAAGCACAAAGAAATGAAGAAACATGCCCAAGATCACATTGCTGGGACTTTGTGGTGGAGTTTGGATCAGGAGGGGGCAATTGGGCTTCAGAGCCTAAGCTGTCATCCACCAAACTTCCTGGAGAAGTTTATACCCCAGGAGTGAGGTTTACAAATATTCACTGCAGCGCTGAGAACGCCAAAAGGGGCGAACGACTACAGTGCCCCTTCCAAGGGGAAGGGGTAGATCTACCCATGGGCTACTATTCAGGAGCCCAAAGGAATGAACTGGATCCATGAATATCAAGATGGACTAATCTCAGAAATAGACTCTCATATAAAAAAAGCAAGGTGCAGCAAGATCTACACAATAAATACCAGGGATGTAAAATTTTAAAATGCATGAAACAATAATATTTAGTTTCTAGATAGCTATGCTTGTAATAGTTAAAAATCTTAGATGTCCGTGAACTAGATCAACTGAAAGATATCTTGAGGGATGGAGGGAGAGAGAAGGAATGAAGGTGATTTTCTCCGGTTTGGCACATTTAAGCACAAAGGAGAGGGTGCATGAAAATATGGCAAAACATGAATATTTGTTTAATCCAGGTACTGGCTTCGTAAGTATCATGTTATGTTTTCATTCTTGTCTATATGTGGGAAATATTTTATATACACAATTTGAAAACATTCCAAAGAAATGAGAAATTAGCCCAAAAAACCTTACAGGGAGGGACCATCATTCTGAGGACTTTTCAAGTGAAAACAAGTTAATTCTCTGGCCTATATTAAGGGCTCAATATTGTGAGGGAATAAAGGGAAGGAAAGGTACTTTCTAGGAGCCTGGAGATTAGTTGAGGAGACAGAGCCAGAAGTACACAACGATTCAGAAATAACAGAGGCGCAGGCAAGGAATTGTGAAGCACATCCGACTCCTGCTGGCGGAATCCCACCTGAGTGGTTTCAGCAGCTTAGCCCTGGGCAATGTTGCAGGGGAAGGAAGCTGTACGGGGCTCATCTTTGAGCGATGGCCCTTTGAGTGTGATCTCTGTCCAGTGTGAGTGACAGCTGAGGCTCTGCTCTTAAGGAGTGGAGGGTAGGAAACACCTCGGCTACCCATCTGCACTGGCAGCCTCTTACCAATGTAAGACAACCAAAAAATGTAATCGTATTATTTTGTAGCCAGCCCTCTGTTTATACATTACATGTCTGCAGGTTTTACGTAATTAGAGCCTAGAGATAATCCCTAAGGTATTTATTGAACATGTTCATTCTGACTGTGTAATATTTGTTATTTATTTATCTCTCTAAATGTACACGATACTTGACAAATATGTAGAAAGACAAGTTTCCTGCCCTGGGGAGTTTGTGTTCCAATGCGCACAAATGGAACAGAGGGATAGGATCTTGACTTGGGGAAGACTTGACTTGGCAGATAGGGAGAGGCTGCCTAGGTTGGAGAGAAGGGAAGCTGAGATCTCTCGGAAAGTGGGGATGGGCACGTGGGGGGAGTGGAGGACTTTTAAAGAAATCCTTTAAAAGTAAGCATAATGTTCAGTCAGCATAAGGCCTTGGAAAACTTGGCGAGAGCAAGGGTGAAAGTTAAGATTGTGATACGAAGATGAATCATGTGGAGATGTTAGTACTTGGGTAGCTGCCACCATGTAGTGAGGCCACCATATGTGATGGACTAGACTCCTCATGTCTCTTATGCCACAGAGTCCAAGAAGCTGATTTTAGTGTCATCACCTTACATATGTGGAAACTGAGGATCAGCGAGGTGTCAGGTACCTTGTCCGGGATGACACAGCTCATGAGTGGATGAGCCTGAATTCAAAGTCAGATTTGACTCCAAAGTCCACGCTTTTTACTCTACACTCCCCACAAGGCAAAGAGAATGTCAAGAAATGAGAAACAGACAAGAGGATTAGAACGCAGGCTAATTGTATACCCTTAGCAATAATATAGTGCAACCACCACAGCACTGAAAGGAATAAATTTCCTTATGTGAGAAAAAAGTGGAGTCACTGCTGGTAAGTTCAATGACTGAACTGAGTTGTATTTATCACTAAAGTATATTAAGAAAGAAAAATCTGTTGAGATTTATGTTAATGTACAGGTAGAGCAGTCAGAGTAGAAATATATGGTGTGACCATAGAGAAAAAGAGCAATGAGGAAAGATGAAGAGGAAGAGCTTCAGACTTCCTCACGAAGCGAACATGGGGAAGTGGGTTAAGTGTCCTACTCTTGACTTCAGTTCAAGTCATGATCTCAGGGTTGTAAGATTGAGCCTCTGATCGAGCTGGGCTCTGTGCTAGATATGGAGCCTGTCTGAGATTCTCTCTCTCCCCTTCTCTCTCTGCCCCTCCCCGCCCACTCACACACTCTCTCCATAAAAACACAAAAACAAAACAAAACAAATAAACAACAACCAAAAAACCAGAACAAAACAAACAACATCCCCCAAACCAATGGACATTTAAGAGCTCTGGATTTGCAAGTAAATGTACCTTTCATTCTTTTTTTTTTAATTATTGAAGTATAGTTGACACACAATGTTACATTAGATTCAGGTGTGTGGCATGGTGATTGGACACCTCTATATTTTATGTTATGCAAGTACTCTAAGGGTAGCTACCCTCTGTAACCATACAATGTTACTACAGTTGGCCAACAGACCCATAAAAATGCTCAGCATCATTCCTCACCCAGGGAATGCAAATCAAAATCACAATGAGATATCACTTTATACCTGTCAGAATGGCCAGTGTCATAGAGGCAAGAAATAACAGATGTGGGCAAGGAGGCAGAGGAAAAAGAACCCTGTTGGTGGGAATATAAATTGGTGCAACTGTTGTTGGAAAATAGTGTGGAGGGTCCTCAAAAAATTAAAAATAGAAATACCATGTAATCTAGTAATTCCACTACTGGGTATTTACCCAAAGAAAATTGGAAACACTAACTTGAAAAGACATATGCACCCCTATATTCATTGCAGCATTATTTATAATAGCTGAGACATGGAAGCAACCTAAGTGTCCATCATAGATGAAGGGATAAAGAAGTTGCAGTATATACATACAATGGAACATTACGCTCAATAAAAATGAGTGAGATCTTGCCATTTAAGACAATATGGATGGACCTTTCATTCATGAATCTATGATCAGGCTGTAGTGGCTGCCTGCCTCTTTTTTGCCCCAATTGCGCAGGAATCCATTGGCATGGAAATTTGCTTTTCTATCATCTCCCATTTCTTTTCTAAAAGTATTTAAAGCAATTTTAAACACAATATATCTGGCCAATAAGGTTAATAAAAGTGAAATAATTACAAATTTACCTACAATGCTCTTTCTAACTCCTCACCCCCCGTCACCACCCATTAATGCAATCTCATTCTTAAAGATCCAACTTAAAACTCCTCATCAATCTGACCCTTCTATCTTGTCCTACTGCTGTTCCATGCATATAATTTTATTATAGCATTTATCATATGGTCTTACAGTTAGTTGTTTCATGTAAGCTTTCTTATTAGACTGTGAGGTCCTTGAAGGTAGGAATCAAGTTGTGGTCATCTTTGTACGCGCTGTAGTTTTTGCAAAGTATTTGACACATGTTAGGTACTCAAAAAGTTATTGAATAAATACATGATTAAAATCTGAATCAAAAGAAATAAAAGAAACCAAGTGCTCTAAACTATAGATTAATATATATTTTTGTTTTGGGGCATCAGGTTTGGCTCTGGAAGCTAGGGAAAAAAAGAGAACCAGAAGATCACATTATCATTAACAAAAGGAAAAGGCAAACCATTCTTAGGGAAGCAGTGTTTAGATCTAATTATGTCTAAATGGAGTGCCAGGGTGGCTCAGTCAGTTAAGCAACTGCCTTTGGCTCAGGTCATGATCCTGGAGTCCTAGCATCGAGCGCCTCATCGGGCTCCCTGCCCAGCAGGGGAATGTGCTTCTTCCTCTCCCCCTGCTCATGCTCTCTTTCTCACTCACACTTTCAAATAAATAAATAAAATCTTTAAAATAATAATTATTCATAATTAACCATTAAACAATGGCACAATTTTTTAACCACATGTCAAGTGCTCTCTCTTCCACCATATTTGTTTTGAGACACTGTGGTTCAGTAGAGAGGATGCACTTGGAATCAGGCATCCTTAGCTTCACTTCCTAGTTCTGCCACTTACTGCTATGAGATCCTAGAAAAATTACAGAACCTTTCAGAGCCTCAGTTCCTCATCTGTAAAAAAGGTAGAAACAGCATTGGAGGTAGTGTATGTCAAGTGCCTAACACAGTGGTCCTCATATGGTGGCTATTCAATGCTAGTTACTATTAAGGGCAAAAATCCAATTGTCCTTAATTAGGACACTTGTACCCATTCCATGCATTTTTAGGGCAGTAAATAGGCAGTGAGTACCTTTCAGGTTGTTTCCTTGGGGCATGTTGCTTTTGACTGTCGCCCTGCTGATTATTGCCAAAACAATCACTATCTGAGCTCTCACTCTGGGGATGTTACCACGTGTTGCCACAGGGGAGCTGCATGCAACTTTTGTCTAGCTGGAGCCATCTTGCTTCCCCTGGTGCTATTTCCCCCTGGTGTTTATCATACAGATCCTGCTGGAGCAGACACCAAAATTTTCATCCATCTATGCTGTCCTTTTTAAAGATCCACAGCCTACATCCTGGTCTTTATCATCTACCTACACAGACCTTGTTCCAGTTCTTCCCATACAAATAACCAGGAAAATCTTCTTCAAATAATGAGTTCAGTGTTTGATTACCCCTTTCAAGAATTTAAGAGTAAGATGTGCTAACCTTTCAGATTATGGGCTCA
Organism: Procyon lotor; assembly: GCA_028646535.1. Classification (NCBI taxonomy): domain Eukaryota; kingdom Metazoa; phylum Chordata; class Mammalia; order Carnivora; family Procyonidae; genus Procyon; species Procyon lotor. The sequence continues at coordinate 60,183,437 of CM053614.1, read as the reverse complement.
CTCGTATCAGGACTTTGTTTCTACATCAATTATATGGGGAGTCTCAAAAGGTTATGAAAATACCTTAGTTATCTCCAACAACTTCCTAATAACCCACTACTTATATAGCTAGAATGTCTTTGTTGCTTTAGGATTGGTTTCTTGATCTAGATAGTCACATATTGTGTGGCAGAGAGAGTCTCAAAAGAGAAAGGACACCAATCTTTTTTTTTTTAATCTCAAGGTCTCTGTAGAGGATGGGAAACCATCACCTAAGGCATGGCAGCTAGAGGCGCTTGAGCTGGGGTGGGTGAGAACTGAGATCGTGTGTTTATTTCAACGAAGAAGTGAGGAGAAAAATACTGATCTGGTGATTTTCTACTTCTCCCGTAAAATGGGACTTCAGAAGGTAAAAGCAAGGAGATATCTAGACCCGCACAGAAATGATAAAGCCCTGAGCGTGAGGGAAGGTAGTATAACTATCTCAATAGGTACCATTGACTTAGAACCTTCTGTCCCTAAGTTTCATTCTCTTTTTGAATCTTGATTTGTGCTCCTCAGAAATAAACATAGGGCTGAGCTGCTGAATTCTGCAGCTTCCCATTTTTTTCCTATATAATTAAATTTAAACTATTCTGCTCTTCTCCAATCACTGACCACTGCACTGACTACGACAGCACAATAAAGCAGGATATGACCGCAGCAGACCTTTGAAGGATTTAAGAATTTTTTCTTTTTTTTTGGCTGCTCGGTGTTCAAGCCCCTTCCTCCTTGTGGGAATGTGCTAGTGTGTGGGATCGGAGGGATGGAGGAAGAGTGGGACGGATGTCCCTTCTCCCTGTCCTTCCTGTAGCTACATAATGATGTAGGCTGAGATCACTTCTCTCCTTGGGGCTTTCACCCCACCAGCAGTAATATGAAGACATTGGGATTGTTTAGAAATTATTTATGGCAGCACAGAGAGTCCAGCAGGTGCCTGTCGGGGTACGGATGGCGTGACCTGCAGCGGTATCTTAGCCAGATGGTTCCCATGGCCTGAACTTCACTGTGACTCTTATGATCGCATTTCTGGTTCCCGTCTGCTCTCTGACTCTGCTTCTCCAGCCTCCCTTTGTGTCTTGTCTGAGTCGGTTAGAGCAAGTTTTCTGGTGCTTATCAGCTAAGGCTGATTAATGAAGTACAGATACGGCTCCTTTCCACACATGCTGTCTCAGGCCTTCAGTCTGTCTCCATCTTGTGGCTCCACTATGTGAGCGTGGTGTCCAAGGTTGCCGCAGCAGAAAAGAATGTGAGAGCTTCTACTCTCTCAGGCGCCTTGGCTCAGGAGCACACACAGCACTTCCTCTCCTGACCATTAGCCAGAAACCGTCACATGGCCGCACCGGACAGCAAAGAGGCAGGAAGTGACATCTTCCTGTACATTGAGGAGGGAGAGGGGATTTGCCTATGGGGGACACTAGACATCTGTGCCATCGAGAGTTAAGACTGAGTGCTGAAAGTTCACTAAAGGGGGAAAGTGAGAGAGCCTTAGAGAGGCAGAGAAAGGAGATCAGCAACAGCCAGTGCTTCCTCAGAGTTACTTTGGACCAAGGTCTCCTGGTCCCTTGGCCACTCGCTCTGCCTCAGCCTCGGCTAGAATCTAAGTGGTTCCAGCACCTGGTGTTGACCAGTCACTCGGAGGGTGGGGCCACAGAACTTCTCCCGTCTCTTCTGGACTTGAATGGAATGCTCTGCAGGCAGGGTGTGTAGTCCGGCTTTCCAAGAGAATGCCAAAGGAGCTGAGTGTGGCAACCTGGAAGGGCTGGGAAGCTAACTGCCTGTGGGTCACACTTTTGACTAATGGAAACCAGGAGTCAGGAGGGAAGTAGGCAGACACATTCCCTCTTATTCCTCCTTCCCTTGAGGCACAGTTTTTCCAGAAGGTCAGACAAGAGACCTGTTGCATCTGGCCCATTGTACAGCAGTGGTCAGCATGGAAATCCTTCACGTTCTATGGCTTCCCATCTTTTCCTGTTCCATTTTTTCCCGTACTCTTACTGGCTTGGGATTGTATTCCCAAACAAAACCTTGTGAGAAAAACCTCAGTTTCCTCCTCTACTACTTCGCTTTCTAGTACTATCATACTTACACTTCTGACCACCAAATGTGTGGGCTTTCTCCCCACACATTAAGCATTTCCCCAATTCTTGGGGAACCTGAATTCCCCAGGTGGACACCTGCTGAATGGCCTACAATTATATTCAGTTCTGACACTATCTACCTTGAGTTATCATCAGATCCCACAAGGTTAGGGCTCAGTCCCACAAGACTGTCACCACTTTAGAGGACAATTAAAAGTCCCAGGTTGTCACCTGCACTTCTGGCCCACTGGCTATCATTCAGGGTTCCCATGACCCTCTTTTTCAGTTCAGTAATTTGCTGGAACAGCTCACAGAACTCAGGGAAACACTTTCATTTACTAGTTTATTATATAATGAAGGCTATGATAAAGGATGTCGATAAATAGCCAGGTGAAGAGATATATAGTGCAAAGTTCAGATGTGTCCTGAGAGCTGGGGCTTCTGTCCCCATGGAGTTGGGATGTGTCATTGTTTTCGCACATGGATGTGTTCACCAAGCCAGCACCTCTCTGAACCCACAGACTAGGGATTTTTATGGAGGCTTCCTCACATAGGTATGATTAATTATTAACTCAATCTCCAGCCTTCTCTCCTCAGAGGATGGGGGATTGGGCTGAAAATTCCAAATTTCTAATCATGGTTTGGTCTTTCTGGTGACCAACACACATTCTGAAGCTATCCAGTAACCTACCAAGAGTTACCTCATTAAAACAAAAGATTCTTCGGCACCTGGATGGCTCAGTTGGTTAAGCATCTGCCTTCCACTCAGGTCATGGTCCCAGGGTCCTGCGATCGAGTTCTGCATTGGGCTCCCTGCTCTGCAGGAAGTCTGTTTCTCCCTCTCCCTCTGCCCTTCCTCCTGCTCTTTCTCTCTCTCAAATAAATAAATAAAATCTTAAATCTTAAACAACAATAATAAAATCTTAAAACAACAACAGCAACAACAAAAGATTCTCCTACCACTGAGGAAATTTCAAGGGGTTTAGGAGCTTTGTGTCAGGATCCAGGGATAATACCCCAACTAAATAATATATATTTATATATATTTGAAATATATATCAAATATATATTCATGTATAATATAAAAATATAATATATACATAATGATATACAAATATATATTATATAAATATATGATATATAATATATAACAAATATATATATTTTATATATCATATATATGAAGTATAAATATAAAGTACATACATATATATGTCTTATTATATCACAATATAAAACACATCAACACATCAGAGATTAGGCTCTGCTTCCGAGAGATCCCAGACTAAAAGAAGCCTTCATGCAAAATGAATTAACATTATACAAGCTTAGGTGCCTGGCTCACTCAGTCAGTAGAACATGCAACTCTTGATCTCAGGGTCATGAGCTCAAGCCAGACATTGGGTGTGGGGCCTACTTAAAATATATACAAGCTTATTTATGGTTTAAAAATACCAGTTGCATGCAAGATTTACACTAAGAAAACTTACAGATTAACAACAGTTCAGCTGGTTTTAAGTTGAGACAATTGTGTATATTCAGAAAGGATTCCTTTTTGTATTTGGAGATCTTTCACTGTCAGGCTGAGAGGGATACAGCGTTTTAGGAACTTCTAGATCATATAAACAGAACCAGAACTATATCGCAGTGAAGGTAGATGCAGTCATGACGCAAGAGTAGGAGGTAGCACAGATTAGTGTAGCTATGAAAACAATAGGAAGAATTTGTAACTCAGAATATTTCATATTCAGATATAAGGCCAATAATTTAAGATACAAATAGATAGAAGGAGTCAGGTGTAATAGAGCCAAACAAAATCATTGGACGGTTTGAGAACGAATTTAAGTTCCTGTTAAGATTCTTGCTGAGTTCTAGGGGTGCCTGGGTGGCTCAGCGAGTTAAAGCCTCTGCCTTCGGCTCAGGTCATGATCTCAGGGTCCTGGGATCGAGCCCCGCACTGGGCTCTCTGCTCAGCAGGGAGGCTGCTTCCCCCTCTTTCTCTCTGCCTACTTGTGATCTCTCTGTGTCAAACAAATAAATAAAATCTTTAAAAAAAAAAAAGATTCTTGCTGAGTTATATAGCAATTTGATAAACACACAGACTATTTTACAAGGTTCTGAATGGAATGTGTGCCTAGAAAAAAAATAACTTCTACTAGAAATGTCAAGCAGATTCAGAATCTGGAAAGATAGAAGAGAATATCATACTATGGGTATTTAAAATATGAAATCTCTAATGGGGGAGTTAAAATTTTAATTTTCTACACCTTATACCCTCCCGCGCTATCCTTCAGCTTCCGTTTGCAGAATTCTCATCACGAGGAATTTGTTTCTTCACTAGACAGATGGTTTCTGATGTCATATGTGTGTGTTTTAAAAGCAAAATCTGCCTGCCTTTAACTTGAACTGATCCTAGGTCCCTAACCCAGCTAAGAATGGTCTAATCCCTCTTCCACACAATAGTCCTTAAAGTGCTTAAGATAGTTTTCATGTTTCCCCTGGATCTCCTGTGCTCCAGGCTGAACGTCTACTACTATGTCATCAATCACTCCTTCTAGGATTCTGTGTTTTTGTTTTGTTTGACATGACCCGCCCATATTTAGTTTGTAAGTGAAGGGGAGAGTCAGTTACTTTCTCTGATTGAGGAATTCTATCCTTCAAAACTGTGGTGCCCAATCCTGGACACAGCATTTTAGGTATTGTCAGGAAGGCCCAGAATAGATTGGATTGTCAATTCCCTCAGTAATGATTCCATACCTCCACCTCCATTAAGGTAGTCTAAAACTATGTTACTGTTTATTTATTTAACTGTTGATTGTAATAAAATTTAGATGCAGCCAACCATTAGTTTTTGCCCCTTTCTTTTGCTTCTCAGCCAGGTCTTTCCCATCCTGTCCTTGATACTGATTTTTTTGAACCCAAATTAAAGGCTTTTCATTCTTACTACACTTCATCTTATCTGACTCAGGCCATCATTAAGGCCTGTGAAGATTTTTTTAATTTTTCGATTAAAAATATCTATCACCTGGGCACCTGGGTGGCTCAGTCAGTTAAGTGTATGCCTTTGGCTCAGTTCAAGATCTCAGGGTCCTGGGATTGAGCCCTGCATTGGGCTCCCTGCTGGGCGGGAAGCCTGCTTCTCCCTCGGCCTGCCGCTCCCCCTGCTTATGGTCTCTCTCTCTTTGTCAAATAAATAAATAAAATCTTAAAAAAAAAATCTGCCACCTAATGTATTTACTATGTGTTTAGATTTTGATTTCATGTCTTCAATGACAAGCAAATTGACAAGGTGGAACCAAGGATGGTGCCTGTGGCAAACCAAGAGATGCCCCAGGATGATCGCAGTCAGATATTCAATCAATTCTCATTGGGGTACCATCGTCAATCAGTTAAAATGCTATATGGTTGTATGCTCTTACCTCAAGCTCCAGGAGACTTTATTGGAATACTACTGAAATACATCTCCCCTTGGTTTAACACTTTTCTACTATATTAGAAGTGGACATCCAACTGCATACTAGGCATAATCAGCTAGTCTAGATGTTGCAAACTGGCCGGGCAGTCCTAGGCAGGCTGGGCATAAACGATGTCACAGAACATCAACATCAGACTAGACCACTCTCTGACCATGGTGGATCAAGACAATGACTCTGTAATTATGTCTGAACACAAACAAAACATGAATATTGTCCAAGCCACAGAATACCAACATTACCCTCTTCCACCTAATGTGACTGCTGCTTCTTTGGCCATGATAGCTTTATCCTCATTCTAGCCTATCCTTTCTGTAGATAAGATTTACTGAGATACTTAATCCTAGAAATATCCCTGCTCTCTGAGAGTAGACAGCCTTCCCCAAATCACCTATCCAAAGCACAAATTCTATGGAAGGTTCTTTCTAACATTCTCTTACTAACATGCCCCATGGTTTCCCCTTAGTGAATGCTATCCCTTACTCTACCAAGTGATAAACCCAACCTGGTCAACTACAGGTGTGTTCCTGGTGGCCTTTGGTTGGAGCGTGTTCATACGCTGCCAGAAGAGAAGGTATTTTTCACACGTTTGTGTGTGAATACGTAGGCACACCCCCACCTAAATGTATTATTTTCTTTTTCGCTCTGAGGATTAGACAGGAGTCCACAGTCACCAAATGCTATTACTATGTACCCTGCAAGGATCCAGAACGGCCCGCTGGCTTTCCAATCAGGAGACATCCTTCTCTCACTCCTACGTGGGCACAGCTCTGTTCATGCTGGTTCAAGCCCAGCCCCAGGGGTGGAAACCGGAGCAGAGTCTATATGCTCCTGGACCCACATCTCTTAGCTCAAGTCTTCTGCTTATGTTGCTGCCCCCGAACCCAGTGATGCTTAAAGTGGCATAAGGAAATGACTCTGCCTGCGGTGACTGTGGCGTCTGGCTCTGGGAGAGCAATGCTTCCCTTGAGTCATGGGCTGAGGCCGGGGGTGCGCTAGAGATAAAAGCTTTTCTCCCCTCTGCAGTACCCAGCTAGAAACAGACTCACTGAGCCAGACCCAGCATTACAAATGTTGTATTCATATGTAGCTTGATATATTCATTTAGTTTCAGGGAACGTCAGTGTTTTCTTGGCACTGGATGCTACTTGCACTTGAAGCCTGTGATTTAAAAAAAAAAAAAAAATCTTTTTCTACTACCAGTTTCCATACTAACTGTGGCCTCTTACATTGTAATAGCTTTGTTCTTTCCATTGACTTCAGTAAATTTATTCATTCGGCCCCTACCACGGAGCTGTGGAGAATACGAAGATGAATCAAATGTAGCTCTTATCTCAAGAAGCATATAATCTAGAAAAGGGTGTCAGTCCTGTTCTGACAAACAATTTCTAGGTAACCTGGCCATCACTCCTGCAGTCGACAGAGGTCTGCTAAGAACCTAGTCAATGCCAGGCACTGTGACCTAAGCTGCATGTTGATAAATGTTAGGAAGATGACTACACTACGCTACAAGGATGGCCTTCAAAGGGTAATAATCTCTATCTACTGAGCACCTTCTATGTGTCGCTACTAAATCAAGAACTTTTGCCCAAGTATCTCTCTTCATCCTCAGAAGAACCTTTTGGGATCAATGATGTTATCACCCTGTTTTGCAAAGGAGATAGCTGTGGCTGTGGCAGAACTCGCTAAGATCCCAGAGCTAGTTAGTACTGGAGTCAGGACTCAAACCCAGACAGTCTGTCTTTGGATCTGCGCCCTTAACAGATACTTCTAATTGGTGTTTTTTATTCTTTCAGCCAACAGCTTTTTGGGATGTTGCTGATCTCGGAGAACCTCTGCTCTGGGGAAGCTTAGAAAAATTACAGTGCAACCAGACATTTTAGAAGGTGTGTGAGGTTTTTTTTCCCTATAGTTGCTTCGCATAGGAGCACGTGTGAATACATAGGCACCAAAGCAGAGCCTGGAGTCCACGGCTCTGACTGTACTCCCCTTGTTCTATGTATTCTGTACAGTCTTGGGAGGTTATTTTTAATGCAACATGCCAGAGTGGCATGTTGAAAGATCCATAGTAACCAGCTAACAGTAACAGCCAGGCCTGCCAAGCAAAAGTTCCGTAAATCAGTCATAAACGCAGTTACAAAATCCGGCCAGCGTCGTGTGCAGGAGGGAGTGTCCTTGGAGGAGGCACAATTCACGCATAGTTTCATGGGATCGCCTCGAAATTCCATGGGAGTAAAGAGCTCTTGTGGTAATTTTTTTTAAAGGAGAAAAATAGGGAGAGAAGGCTTCCCGTAACTTTATTCTAATAGGGAACTCTCTCCCATGGAATCAGGTAGCTTGGAAAAGTTAAGGATAAGATGCTCAGAGAAATGAATGTTTAAGATACCAACTACCCTCCTTTCTCATGTTTTTAATATTTTTGGAATCATTCCTTTTCCACTACCACAGCCCATGTTCAGGCCTTAGGAAGTTGGTGTTGAAAAGCCTCAGAGCTTTTACCCATCCTCCTTCAAATCTACTGTAAACGGTAAAAATCACCCCCGGCAGGATTTTGGACATCTCACTTACCCTTGAGTGAAAATTTTACAAGGAGCTCCCAAGTGCTATCAAACTAAATAAAAGCTCACACTTTGAAACACTAGGGGCTTTCTCCTATGTCAGACTTAGAGCAAACTCTGAGGGGGCAAGGTGTTTACTCAGGGTACAAGTAATGGGTAATGGGCATGTCATTAACAAATACTAACAAGTAAGAGGTTACCTCTGCAAAGCCAGAGAAATCACCTTTATGAGTTTGGCTTTCTGTTGTTTCAGAAAATCTAGGCCCAGGGTGAAGGCCATTCATTGCCAACAGAGAATATTACACAAATAGAGAATATCCAAGAGCAGGCAACATGAGCCGCGATAACGCTCAATGAGATTTCGTCTGTGCATTGCATGCAGGAGTGGACCCTTACGCCTTTCCCCAACCACCCATGACCATTCACATCATGCGTACCTCTTTTGACTTTGCAAGGGGCTGGTTCTCTCCTGAGCTGTCTATACCTTTACAAATCACTGCCTGCTGGAGAGGGAGACCTTGGGGAAGGGTAACAGAGTACTGAGGAAACTGGAAGGGAAAACTACTCAAGCAATGTCACCCGAAGAGCAATTATAAATGACCTAAAACCTCTTTGACTATATAATGTAAGTTATTGGGAAAATAGGCTTTAGCAGGTAAAAGGAGGTGTGGCTATGTAACCGGAAAGGCTAGAGATAAGGTTAAATGGAAAACTCTTTCCGAGATTCCTACCCAGGATGCCTACCTGGGTTGGGATTTCCTCACTGTAGGTCCGCCCCGCCCCCGGAATGAGATTTTAGTTGAATGGAAGGGAGTTATGAAACTGATTTTTCTCTGTTTACTGCAAAAGTTTTAATTTCAGGGATGTCAATACTTTGGGCATGTGAAGCATGGGCACATCTTTTTTTTTGGGCACATCCTTTCTTTTCCTTTCCTTTCCTTTCTCCTTTTCCCTTTCCTTTCCCTCCCTCTCTCTCTCTTTCCCTCCTTTTCATTCCTCCCTCCCTCCCCCTCTCTTTCCCCTTCCTTCCTTCCTTCCTTCCTTCCTTCCTTCCTTCCTTCCTTCCTTCCTTCCTTCCTTCCTCCATCCCTCCCTCCCTCCCTCCCTCCCTCTTCCTTTCTTCCTTTTCCCCACTGTGATGAAATATACAAAACATAAAATGTATCATTCTAGCCATTTTTAAGGTGTCCAATTCCCTGGCAGTAACTACTGCACGATGTTGTGCAATCATTACCACTATTCATTTCCAGAACCTTTTGGTCATCCCAAAGAGAAACTCTGTATCCATTTACCATTGCTCCTTCCCCTGGCCCCTGGTAACATCTATTCTATTTTCTGTCTCTATGAATTTGCCTTTTTTAGGTACATCATCAAAGTGGAATCATACAATATTTGTCCTTTTGTGTGAGCAAAATAAGACATTAAATATAAGGTCTTTAAAGCTCATCCCATGTTGTAGCACATGTTAGACTTCCATTCCTTTTTAAGGCTGAATAAACATTCCGTTGTATGGATATACCGATTTGATGATCCCATTCACCGCTGAAGCCTATTTGTGTCTTTTCTACCTTTTGGCTCTTGCGACTGCTACCGTGAACAATGGTGTACGAGTTCTGTTTGTCCTTGCTTTCAATTCCTTTGGATGTACACTTAGAAGTGGAATTGCTGGATCATGAGATAGCCATTTGTTGGTGCTGGAACAAGTGGGACTATGTATATGAAAACATCAACTGTAATCCTGTATTGTACCATATGCAAAAATCAAATCAAAATAAATCAAAGACATAATTATAAAAAGCTAAGTAAAAAAAAAGAGTCATTTGTTTAAGTCTTTTGAGAATGTGGTCTGTGAAAGAGTGAAAGGTGAGAGAAAGGTAAGGTAGTAGCTGGAGGGACAAAATTGAGAGCAGGCTTTTTTAAGATGGGGGAATCTCAAGTATGTTTAAGTGCTTGTGGGAGATAGAAACAGGTGTGGAGGTAGCCTGCAGAGGTTTCCAAGAAAGCAGGAGAGGACCATGGTGGGGTCGCCTTGGACTGCATTGAGGGTCTGCTTCTGTGGAATGAGGGAAAGTAGGCAGGATAACCTCAGGTGCAACTAAGTTTAATCATTCAATGATATCTTTTGAGTTTGGCATTGTAGGGGAATACAAAGTGAAACACTACCCGGATTTTACTATGAGTGGTACAGTAGAGGAAGGACGGCTTGAATTCCCAAACTAAAGATAGGGTGGAAAATGCTAAACGTCACAAAGGAAATATACAGAGAAGGTACTGTGACCTTCAGCAGAGGGAGAAAGTTAATTTCAGGTGTGGAGGACCAGTAATAGGGAAAACCTTCACCAGAGGGTCAATGTTTTGGGACAAGATTTGAGATCTAGGTTGGCGTGGACAGCTAGCAAAATGAGGCAAAGTCTGTATTTTCCAAACCGTTCTACAGGATACTTAGATATTCTATGAGGAATGGGTATGGTGGTCAAATTAATGAGAAAGTGCCAGGAGGGACGCCTGGGTGCCTCAGTTGGTTAAGTGACTGCCTTTGGCTCAGGTCATGATCCTGGAGTCCCAGGACTGAGTCCCACATGGGGCTCCCTGCTCAGGAGGGAGTTTGCTTCTCCCTCTAACCCTACCCCTTCTTGTGCACTCTCTTTAATAATAAATAAATAAAATCTTTTTTAAAAAAAAGAAAGTGCTATGAATAGGGAAGCCATATGGCACAGCATGAAGCACTTTAAAAGCTGAAGAGACACTATTCATTACACAGGACAACATGTGTACATTCAGACTGTCTCAAGCAGAGTGGGAAGAGTAGTTACTCTTGTTCCATACCATAATCTTCTTTTGGAGATTTAAATGAACATCAGGATTTTAAAAGGTTCTGAGAAGTACTCTAGTAAAGAAAACTGTTCTATACTGGCTAATCCAGCATTTCCCAAATTTATGTGACCATGGAACACCTACCCTGTTTTTCCTCCTTTCAAGGAGCACATGTTAGTCCCTAATAAGTGCTCCAAAAGCAGAGGAGTGAAAGAGAGGTGAGATCCAGGGAGGATTTGTTCTGGCATAAAGACAATAGTGGAAGATGGCCTTAGAAAGGTGGATTGAGCCATATTGTAAGGGCCTTTAAGGGCCTGACTGAGATCTTTTTTTTTTTTTTAACTTGATGAAAGCCATTTCTCACAGTGGCACCAGAATAAGTGCCTATAACTTGAAAAGAATTTCAAAGAATCAAAGACTTTCAGGAAGGTAAAATGGTATATTTTTCATTGTTTTCCCATTCTTGCTCCTTCCTTAATCTCTGAAATTAGGAGGGATGAAAAACTACAATTTAGTTCATGAGGTACCCCTTAAGGGCTGAGGGATAAAAACCCCTATCTGAAGTCATGTCGTCTTCTCTTACTCTGGTTTCATTTCTGAGTTCTAAAGGCTAAAGGGATGGAGGGATGCCAGGTTTTAAAAAGAAAAGTCCCCTCGATTCTACTTGCTATTGTGGGTGATACATTCTAAGACGTAGACTTGAATAGAAAGAGTTGGCCCGGATAGAGAAGCATGGTGATGAAACAAATATCAGTTATTATCACGGCTCGATGAGAGACTTCTTTAAAAAAGATTTTATTTATTTATTTATTTTAGAGAGAGAGAGAGAGTGAGTGGGAGGAGAAGTGGATGGGGAGGGGGAGGGAGGGGGAAAGAATCTCAAGCAGACTCCGAGTTGAGCATGGTTCCTGACTCAGGGTTTGATCTTATGACCCTGAGCTGAAATCAAGAGTCAGAGGCTTAACTCACTGAGCCACCCACGTACCCCTAGACTTTCCTTAAGCAGGGAGTCACATATCTGACCACCTGATTTATAGACCAATAGATAAAAAGGAGAAATAATTAAAAATAAACTCCTTGAGAGGCTAAAACTTATGGCACAAGTTTTCTACACACTAGATGCCACCGACAATTCTCACAAATACTCCCCTTACTCATTTGTACACACTTCCAGTAAATTTAGCACGCTCGATTTCTAGCGCACAAATTTAACAGCAAATCAAAAGGGAAGGAAGAATCAATGGTGGTTGGTACATTTAAGTGAAATGCAAAGTGTAATACTATAAAAATTTGAGACAAGACTCACATGGTGTAAGGTTCTGAAGGCATTTTAGAGGCAAAGAGTTGATCAAATCTTGATTATGCTCTCCGAGAATACTATTCAGTCGTACCACAGAATTATTATTTATAAGGATTATGTTGATCCATCAGACAATGTATAAGCATGTTCCATTACTCGGTTTAAGATGGTGAGAAAGTAATAAGGTATTTTAGAAAGGTTTCAATCCAAAATGCCTGTGATTTTGAAAGTGTGTTCACTTTAAGGTGTCCCTTATCTGGAGGAGTCATTGTATAAATCTATTTCATGCAGGTGCCTTTTCCTTTAGAAAGAAGTCCATTGTCAAATTTTTTTTTCCCCAACCGTATTTCAACATCAATTATTAATCCCGTAGGTTAAAAGAGGATCAACGTGGCAACAAAGTGTTTTGAAAACAGCCCCTTGTGATTTGAAGATCAAATAAATCATTAAATTAAATTACTCTAGAATCAAAGGTTTATGACTGTTTTAAGTCAGGCAGCCAGTGGCACTCTATAAAGGAACACCGACTGAATTCTGCCATAAAATACAGCAGCTGAGCTCTCTTATCGCCTTAAAAGCCATCCGTGGTTCTTACATGGGGACGCTGGCTGTTCGGGCTGGCGGGGACAAGTCCCTGCGTCAAGGAGCAGCTGTGGGCTTGGGAGCAGCTGCCTTCCAGAAAGCAGAGGGCCGGTGGTGCCGTCCGCAGACAGCTATTCTCTCTTCTGAATATTTGGCTTTGGAGTGTTTTGGCCTACCTTAAAGACACTTGGCGAATTTTAACTTCATCGGAGAGTGGGAGGTTGGGTGTGGGGAAGCGGCCCTTAAGGTAGACAGGAATAGAGTTCAGAAGTTCTGAAACATTAATGCTGTTTAATGCTCAGTTTGCCAATGTTGAAAATAATAAAGCACAGTTTATAACATATGGCCATCGTCCTTATTTCTTGGCAAACAAGAGCATTTCCACTTCCCATTCCAAATTGGGCTAGACAGCTGAAGAGTGAATCATATTAGAAAAGTACATTTCCTCTTGGACTATCTGAACATGCTCAGATTTATGTCTTGTCTAATAATTTAATGAGGTTTGGTTTTACTCATTCTTTATCAGAAATCTAGATGGATTTCTAAAACGGTGACAACAAAACCCCAAAAGACCTGGTCTCTAATATATTAGCAAACTTTGGGACTTAAAAAAAATAATAAGGGCGCCTGGGTGGCTCAGTCTTTGGGCATCTGCCCTTGGCTCAGGTCATGATCCCAGGGTCCTGGGGTCAAGCCCCGCATCGGGCTCCCTGCTCAGGAAGGAGGCAGCTTCTCTCTCTCCCACTTCCCCTGCTTGTGTTCCCTCTCTCACTGTGTCTCTCTCTGTCAAATAAATAAATAAAATCTTTAAAAATAAAATAAAATAAAATAAATTTTAAAGAACAATAGCTATGAAGTTTATTTGCTAAGTTGGTTGAACGACTGTCTTCAGCTAAGGTCTTGATCCTGGAGTCCCGGGATCAAGTCCTACATTGGGGTCCCTACTCTAGGGGCAGTCTATTTCTCCCTCTGACCTTCCCTCTCTCATGCTTTCTCTCTCTCTCACTCTCTCTCAAATAAATACATAAAAATCTTAAAAACAAAAAAAAAGATGCAAGACACTCTTGACTGAGAATTTGAATAGGAAAAAACAAAGAAACAAACCTTGTCGTCTGGCTTGGGGCATTATGGCTGCCATTGTATGAGAGAGGTCGTAAAGGACACAAAATGGATCCCATCTATAGAGTATGCTTTTTATTTATCTTTATTTTTTTTTAAGATTTTATTTATTTGTCAGAGAGAGAGCGAACGAGCATGAGAGAGAACACGAGGGCACACACAAGAAGGGGGAGTGGCAGGCAGAGGGAGAGGCAGGCTCCCCGTTAAGCAAGGAGCCTGATGTGGGGACGCTGGGACCATGACCTGAGCTGAAGGCAGATGCTTAACCAACTGAGCCACCCAGGTGGCCTTAGAGTATGCCTTTTAAAAAGTCAAAGACATTGAGGGTTTGAAGGGATCTCAGTGGGTGATGCTGGAGCAGCGGCACTGGCATTGCCTGGGAGCTTGAGGGAACTGTAAATCGACAAATCTCACCACCTCAGGACACTCACATCAGAATTTCTGTTTTATAAAGCTCTCCCCAGTGAATCTGATACATACTGAAGTTTGAGATCTCTCTGACATCACTACCGAGTCACTGAGCCTACATGAAATGTACAGAGAGGCAGTCATTATCTTCCAAGGCAACCCAACCCATAGTTGGACAGCTTTGATTTTTCTGAGATAAATCTCTCAGTATTAAGTATTAAGCTGATATCTGTGTCCCTGAATCTCTCTTCTGTGATCCTCTCTTTTGTGGTCCCATGAGGAGTCATGCAAACAAGCCCAGTCCCTTTTCGTTTTTGGGAGGTGATAGCTCTTTGTGATGGTCGACGGCACAGACAGGTTCTGGGCTTGAATGGAGACTTTATCATTATTGCACGTGTGACCTTGGAAAGCTCATCTGACCTCTCAGAGCTTCAGCTCTTTCATCTATAAAAGGAGAATAGTATTAATATCTTCCTATATACCCTATAGGTTTGTGGTGAGGATCGCATGTACTTAGCACATGATGGGCACTCAATAAATGATAATTGTGATTATTATTGTATGGACCCTTTTAAAATATTAAGACAGCTATCATGGTATCTCTGAGTCTGTCTCTTTCTAAACTAGATGTCCCCAGCTCTCTCGACCATCCATATTATGATGTGATTTTGGATTCTCTCAACATTCTGATTGCTTTGCTATAAATAACCTTCAGTCTCTATGTCAGTGTCCTTATGAGAGAGTGGCTCTACCAGCCAGATGACATCTCTGTGGATGATAGAACACTACAATGGCCTCTTTATTTTAGATGATATTTTTCCCTCAACAAAGCCAAACTTAGGTATTTTGACACTTGTTACAGTCTATGAACCCATGTTGACCTTGCTTTCAACTAAAATACTAAAGCCTCTTAAAACACCTATTGTTTTTAATTACACAAATGGCACACATGTGATAAAAAGAAAAGAAAATCTGATAAAAAAAAGAAAAGAATGCTACTGATATTCATTATAGAGATGATTATGATAAAAATTTTAGTAAGTAGCGTCCTAGACTGTAAAAAACAAAATCATGTAGTAAGTTTTGTGAAACATAGCCAAGAGCATGCATTCTGAAATATTGGCTAGCTGTTTAACATTCAAAAAGTTGTATAATCTCTCCTAATCCCATTCCTCACTGGGAAAGTGGAAATAACCTTTACCTTATTATTATTTTATTAACATATAATGTATTATTTGCCCCAGGGTACAGGTCTGTGAATCATCAGGCTTACACATTTCACAGCTCTTACCATAGCACATACCCTCCCCAATGTCCATAACCCAGCCACCCTATCCCTACTCCTGTACCCCCCAGCCACCCTCAGTTTGTTTACTGAGTTTAGGAGTCTCTTATGGTTTGTTTCCTTCCTGATCCCATCTTGTTTCATTTCCTCCCCACACCTCTATGACCCCCCGTCCTGCCTCTCAAATTCTTCGTATCAGAGAGATCATATGATAATTGTCTTTCTCTGACTGACTTCTTTAGCTTAGCATAATACCCTCTAGTTCCATCCACGTCTTTGCAAATGACAAGATTTCTTTTCTCTTGATGGCTGCATAGTATTCCATTGTATATATATATACACCACAACTTCTTTATCTATTCGTCTGTTGATGGACATCTAGGTTCTTTCATAGTTTGGCTATTGTGGACATTGCTGCTATAAACATTCGGGTGCACGTGCCCCTTTGGATCACTACATTTGTATCTTTAGGGTAAATACCCAGTAGTGCAATTGCAGGGTCGTAGAGTAGCTCTATTTTCAACTTTTTGAGGAAACTCCATACTGTTTTCCAGAGTGGCTGTACCAGCTTGCATTCCCACCAAGAGTGTGGGAGGGTTCCCCTTTCTCCACATCCTCACCAACATCTGTCATTTCCTGACTTGTTAATTTTAGCCATTCTGACTAGTGTGAGGTGGTATCTCACTGTGGTTTTGATTTGTATTTCCCTGATGCCAAGCACTGTTGAGCACTTTTTCAGGTGTCTGCTGGCCATCTGAATGTCCTCTGAACATTTACCTTATTATTGTGAGTTTGAAATGAGATACTGTTTTTAAACCAGAATACATGACTTCTGAAAATGGGACTCTGTTGTCATCATCATAATTACATGAATCATATGTAGATTTTATATAAAAGAATTGTAATTTCTGATTTATTGCTCCCCTTCAAAGGTATACTGTGAACAGCTTTCTGTTTTAATAAGTTCATTATTTCTATTTTTGATTTGGAAATTATTAATAACTCACAAGAAGTTGCAAAAATATTACAGAGAGGTCCTATGTATCCTTCAGTTAGCTTCCCCCAATGGTAACATCTTACCTACGATGCTACATTATCCAAATCAGAAAATTGATATTAGAATACCATTAACTAGATTATAGACCTTATTTGCATTTCACCAGTTTCAATGCGTTTATTTCTACAAATTCATTTGAAATTGTTGCATATATAAAAGACCACAATACATATACCCATCCCCACCTTGGGACATTTGTGTGCATACAACTGTCTATGTGCCTATATGTGTTGCCACTCCTAACAATGCTGTGATAGTCTCTTCATGTGCTAGGAAACTGGATATTCCCAAGCAAAAGAATGAAAGTGGACCTTTATCTTACATACTTACAAAAATTAACTTGAAATGGATTAAAGACTTAAATATGAGACCCAAAACTGTAAAATTCCTAGAGGAATCATGGGGAAAGAGCTCCTTGACATTGGTGTTAGCTAGGAATATTGAATATGACACCAAAATTTCAGGCAACAAAAGCAAAAATAAAAAAGTGGTACTATATCAAACTAAAACACTTCAGCACAGCAAAAGAAACACTCAACAAAATGAAAAGACAACCTATGGAATGAGATAAAATATTTGCAAACTATATACCAATAAAGAATTAATATCTAAAATATATAAGGAACTCATGCAACTCAATAACAGAAAAACCCAAATAATCTGATTAAAAATGAGCAGAGGATCTGAATAGACATTTCCAAAGAAGATATTCAAATGGCCAACAGGTACACACTCAATATCACCAATCATCAAAGATGTGCAAAGCAAAACCACAGTGAAATATTACCCCATACTTGTCAGGATATGTATTTTTAAAAAAGACAATAGATAAGTGTTGGTGAGGATGTGGAGAAAAGGGAACCTTTATGCACTGTTGGGAATGCAAATTGGTACAATTTGCATTGGAATGCAATGGAATGGAAAACAATATGGAGGTTCCTCAAAAATTAAAAATACAACTACCATATGATCCAGTATATATACAACCTCACTTCTGGGCATATATACAAAGGACATAAAAACAGGATCTCAAAGAGAAATATGTACGCCCATGTTCATTGCAGCATTATGCATAATAGCAAAGATATGAAAATAACCTAAGTATCCATCAAGAGATGGACAGATAAAGAAAATAAGGTGTACACACACACACACACACACACACACACAATGGTATATTACTCATTCCTAAGAAAGAAGGAAATCCTACTTTTTGTGACAAGAGGGAGGGACCTTGAGGATATTATGCTAAATGAAATCAGTCAGTCGGAGAAAGACAAATATTGTATGTTTTCACTTATATGTGGAATCTAAAAAGCCAAACTTATAGAAATATAGAGTAGAATGGTAGATGCAAAGGGCTAGGGGTAGGGAGAAATGGGGAGATATTAGTCAGAGGATACAAACTTCTAGTTTTAAGATGAATAAATTCTGGGGATCTAATGTACATCATGGTGACTATAATTACCAACACTGTATTATATACGTGTAAGCTGTAAGTGGTAAGGGAGTAAATCTTAAATGTTACCACCAAAAAAAAAGGCAATTATATGAGAGAATGGATGTGTTAATTAACCTTATTTAAGTAATCATTTCACAGTATGTGTGTTTCTATATATATGTGTGTCTGTGAGTTACATACCTTAAACTCACATGATTTGTGTCAATATCTCAATAAAACTGGAAAAAATAAATGCTGTGGGGGCAGCTGGGTGGCTCAGTGGGTTAAAGCCTCTGCCTTCGGCTCAGGTCATGATCTCAGGGTCCTGGAATTGAGTCCCGCATCAGGCTCTCTGCTCAGCAGGGAGCCTGCTTCTCCCTCTGCCTCTGCCTGATCTCTCTCTCTGTCTGTCAAACAAAGAAATAAAATCTTTTAAATAAATAAATAAATGCATGCTGTGGTTGATATTCTAGTAGCTAAACACTATGTGCAGTCTTAATTATTTAAGAAAATTCCTGGAAGTATAATTATTAGGATCAAAGGTTTGTACAGTATTATGATTTTCTTCTCTTTTCTTTTTTTAAAAAGGTTTTATTTACTTATTTGAGAGAGAGAGACAGAGAGAGAGAGAGACAGAGAGCACAAGCAGGGGAGGCACAGAGAGAGAGGGAGAGAATCTGGAGCAGACTCCCTGCTGAGCATCTGCTCATGATCCCACGAGCCTGAGATCATGACTAAGACAAAAGCAGGACCTGGATCCTAATGGACTGAGCCACCCAGGTGCTTGTGTTATGATTTTTAATACATGCTGCCGAACTGTTGCAGAAGGACTTATTAGGACTATCATTCTTTATCATCTTTATCTATTTGGTAGATTGAGGGATTCCTATTTTAATTTTCATTTCTTTGATTAATAATGAAGGTAAACAGTTCTGTTTATTTATTAATCATTTATATGTCTTCTTTGTATGGTTGTCAGTTCAAGCCAGTTCAAGTCTGACTCTTTAAAAAACACACACATCTTTAAAAACAACAACAACAACAACAACAACAACAACAACAACAACAAAGAAAAGGGACACCAGGGTGGCTGAGTGGGTTAAAGTCTCTGCCTTCAGCTTGGGTCATGATCTCAGGGTCCTGGGTTGAGCCCCGCATTGAGCTCCCTGCTCAGCAGGGAGCCTGCTTCCCTCTCTCTCTCTGCCTGCCTCTCTGCCTACTTGTGATCTCTCTCTCTGTCAAATAAATAAATAAAATCTATTTAAAAATAAAATAAAACACACACACACACACACACACACACACACACACACACACACACTTTTCCATGCCTCTCCCATCCTGCATTTGTGCACAGTGTTTTTTGTTTTGTTTTGTTTTTTATGGGCCAGAGTGCAGGAACTTACATTTTCCCCTTTGTAATCATATTGTTAAATTCAGCCAAATGTTTCAGTTTTTTGGATCCTGAGTCTCATCCTGTGTTTGCTGTCCTTTCTGGTTTGTTTTTAACTGCAAATCTGATAAATTTGCAAAATAGCTTTTTATCCTCATTTTTGCCAAGAGTGTTAGCAAGAGAAGGCTCTGTGCAGAGCCCGCGGCACCCCCTCAGGAACTGGCCCTGTCTTGACATTAGTCCATTAATTAGATGGATTTACAGTGTTACTTTCTAGTAGAGAGAGCTGTCACCACCACTGTGGGTGATGTCGGAATCCAGAGTTCTCTCGGCTTTAGGATTAATCACTGCAACTCTGAGTTCAGGTCCACTGAAGCAACAGGATTACAAAGTTTCGATTTCTCTTCTGGCTATAAATTTCTAAGAAATTGGTGATAGTATCTCACTCATCTCTTTATGTCTTTCTTCATGCCTCCCCCAGTTTCTTCCATAGAAGGCATTCAATTTAAGTGTATAAAATGGAATATAAACTTTCCTGGCTGCTTTGCACATAGGGACAAATGACTCACCTCCTTTCCTTCCCCCCACAGTTAGGCGTATCTATCCTACATCAAAGTAGCCATATATGCACAATAAAACTGCAATTAACTGAACTCAGACATGAGAAAACTCATGTTATACTCTCCATTGCTTAAAAAAAAGGTGCAGGGAGGGAAATTGCATAAAAAATCCTTATACCCTATATTTTTTAAAGAGTAATTTTTTTTGTTTTCTGTAACTATAGAGCTATAAGAATTTATTATTGAAAGATAAAACTGAGGAACCATTCCTAGGTCATAAAATAAAGGTGAAATTATCTTCTACAATGGGAAAAGTATCCCAAATACCTTAACAGATGTTTCCAAGGGGACCTGAAACCAAAAATTGAATTTCTGGTTATTCAAAACAAATCAGTCTCCAACATTCTAGTTAACTAAGGTTGACTCCCCGCTGAGCACAGAGCCTGATGCAGGGCTTGATCCTGTGACCCTGAGATCACAACCTGAGCTGAAAATCAAGAGTCCGACACCCAACTGACTGAGCCACCCACGGGCCCCTAAAACCTGCATTTCTTGCCTTAGTACTTTACAAACTGCCTCACTGAATTCTCACAAGAAATGCATAGAATCTTTTTAAGGGAAAATAATTTACATGAACTTCTAATGCTGAGGTCAACTATTTTTAATATATTTACATAATAGGTACAATGATCAAGCTAGATTTAAACTCATTATACTTAGAACTCTTACTCAAATAGCACAACAAAGACAAATTTAGGAATCTACTGTAAATAAATTCACAAAACAGTGATGTGACGGATGGTGCGTTTGAACTTTGGGCTTAGTATGGGAAAGAAATATTGATGTTAACTTGATTCTTTTGATTTTGAGCACTACAAACCATGGTTTGAATCATTATTATTATCATTATCAATGTCATTAGTTTTCCTCTTAGTGATCTTGTTTTTCACAAGATCATTTGAATACCAATCATTTGAATATACCCCCCAAACAATATTAAAGACTCTAAAAGAGTTGCTCTATGACAAATCCTTCACAGTAGGTTTGCTATTAGTCTCACTGCTAATACCTAACGAGAGGGTAAGAACAGACCAGGACCTCACAGTACATCCACACCAGGGTAAGCTTGGTCTTGGCTCCTGCAGGTGGGTTCTATGAATCTGGATTCCCTTTATTACCATACAGAGTCCTGGGTTGAGCCCCGCATCGAATTTATTCATGTTTCACTACTTAAATGACTCTGAACCTTTAATTTATGCTATTTACTTCGAGGCCTTTTGGCTTTTCATGTGGTGAGAATGAGACTGTAAACGACTGTAAACAAGAATGGAGCGAAGGACCTAATATTTCCTGGTGGTGGTTATAAGCTGGTCATTGAGATCATCTCAATAAATGTTTATATTGCACTTAGAATTTCTTCACTTAAATGAAAATTCCAAATTAAAAATTTCTAAGCCAACTTTATGGGTTTTAGAAACATTTTTTATACAGCTTTATCAGAATATAAGAGAGAGAGAGAGAGAGCACATACAGGGGGAGGGGCAGAGGGAGAGGAAGAGGGAAAAGTGGACTCCCTGCTGAGCAGGGAACCAGACGCAGGGCTCCATCCCAGGACCCTGGGATCATGACCTTAGCCCAGGGCAGACGCTTAACTGACGGAGCCACCCACGTGCCCTTATTTTTCTATCTGTAAAGAGATCACTGGTTTCCATATCCCTGGATCCCAGAATCCTCACCTATTATTCACCTATAAAATGGGGCTAAATAACAGTATCTGTTTCATAGAGAAGCAGGGGCTAGGAGTGAATAAGGTAAAGCAACTAGAGCATTTAACACAGATTCCAGCTGGGATCACTATCACTGTTATTATGTTTCCATGTGAAATTTAGAGGAGAGAGAGATCATCTTGGATAGGTCTGGTCTAGGAGGGATTCCTACACAAGATTTTATGTAGATCTTAAAGGACAAGTTGGTATTTGAGTCAGAGGAACAGAGTAAAAGCGTGATACTGAGGTAGAAGAGAGCACTGTGGCCCCAGGGATTGTGAAGAGGAGGGTCAGGAGAAA
The DNA here is from genome assembly GCA_028646535.1 of Procyon lotor. Lineage (NCBI taxonomy): Eukaryota > Metazoa > Chordata > Mammalia > Carnivora > Procyonidae > Procyon > Procyon lotor. The sequence goes on along the minus strand of CM053614.1, from coordinate 60,161,282 downwards.
GATGAGGGTGTGTGTAGTAGTGAAGCCATATGGAAATCTCACTGAGATCTGAACCAAGGAGTTGGGACTTTGTTTCCAGGGCACTGAGAAATCAGGGAAGATTTTGGATTGGGAAATAATGTGAATGAGGTGGGATGGCTTATAATGAATAATTTTTCTATAGGCAGAGGAGAATAAGCCATCATCCCCGGTGATCCTTTACTGTAACCTCTTGATGACTTAAACCCCAAAACACAAAGCCAAAACACACACAGGAGAAGGCCCAGGAGCATGAAGGAGGAAAGTGAAGCCAGAGAACATCTTCCCCCTCCCCAATGGACTGAGAGGCCATGTTTCAGTTTTTGGTGTTTTAACCAAGCCAGCTTTCCTTAATCTCTAGGCCATGAACCAGTGTGTGTGTGTACTGTATGTTTGTATACACACATACATATATATTTTAGCAATATATAAATTTATGCAAAATTATATTGTTTCACAAAAATTTGCTCTTTGTATAAAATTACACAGCAATTTTAATGATTTATGAATTTGTTAGAGTTGGTGGGGTTCACATCCCTTTTAATATTCTTTTCTTAAATAAACAGATCATTATGGGGAGTCCAGCAAGATGTGGGCAAGAGAAACCTAGCCTCCTTTGCAATATGGGAAGACATGGCATCAAATATCTAGACTGCAACAGTGACTGTTCCCTTTCAAGAAGAAATGTGTTCCATACTTTGCTACAGTTGTCATCATTACTTCCTGCTATTCTCCAACCCTGAGCCTCTGTGTTGATGAAGTTTATCATCACACTCATGCTATTGTTTTGTTCCTACTCAGTTCCATATATTGATTTTCATTCCTAACTTGGCCCTGTGGGCATTTTAGCTCATGACTCATGGATAAAACCAATTTCTATTTTTCTTGTCTGAAGTTGAACTTTTATAGGTATTTCTTCTAAGTGTTCTAGACAAGCTAAAAAGCAGCATTAATTATCCTAAATTCTGAACAGCTAAAGTCAGGCCAACTCTCAGTTATAACTCACGTATACCACCTTTCTTGGCCTGGCTAGTTTTGTGCATTCATTGAGAAAGGAGATCTGCCAAGGGTTGTTTTTGATCTGATGAGAAGCCAACAGATGCTGTCAAGTCATGCCCACATGTGCTCAGTTGTCATCTCTGCATCCCTGTTTATCAAGGACTTTATTGCACAAGTCTCCTGTGTACTGTTATGTCATATTTACTTGCTCAGATAGATACAGGTCTATGACTGGATGAACAAATTCTTAGGAAGGTGCTATTTTTACCCAATTCCCTAAACCACATATGAGTGACAAATATTTCCATAGGATTAATGAATAGGTGTTTCAGTCTCCTCCACCCTTATTAAATACTAGCTTTTTCTTTCATTCTTGGAACTCTGTTGAATTTGCAGATGAGAAACATTTTCCATATGTAGTGAATCCAAGGACTTTTTAACCTATTAGATTTTGTTGCATATATTGGTCAGTCTTTTAAGTAATTGCTTCGAGTGCAACCAAAAATCAAATAACCTGAGAATCTGATACTCCTTCATTTAGAATATTTTCATGTTTTTGAACAATAAACATAGGGAATATTTCCTGATAAGATCAAGAATTGACCAAGGGAATCATGTAGCTTTAGCCATCCTTGTTTTTATCATCTGCCAAAAAATTTCCTTAGCTTCATAGAAACCACATAGAAACCAAATGACTTGGTTTTCTTTCCACTTCTCTAGGCAACAAACCAATTTTTTAGTTTCCATGGACACCCAGTTGAGCAACAGTCATTAGACCTATAAAAACTGCTATCTGAGTTGGAATCTGATGGTGATCTACCCATCACACTGGGGTGGCAATTCAGGCTTGATCCTCTCAGGCACAAATATGTATGAGATTGCACGTGAGCTTCTGGGACAGTGCCAAGTTACCTTCCTTGGTTCTTTTTCAGTTTCTTAACTTGCGGAGGTTCACAAATTATTATCGATCTTGTCCTGATACCTAGGTAGTTAGAAAGCTCCAAAATCAGGCAGTGGGAATGGTGATAAAACAGGTCTCATTGAAAGAGATTTCCTTTTTACTCAGTTAAGCAAGAGGCCTCACATACTGATGGCTATGTTAATTCAGTTGAGAAATAATACATATTTGGAAACCCTTGCGGAAAGCCCAAATACACTTGAAATGAGAGAAGTCAGATACTCATGTTTTAGTACATACGAATGATAGCTTTGAATCTAAGCAGTCACTGGAAAGTCTGCCTATTCCCGCTCAGCAGAAACAGAAGACGAGATTGAATTAAATTGTCCTATATCATATAAAATTCTCCAAGGCCTGCTCCCTCCCAGCCTAGGACAGAATGAGTGATTATTTGAAAAAATTCATCTGGTTTCCAGGTTTGGAATATGTCATTCTTTGCTTTCGCTTGCATTGTAAAATTCTCCATTTCTCAGTTGCTCCAAAATGAACAGTTTAACAACTGAGCCTTGCAGACCATTAATCAGTACTGTGAATGTTGAAGAAGAAAGGCATTGAAAAATAGTGAAGATGATACTTTAATTGGCATTACGAGACACAACTCTGCCATAAGTGTGCTACACCTTTACGGGTACAGTATTTCTCTCCCATTTATAGAGGGAGAGGAATGGTTGCTAAAATTCCTTCTAGCACTAATGTTCTACTACTCAGTGAAAAATCAATTTTAATTCCACATACAACAGAGGTCATGTCACGATCTTGAGAGCTCTAGCTCTTCAAAGGAATGAAATCTTGAGGTTCATGATCACAGGGAATTGAATGAAAGAACTCATTTTGTATTTTCCAAAAAGCCTCTAATCACTTCTATTTCTCTTTGTGCTATGGAAGGTTTCCATGAATACCGTAGAAAATGGATTCCTGGGAGAAAAATAGATATTTCTCAGAGATTTTTATTCATGGTTTTCTCCTAGGAATCTAAGGTAGGCAAATAGAAATGGAATTAAAAACATATTTTTTTTTAAAAAAAGAAGAGATAGTAATTGGATGGTAGCGAGCTATGGGAAATCAGCCAGAATGTTGTGGATGTATAAGGAACTGATGATTGACGGGACATGTTGTCATCAGTAAATCAGGAACAGGAGAAAGATCTCGGAGAAATGGTACAGGGAAACATTTAGCTTTCCAAACCCAAGGACACATTTACCTAACACAGTTCTTTGACAGCTCCTTAATTGTGTGCAAAGTTTCTCATCTCATTTAAGTAATCTCAGCAAGTCAGGAAGGAAAGGCCTCCCAGGCGGAAGGAACACCATAAACAGAGCTTGGGGATTATGAGTGTGGTGTGTGGAGGCACTAAGGAGCTTGTTTAGTCCTCCTGCAGTATAAAGTGTAGAAGGAGGTGGAATCATTTAGAATTCAGGTGCACATAAGAAAAATCATTTCAGCAATCTTAAGAGAATTGTGGCACAGAACTGTGGAGAAACGTAGAAGAGAAACCAAACGAAGGGAGAGTTACCCGGCAGGATCAAAAGCAGCTATAACTTCAAGTAAGATCAGTGCTGAGGCGTGTCCAGTGGTTCCGAACACTAGGAGACCTTTGAGGTCCTTAGCAAAAATAAGCCAAGGGGTGAACTGCGGCCATACTGCAGTGGGGGTAATCTCTGTTTTCTGGGAGTTTGGCTCTGAAGGAAAGGAAGGTTTTATCTGAAGAACACAAATGGAGGGAGATTTTTATCTTAAGCTGCAAGAATCTTAAGCAGGTTTGGATGCAGAAGGAAAGGAGTCAATAGTTAGGTAAGACTTAAAGATACAAGAAAGAGACAGATACTCAATACTGATGCCTCCAGATTTAGAGGAGGAAGATCCAGTCTTAGAGATAGTATTGGCCTTAGATAGGAGGAGAAGTATGTGTTTCTTACAAAAGGCAAAGGAGGAAAGTATGAGTGAAAAAGTAGATGTTTGTAAATTGAGGAAAAGAAGGGAGTAGAAATCATAGCCGGATGATTTTCTTGATTATAGAAGAAGCAGATGATCCATAAAGAGGGGAGATTGGGTTGGGGGAAAATGGAGTGGGGTAAGAAGTTTGAAGAAGAAATAGGTTGGGGGAAATGAGCCAGACATGATCAGACACCCATATCAGATTGCTAAGTAAAATTCACCTTGAAGAAATGGGGAGCTTTCTGAGGAAAGATATAAAATAATATCATAACTGCCATGACCTTGGGATCTTTGGTTTTTTTAGAAAGTGGAAGTCAGTACTCAGAATGGAGATGTTCTTCCTTAAAATATATTTGTTTGGGAGCCGTCCACCTGATGATTAGGTACAACTTTTAAGTCATCATCATCATCATCACCTGATAATCATCTATTAATAACATGAATCTTTTATTTCTACTGCATCCTTGAGTGCCTTGAATAGGTATGAGACAAAATGACAGAAGTGTATCATTAAAGAAAGAATTTTCTAAGAATTTACATTTTGAAGTATTCTTCTGCAACTGAAAGTCATTGCTTTAGGTTAAACTTGATTTAGGATTTGAGAAATCTGTTCAACAGATTGAGTTAAGGACATGAAAGGACATTCAACATTATTAGTCATCAGGGATATAAAAAATAAAACCACAATGAGATACTACCATATACCTATTAGAATATCTAAAATTTAAAAGACTGAAATACCAAGTGCTGGCAAGGATGTGGAGCAATTGGAACTCTTCTGAATTGCTGGTTGGGATGGAAATGGTTGAATTACTTTGGAAAACAGTTTGGTAGTTTTGGTAGAAAAAAACACCCAGGACGCCTGCGTGGCTCAATTGGTTGGGTGTCTGACTCTTGTTTTCTACTTGGGTTGTGATCCCATGGTCATGGGACTGAGCCCTACGTGGGGCTCTGTACTCAGTGGGGAGTCTACTTGAGATTCTCTCTCTCTCTCTCTGCCCCTTCTCTTGCTCTCTCTCTCTCTCAAATAAAGAAATAAATCTTAAAAACACACCCATACACACATGTATATCATATGACCAAGACATTTCATCCTTAGATGCTAAACATTTGTTTATAAGACTTTGTGTAGACTATCTAAAAGAAAAACATATATATGGCTACACAAAGACACACACAATGTTCATAGAAGGTTTATTTGTAATAACCAACAACTAGAAACAATAATGCCTATCAACAGGTGAATGGATAAATACACTATGGTATATCCATACAATGGAATACTGCTTGGCAAGAAAAGGATATAAACTACTCATTGCACAGCAGCATAGATGAATCTCAAAATACTTATGATGAGTGAAAGAAGTCAGACAAAAGACGGTACACATTGTATTGATTCATCCATAAAATAGTCTAGAAAATCCAAACCTATCTATTAGCACAACAGAAAGAAGATATGAGGTTGCCTAGAGATAGTGGTAGGGGTGGGAAAGGGCAGGAGGGAGGGATTAAAAAAGAGCATAAGAATGCTCTTGTTTTCTGGGTGAGGCACATGTTCGTTGTCTTGAGTGTGATGATAGTTTCTCAGGTACATTCAAAGGTTATAACTTACAAATTGTATACCTTAAATACATGCAGTTTACTATACTTTAATAAAGCTGTTACAACCAAAGAAAGAACATGTATGTTCAAAAGTCAGAGAATAATATAATTATGTTATATAAAAGTAAATTTTTTGAACACTAGCTTTTAAAAATCACGCTTATGAAGAGTAGTTAATGTCATCAGAAAATGGTTATAACTTTTAGAAACAAGTACATTTCTGATTTATAATGGACCATTCATATTTGTTGAATGTTAAATGAGTGCTGCAGTGTTACATTTAAAAAAAGCAAGCTACGAAAAATGCATTTATAATTTAACATGATCCCAATTGTGGTAATTCTCTCCTCTCTCACAGCTGAAAGGAAATACTTCAAAATGTTAACATTAGTTGTCTCTGTGAGGTGAAATAACATACGATTTTTATTTTCCTTCTTACGTTTTTGGGGCTTTTCTAAAGTTGAGCTTCCATTGCTTTTGCGAGCAGACAAAAACCTAGTAAGTACTCTTTTAAAAGATTCTTTCCCACACAGGGAACTCATTGATACAAACATTTTTAGAAAATACATCAGTCTAACTGAACCACATCGCATCTTTCCTTGCCCTTCTTGCACAGTAACATGCTATCAGATGCTGAAGGGTTTTAGGTGGGATGCTGGATGTGCTGGAAAGAAAGGCTCTAAAGTTAGAGCAGCTCCAGCCTGAAAGCTGGATACACAGCCTAGAAATGCCTCCTTATAACGAAGCAGCAGAAAGAGAAGTGAAAGAACACCCCATTTACAAATGCACCAAAAGCCATATGATACCTAGGAATACACCCAAACAAGGAGGTGAAAGACGTGTACTCTGAAAATTATAACACACCGATGAAAGAAATTGAAGAGGGCACAAAGAAATGGAAAGACATTCCATGCTCGTGGACTAGAAGAAGCATTATTGTTAAAATGTCTATATTCCACAAAGCAATCTACATATTTAATGTAATCCCGATACCAACAGCATTTTTCACAGAGCTGGAACAAACAATCCTAAAATTTGTATGGAACCACAAAAGACTCCAAATAGCCAAAGCAACTTCGAAAAAGCCAAGCCAAGTTGGAGGCATCCCAATTTTGGACTTCAAGTTACATTGCAAAGCTGTAGTGATTAAAACAGTATGGTACTGACACAAAAATAGACACATAGATCAGTGGAACAGAAGAGAAAACCCAGAAATGAACTGACAGCTATATGATCAATTAATCCTTGATAAAGCAGGAAAGAGCCTCCTTATAAACGTGTTTTATGAAGCTTCGGGAGTTTGCTTACCTTTATCATTTGACCGCTAGCAGTCTCTTGAGAGAACATCAAAGACAAGAAGGACAAATTCCCTGGGGCCTTTCCCAGCGCAGCTCTGTCAGGAAATGTTCGCCAAAGATGTCCTGATGAGAAAAGGAGAGCAGTTGTACATGGGTATTCCTGTGAAAAGTACATAATTCCTCAGGCTTCTGTCCAGTCAATGGTGAACCTTGAATCAGAAAGCAAACCAGGGCAGAGGTAGGCCTGCAGTGTGAGGGCAGAGGAGGGACGAAGGCCTGTGAAAGTGATGATCAAACCTGGTCTGAGGAATCGGGAGAGCTTTCTGTATAAAGATGTGACTTTATTACTGTCCCCAAAGTATGAGGGACATGTGTCCCTAGAGCCCTCCATTCTGCTTTTCTGCCCATGTGGGCAAAGGCAGTGACTGGATATTGTGTGCAGTGAGGTGTGATATGGCCAGGGGCATGAGGCTAGGGCCAAAAGAGATGGCGAGATCCAAGGCAGCCCTCATATCTTGCTTTGCCAGGACACTGGGATTGTACCTTATAGCCTGATATGTGAAAATTAAAAGTAAGATGTCCAGGGGCATCTGAGTGGCACTGTTGGTTGAGCGTCAACTCTTGGTTTTGGCTCAGGTTGTGATCTCAGAGTCGTGAGATCGAGCCCTGCATCAGGCTCTGCCCTGAGTGGAGACTTGAGACTCTCCCCCTCCCTCTGCCCTTCTCCACCTCTCTCTCTCTCAAGTAAATAAGTAAATCTTTTTTTTTTTTTAAGATTTTATTTATTTATTTATTTGACAGAGAGAGACACAGTGAGAGAGGGAACAGAAGCAGGGGGAGTGGGAGGGGATGAAGCAGGCTTCCCACTGAGCAGAGAGCCCGATGTGGGACTTGATCCCAGGACCCTGGGATCACGACCTGAGCCGAAGGCAGACACTTAACGACTGAGCCACCCAGGTGCCCCAAAGAAATAAATCTTAAAAAAAAAAAAAAAAAAGATGTCCAGTAACATGAAAATTAAAAATAAAATGGAGCTTGAGTTCCAAATCGGCTGGAGAAGTGTCACACCTCGGGGCATCTTGGAGAAGGGGAATAATAACTTTTCAGGTTTGTAACAAAACATGGTCTCCAGTAAAACTATGCTGCCAAAAATGGGAAAGAACCAGGATGGAAACAGTAAAAAGTCCTGAAGAACTTGTGGAAAAAGCACAGGCCCAACGTGTAGTGACTGGGAGGGGAGAGGCAAATTTCCTGACGTGGGTGGTGATGCGCTGTTGACAATATGGACAACCTGAAGAAACAGATTGTCCAGGGTTCGTCAAAATATTTCTCAATTCTCAAAGAACTGGGTAAAGAAAAAGAGGTGCAAAAAGAACATCTTTATCTGTCAGTGAATCTGATGACAGCGAATCAGAGAAAGCTATTGCTGACAAAACAAGAGGCTTCGCCAGAGGTCAGGATCTCAGATGAATAACGGGGGTCACAGACAGCAGGGGAAACTTAATGTTGCTCATGAAATGGGAAGATTCAGATGAGGCAGACTGAGTATCGGCAAAAGAGGCAAATACGAAGTGTTGTCAAAGTGCAATCCCTTTTTAGGACACCTGGGTGGCTCAGTCAGTTAATCACCTGCCTTCGGCTCAGGTCATGATTCCAGGGTACTGGGATGGAGCCCCGCATTAGGGCTCCTCGCTCAGTGGGGAGCCTGCTTCTCCTTCTGCCTCCACTGCTTGTGCTTTCTCTCTCTCTCTCTCATTCTCTCTCACGCTCTCTCTCTCAAATAAATAAAATCGTAAAAAAAAATAGTAACACTATAGTAAAAAAAAAATTGCAACCCCTTTTTATGAAAAGAGACTAACTCGGCATTCTTGTCCAGAAAATGAAGCTCAATAATTGTTTGCAACTATATATATGTAATTATATTATATAATTATTTTTTTATACATAAAGTTTGGGTCTTGATTTTTGTTTTACGTGTGAAGAAATAACTACATTCTAATGAAAACCAAATTTGATATTTTTGTTCTGAAGTAGTATTGCCAGAGTTGGGAGTTTTATCTGTAGCACTGGTTGCTTTGAACAAATAAATAAAGCTTTCTTAGTTGCTTCCTTTATCAGGAAAGAACATTTGATATTATGGTATACTATTTCCTCCGCATCAGAGAACAGCTTTTTCTAAATGTTGGGGAAGATCTCCATAGTCATTACTCAATCAGGATTTGTGTTTAACTCATATATGCCTAAGGACCAGTCTGAGATTTTTTTTGTTTGTCTTTTTGTGGGCATACACATAAAATACACATATAGATGGTTTTCGTTTTTAAACTCTCACCAATGCAGAAACAAAAACACCCTTTCACAACCACGGACAAGCCTGTGTTTTTGGAATGCCATCACTCTAAGCAACCTGAGAAATAAACCACTTTGAGCTACACTTTTCCTGATGTCTTAATATTACAAATTTTTCCTGATGACTTAGTATTTCAAATTAGGTGATTCTGTCATCTATTGAACAATTTAAATGTATCATAGGTGACTTAATTGGACAATTGAAAAACGGCCTCATTAGAATTCATATCTATATCTACAGTCATATAAATGCAAGTTTATTTGCAAAACCTCTCAGAGGAAAATATGATCAGTTCCAACAACCTCCCCTCACCCTGAGAAGAGAAAACCAGACAAATCCTGGTGTGTTTTAAATAGCCAAGCAAGACTTAGTTAAAGGATCCTTCTAGCAAAACTTTCCTTTACAAGGAGTTGAAATTCCCGTGCTATATCAACTAAAGGGTTAGTGTGTAAGACTTGGTTTGTGGAAACCTATTCAGATGGTTAGAGATGTTGGCAATTTAGGATGTGCTGGAATGAATGAGTGAATAAACTTTTGTAATCTAAACTACTGATCCTCATGTTTTTCTTTACTCACAACTCATTCTTTACATGTGGCTTTAATCTTTTCAGTATTTGGGGTACTGGTTCAGCAGAAGCCTGGAAAAATATAACTTCGCAGTAAATAGTGATGAACAGTGGTCAATAGTTTTGTATTTTAAAAAATGAATACATGAATTTGACTTTTGAAAATGATCAGCAGTTTATTCTAACATTTTAGCTTTTAAAGTCTTCCTTTGTTAATTATTTAGACATATAAGCAAACGTTTGAAAATGTATTTCTTCAAATGTTCCTGGGACCCATTATGTCTTCTGCTATGGGAATAATCTCACCCTTTAATCTATCAGCTTGCACATTTATCTTTAGGTAGTTAAGTATTCTGTGTGTGCTACCCTCCCCTCAAATTTCCCTAGAATTTTGTGGAAAACCAGTGGTCACTCCATCGTAGGTTTTTAGCCTTCTGGAGTTTACCCTCAGTCTCTGTACCTCCTCAACTTGATCATCAGGCCACAGAGGCTACCATCATTGGGAAACAATGGGAAGGCAGTCCCCATTGCCAGCCTAAGGTCAAGGGCAGCAAGTGAACAGGGAGTAAGGAAAGTCTTCTATCTAAGAACAAAGTTTTAGTCACCACAGTCAAGATTTATTAGATGTGTACTTTTCCTTGGGAACATTGTCATACATGTAGATTAAGTTCTAGAACCCTGGGATGATAGTGTTTAACCACTTATTAGTGGTTAAGTGAGTTTTAGTGGCTCACCTGGGCACTGAACTTCTCTGGAAGTTGTTATATACATGTGCATATATGTTATATATCTATTCTATATCTAGTTATGTGCTATGTTTATGTGTAAAACTTTGGTTGAACAATTATTTAACCTGAACCTTTGATTAACAACAACATTGCCAATTACACTTGATGACAGTTTGCCGCATTTAAAATCAAAAGAATGAAGTGATGTAGGAGTTACATGTTCAGAGACAAAAAAATTTTTTTAAATCACGTCGCCATAGTATAAAATATGGTCATTGATCTGAGTTCTCTCATTTTACAAATTGTCCTTAACGTTTGGTTGAACAACAGCTAACTCATGCTTCTCTCTACCAAGCTGTTACTGAATCATTAAATTTTGTATGGACAATAGTTGTCTCACAAATAATTTTAGTCTTTTCAGTATTTAAAAAAAATGTTTTTCTACCTCAGGTGAACTCCACACATTTGTGAATAAATAATTAGTGAAATTCTGAATGGAATATTGATTAAAATATTCTAAAATATTTTAGAATCTAAAATCTTAGAATACACTTAAAATGGCATTTTCAAGAGTTAAACGTAGGGTTTATTTTCGACAACAGTTTATTAGGTGTGCTTGCCAATAGATCATTGTTCTTTTTAAACATAGCTTTAACCCAGATGAGAAGTTGATTATTGCATTATTTCTGAGTTCTGAGGATTATAGATATGTGCCATTTATATTCTTTTGCACACACAGAGGGAAAAAAGTCATTTTGAAACAGAAAATTGCTTCATTCCATAAGCATGCCATTAATGCATGATCCAAGATGTCATAGTTTGGATGAGATAATCAAATTCCTAGATGAATCAACTGAAAGCAGCTGCTTAGTTTAGAAATGATTTGGAGATATGTAAATTGAAGACAGTTGATTGAAAGAGGAAAAATGAGTAAGTGTAAGGTTATTATTGAAAATGCAAAATGATTAAAAATCATCACTTTGACTGCTAGGTCAATTAAAAAATGTTATGCTCATTCATCTTTCAAAGAACTGCCTCCAAATGAAAGTACAGCTCTAGTTCCACTTTTACCAAGTACATGTTTGATACTGACAGATGTACATGCCATCATTTTTGACACTATGCATTTGAAACCCTTGGGAATCATCATAGAATGAGTGAACTAACATTCTTTGAAAATACCAGTCCGAGAAAGTTTGTTCACAATAATAATTCATATTTATAAGGTGCCTTTCATTCAACTCTTAAGACTCTGTGTATAGATGTGTTTAAATATGCATGGTCATTTTTCACTGTCTTCATACATCACAGCCCAAATGTTTCAATTCCATGGACATAAAGCAACTCTTTATTTCCTGTGTGAAAATACAATCTCTACCCTTGCCACACAAATTCTCTACAAATGGCACCCACTTATTTATGCTCCTATAATGCTTGCGCTGAAGGATTGTTAATGCAATCTTTTCTTAAAGCAAATTTTAAAAACAAAACACCTGTGTTTTCTGGCAGGACAACAATGCATCAGCAAAAATAGCTTTATTTAATGACTGACTGTGGTTAGCTAGCGCCCCATAATTCATTTCATAATTGGAAAAAAATGTAACATTTGCTGACATCATCTGAGTGCTGATCTGGACCCATTGAACAGGGAGTTTTCCAACAAAAATGATTCAATTTTCCACTTCACAATTCAGGAAGAATTTAGGATTAGGGCATTCATGGAGTCTAGAAATGATTTTCATTTTCAGGATTTTAGCTCAAAATTTGGACAGGAAGGAAGACTGGAACATAGTTTAATTCCCAAGGCAAAATTCCATCTGTAAAATTTCACTTCCCTTTACACATGCCGATACCAATCTGAGATCGATCATATTAAACTCTGAAGAAAAAAAAAATGGTTAGAAATGAAAAATCTACTGGGTGAGGAGATAGTTACCCAAAGTTCTATTCTGAAAGTGTTTCTTGAACAAATATGTACTCACTTGATTCTTGTCTACCTGGATCTCCAGTCTATTTGGGAGTTTGCAGTGCAAAATACACATGAATTGCATCAATGATTATTTAAAAGTGATGCACTATCAGATGTAATGGTATTATTTGATATTGATATGGCAATGGGTTCAAAATTTCATAGATTGCACTGCAAATATGGGTAAAGAATATCTAGCCTAATCCTTCTTAAGAAAGCTCATCTGTGTATCGGAGAGGAGGCAGAGGAACTTATTTCTAAAGTTGTCATCATTAATATTTTTGTCTCATCTCACTTCAACACTGTCTTATGAATACCCTTAATTCTGTCTTCTCTTGGCTGCACTTGTTTTCCAAAGTGATGACCTGGGTTAAACCCATCTGTTTGCTGAGGCTGTGCCAGCATATGAGCAGCTGAAATAGCTGGGAAACACAGAATGGGAGAAGATACTCACAAATGACACTGCAGACAAGGTCTGATATCTAAGATTTATAAAGAACCCCTCAAACTCAACACTCACAAAACAGATAATCACATTAAAAAATGGGCAGAAAACATGAACAGACACCTCTCCAAAGAAGACATACAAATGGCTAACAGACACATGAAAAAATGTTCATCATCTTTAGCCATCAGGGAGATTCAAATCAAAACCACACTGAGATACCACCTTACACCAGTCAGAATGGCCAAAATCAAAAGGACAGTAAACAACAAATGTTGGAGAGGGTGTGGAGAAAGGGGCACCCTCTTCCACTGTTGGCAGGAATGCAAACTGGTGCAGCCACTTTGGAAAACAGTGTGGAGATTCCTCAAAAAATTAAAAATAGAGCTATCCTATGACCCTGAATTGTACTCCTGGGTATCTACCCCAAAAAAGCAGATGCAGTACAAAGGGCCACATGTACCCCAATGTTCATTGAAGCAATGGCCACAATCGCCGAACTATGGAAAGAACCAAGCTTCCCTTCAACAGATGAATGGATAAAGAAGATATGGTCCTATATACAATGGAATATTATGCCTCCATCATAAGGGATGAATACCCAACTTTTGTATCAACATGAGCAGGACTGGAAGAGATTATGCGGAGTGAAATAAGTCAAGCGGAGAAAGTCAATTATCTTATGGTCTCACTTACATGTGGAGCATAAGGAAAAACATGGAGGGCATTGTGAGAAGGAAAGGAATGGGGGAAATCAGAGGGGGAGATGAACCGTGAGAGACTGTGGACTCTGAGCAACAAACTGAGGGTTTTGGAGGGGAGAGGGTAGGGGGTTGGGTGAGCCTGGTGGTGGGTATTGAGGAGGGCACGTATTGCATGGAGCACTGGGTGTGGTGCATGAATCTTGTAACACTGAAAAAATAAAATAAAAGCATTTGGGGGGAAAAAAGAAATGGATGGGAAACACACACACACACACACACACACACGAACAGTGAATCTTGTAACACTGAAAAAATAAAATAAAAGCATTTGGGGGAAAAAAAAATGGATGGGAAACACACACACACACACACACACACACACACATGCGCTGTGTGTGTGTGTGTGTGTGTGTGTGTGTGTCCTGGTCTCTCTTGAATTTCCATAGCCACAAATCTAAGCTGGGCACTCACTATGTCCAGAATCTCACTCAACTTTAATAATATTTTCACCTTCCTACATTCCTGTCTTAGTCTGCTTTGGCTAGTAAGATTTAAAAAAATACCATAGACTGAGTGGCTTAAACATAGAAATTAATTTCTCACAATTCTAAAGGCAGGAAGTCCAAGATCAATGCTGGCTAATTCCAGCGTCTGCTAAGGGCATCCTTCCTGGTTTTCAGGTGGCCCCCTTCTCATGTGTCCTCATATGGCACAGATTTTCTCCCTCTTTCTCTCTCTCCCTTTCCCTTTCTTTTTACAAAGCCACAGTCCTGTCATGCCAGGGTCCCACCTTTATGGCCTAATTTCACCTTAGTTAGCTAAGACCCTATCTCCAGAGAGAGTCACACTGATGGTTAGGACTTCAACATAAAAATTTGGGGGAGACACAATTCAGTCCACAGCAATTCCCAAGTGACCATTTCACTCCTCTTTGAAACTGTTATATCACTCAGTCTCTCCATGACCTTCCTGCTCACTATAAGCTTTATTTTTTAGGAAAGTAGAAGCATTTAGACAGAAACTCTCTCATCTTCTCCCATGAAAACTTGCCTTATAACTCCTACAACTTCTTGCTCTTTGCTATGGATGATGTGCCTTGGCCCACGTCAAAAGACAGCCTGATCAAAGACTCCCATGGTGTTCCAGATCCTTGCTAGTGACTTAGTTTCTACAATTATTCACTCTCAGATCCTGTCCTTTGAATTTCTGTTCCATTTTTCTGCTACTCTTCATTAAAATTTTCTTCAGAGTTATGCAGAGCTTCTGCCTTTACTTTTTCAACTCACATTCTCTCCTAACGGACCTCAATTGGACATCTGTTCCTACAACTTCATTGACTGTGCTTGTCTAAATTATTGATAATCACTGTAACTTAAATATTAGTGGCCATTCTGCCATTCCTTTCTTGCTTGCCCTCTCAGCAGTATTCAACAAAGCTGATTACCACTTCTTTCCTTTTTTCTAAAAAAGTATTTATTTATTAAAAAGTTTACTGCGGGGACACCTGGGTGGCTCAGTCAGTGGAGCGTCTGCCTTCAGCTCAAGTCATGATCCCAGAATCCCAGGATCAAGCTGGAGCCCTGCATGGGGCTCCCTGCTCAGCGGGGAGACTGCTTCTCCTCCTCCCTTTGCCCCTCCCTACTGCTTGTGCACATGCCCTCTCTCTCTCATGCTCTCTCTCAAATAAATAAAATCTTTTAAAAAAATTCATTGCAGTAAGAACGCTTAACCAAAGATCTACTCTCTTAACCAGTTTTTAAAGGATACGATATGGTATTTTTATCTATAGGTACAATGTTGTACAGATCCCTAGAATGGATTCATCTTCCTTCTTGAAAGCTAACTTAACTTTTCTTGGAGTCCATGACACCAATACTCTCCTGGTTTCCTTGTATTTCCTTCTATTTTACCGGCTACTTTTCTTAGTCTCGTTTGTGAGCTCCATCTTCTCCTGTGTCTGAATGCTATAGGTATGAGCAATCCAGGGCTTTATCTTGGTCTTCCTTCTTTGCTCTATTTATGCAGTTTTTCAAATCGACCTCATTAATCCCATGGTTTTAAATACTGTATGCTGATGATTTCCAAATCTTCATGGTCAGGTCCGATTTCTCTTCTGAGCTCCAAATTGTATATCTAAGTCCCTATTAGACATCTCCACATTAATTTTAGATGGGTATCTTCAGTTTAACGTGGACCAAATAAAACTTTTATTTTTCTTTCTCAAGTACAACCCTACTGGGTCTTTTTTTTTTTTTTTTTTTTAGTATACAGCATCACCATCTATCTAGTTGCTGAAGTCAAAATTCTAGGAGTCAACATTGATTCCCCTTCTTTTTCATTCATCCTCATATTTGAACCTATAGTTAAGTCCCACTGACTTTACCTCTAAAAGTATTCTGAAAACTTCTCCTTTTCTCTGTTTCCACCATACCCTTTCATCCCACCCACCAGAATATCTCTTCTGGACTATTTCCATAATCTGCTGACCATACTAGGACTCTCCCCTACTCCCTACACCTAGGACAAACAAAATCCAAGTGGAATGGATATGTAGTAACCAGAGTACTTTTAAAAATAAAAACCAAATCATAACCCTCCCCTGCTTGAAATTCCTGTGATGTCTTCTCATCAAGATTAGAATAAAATCTAAAATGTTGACCTAGAAAACTCCAGGGCTTGCAGCATTTTCAATGTATTCTCTGATGGAATTATGGTCTGCAAAATGATTTCACCACAAAGAATGATATTAGCTGTGAATTTTTCATAGATGTTCTTTAGCAGGTTGGGGAAGCTGCCTTCTATTTCTAATTTGCTGAGGTGTTGTTTTGGTTTTGTTTTGTTTTGTTTTTCAATCCTGAAAGAGTATTGAATTTTGCCAAATACTTTTTCCTGCATCATATGAGACAATCATGTGGTTTTGTGCTTTCTTCTATTAGTATGATATATTAGATTGACTGACTTTTTATATGTTGAGCCAACCTTCCATCATTGGGATCCATTTTACTTGGTTATGGTGTATAATCCTTACATGTTACTGGATTCAGTTTGCTGGTATTTTTGTTGAGGAATTTTTTGTTTTCTCATGAAATCTTTGTCTGGTTTTGGTAGCAGAGTAAAAGCGACCTCATAGATTGAATTTGTAAGTGTTTCCTCCTTATTTTTTTAAAGAATTTGAGAAAGATTGGCAATAATCTCAACTGGGCTATCTAATTTGTTAACATACAATAATTCATAGTATTCCCTTATAATTCTTCCCATTTCTATAAACTAATTATTATTTTAAAATCTTAATTTTAGGGGTACCTGGGTGGTATAGTGAGTTAAGCCTCTGACTCTTGGTTTGAGCCAACATCATGATATCAGGGTTGTGAGACTGAGCTCTGCATCGGGCTCCATGGTCAGCACAGACTCTACTAAGACTCTCTTCTCTTTTCTCTTCCCCTTGTCCCTGCACTCTCTCTTTCTCTCTAAAATAAATAAATAAATCTTTTAAATAAATCTTATTTTAGTTATCTGAGTGTTCTCTTCTTTTGGTTGTTTGACTAAAGGTTTGACATCAGTTTTGATGATTTTTCTAAGAATAAACTTTCATTGATTTTATTTGTTTTTCTATTTTTTAGCTCATTTAATTGTGCTCTAATCATTATTATTTTCTTCCTTCTGTTTTCTTTGGATATAGTTTCCTCTTCTTTTTCAGTTCCCTGAACTGAAAAATTACTTTATTGATCTGAGATTTTTCTTCTTTTTTAACCAGTTTTTATTGCTATAAATTTCTCTCTAGGCACTGCTTTAGCTGTATTTTATAAATTTTGGCATGTTCTGTTTTCATTTTCATCTACCTCAAAATATTTTTAATTTTGCTTTTGGTTTAGTCTTTTACTTATTGATTCTTTGGCAGTGAGTTGTTTAATTTCCACATATTTGTGAATCTCCCAAATTCTCTTCTGTTACTAATTTCTAATTTTAATTTATTTTGGTTAGAGATCATCCTTTGTATTATTTCAATCTTTTAAATTTATTTAGATTCGTTTTGTGCCCTAATATATAGTCTATAATGGAGAATATTTCACATATACTTGAGAAGAATGTGAATTCTGTTGTTGTATAGATTGTTCTATAGATATATGTTAGTTTATTTGATGTATAGCATTAAGTCTTCTATTTCCTTGTTGATCTTCTATTTGTTCTATTTATTATTTAAAGTGGGATATTGGAATCTCCAATTATCATTATTAAACTGTGTTTTTCTTTCTTTATTTCTATCTGTTCCTGTTTCATGTACTTAGGAGCTCCGTTATTGGAGATAGATAGATAGATAGATAGATAGATAGATAGATAGATAGATAGATGATAGATAGATAGAGATACTTTTTATATATATATAACTATACCTGGATCATGCCATTTCATTTTAAATGAAATTTTCTTGTTTGAAAAACTCTGTAAGAACCACAGTACTCTTGGGGTACCTGACTAGCTCAGTTGGAGAAACATATGACTCTTGATCTCTGGGTCATGAGTTCAAGCCCCACATTGGTTTATTTATTACTTAAATAAATAAACTTCAAAAATATTCAAGAAAAAACTCACAATATACTCAGTCATATGTTCTATATCTGATCACCAGTTTCCTATGTCTTATTTAAAAACTCTTAGAAAACAGTCATTAATGGGTCATATAGCTTAAGTCTTTTACATTTCCATCTGAATTTGTAAACTTTGAGTTATGTTTCCATTTTGTTTCTTTGATTGCTGTCATTACGGGTTCTGTTTTTTCCTGAACATGAACAAAAATTGCCCGAATCTTGGAATCTAAACAAAGTCATCTTGATACTCATTCTCATTCTCTCTCTCTGTATCAATCTATCTTCCCTTTTTCCATTTATTCCATCTTGTTGTTCGCTTCTTTTTCAGGTGGAATAATTTTCCTAAAGCCAGGGGAAAGAGAGCTCCTCTTTTCAATGGTTTCAACATTCCAGGATTCAGTTTTACACCTATCTCTGAACCAATCAGTGTGAGCAGAGATATTGACTGATTACAATGATTGAAGAGGCCGGGACTGAGACCCCCTATGAAGCTGGTGATGGAATCAGCCTCGACCACCCACAGGAGCTGAGAGCTGGGGAGGAGGGCTTTCTCAAAAGAAAACTGACTGACGTGCTTTTATCAGAAGAAAGAATAGATGTTGGGCAAGCAGAAGGAACAGATGATCGATGTCCCTGATGTGTCAGATCATAAGAATCACCAGAACAAGTGTCGAAAACAGAGATTCCTGGGTGCTACCCCAATCTTACTGATTCAGAATCACTTAGAGGAGTTGTCTAGAAACTGGTATTTTTAATAGAATTCATGACTGCTCCCCTTTTGTCACTGCTTCTACTACAATGTAAACAAGTACTCGGAACATTCTCTTTCCATTTACCTTAAACATATACTTCTCAGCTGGGCTACACACCTAAGCTAAAGGGGAGTGAACAATTATTGACTGCATTTAAGTTGTATAGATGTGCACTTGAAATTGGTATGAGGATGATCTGAAATAGATATTGATACTTCTCTAAACCGTCAGGGAATCATTCATTCCTTTGACTTCTGTGGTCTAGAATTAATGACATGTTTTATTTTTAAAAGAGGACAAATGAAAACAAAACAGAAAACTCTGCCAATTCTTTCTTTTTTTCTTCCTAAAAGGCAAAACAGATAAATGGCTGTATTCTGGATTTCTAAGAAAGCAAGATCATATTTTTCATGTCTATAATTATACCCACACTCCTCATTATTAAACATCCGTTTAAGCTTCATCGCTTAAAGACATCCTCAGTAGATTGAAAAGTCATAGCACAAGTGAGTTACTTACTGGTCAGCTTTGTTAGTTGATTTAAGTGTGTGATATATGAAGTGGCTCTGAGAGTAGAGGTTTACTGCCTCTCTTGTGCTTTCATGAATGTGTATTGCCTTCTCTGGATTCTAGGTACCTTGTGGATCTGAGTTTTAAGGCCAATATGTACCAGTGCTAAAGAAACAGAAGCTATAACACACTTGTGGACAATTAGCACCATGGAACTTAGGCTTTAAAATGTCCAACAAGAATAATAGTAATAACAACAACAATACCAACAACACCAAACTGAAATTAAAATAACATTTATTGAGCATTTTCTATGTACCTACTTTTGTGTTAAACACAAACATGAATAATCTACTAAATCCTTACAACAACCTTATGAGGTAGTTGTTATTATTATCCCTATGTTATGGTGAGGAAGCAGAAGTACCAAGAAATGTACTTAAGTTCACACAGCTATGATATGGCTGAGACAAGTTTAGTACAATCTGTCTCCTTCCATATCTATCTTCCCTCTCCTCTCAGTGAGTACTTGATATACAGTGCCAATGGGGATAGATATGTTTAGTAATAATGTGTTTATTTCACACACAAGACAAGATTAGCAGAATCATCATATATATATATCTATCTCTGAACCAATGACCCTGACTTTATTAACTTATATATATATATATACGTAATATATATAACATATATAGATATATAGATTTGTATAGATTATATATAGATCTATATATCTATATATAACATATATATGTTATATATATTACTAACATATATAAGTTATATATATTACATATATATCTCTCTCTATATATATCTCTGAACCAATGACCCTGACTTTATTAACTTAGTATTTCACACAGCTAAATGAGCTTAGCACAGACTTTGGTGACTTAGAACACTTGGAAGTGATTAAAGTCTTGCCTCTAGGTTGAAGATTCCTGGGCTCGGAAGGAACGGACTTCAGGAGGCCTTGCTGTCTGTTGATGTGGGATAGACAAATTAGATTCACAGAATAAAGGCAAATGAACATGCAAGTAGAAACCTGCTCCCTTTGAGTTCAATGAAAGCAAGAATAGAACTCTTTCATTTATGGCCACCACTAAGAAGTCCTCATCTATTTAACCTGTGTCTCCAAGGAAAATTTTTCATTTTTTTCATAAAAAGGTTATTTCCACACTAATGCCATTTCTTTTAAAGGGACAGTAGATTTTTCAAAACCTTCTTAGTCTTTTTATTAGCTTCTTGGAAAGTTAGGAGTTCCATTATCTCCACAATTAGTTTGTAGAGGTACACAATTAGGAGTCCATCAAGTTGGAGAGAGATTTAAACGTTCCAACACTAGCTTATCAGCCTTTGTTATAAAACAGGTATCAAAAGAAAAAGGGAAAGCTTGCCTCAATAATCCTATGCAAAGAAACTCCCAGTTTGTTTTTTCTTTAATTATTGTCAGTCCTTGAGAAATGTACATATCTGTTGCAATAAGCAGGAGTTGTGGCATGCTCTGTGAAGATGGGCCAAACCTCCTGCAGGACTGTGTGAATGGAATTCAGTATACATTGCAGCCTAAAAATATTGTAAGAGCATTCCATTCTTCTCATGAGACTTTTCTTCCTTTCTTATTCAGCTGCATTCAGATCTCTGTGGGGAGCAAGTGAGAGTCTGCGGACTCAATGAAATGTAAAAGCAGAGGAGACTTCCAGAGAGCCTTCTTTCTGTCCCTAAAGGTCTTCATTTGTCTACAACGCTTGATAGATCAGTTTAGTCCAGAATTCACTGATACAGGAGAGATATTGACTTGTCCTATTGTGTAAACACAGAAAGCCCCAAATCGAAACCCCTGCCAGTGACCCCAAGCCCTAAGCTTTAGGAACTATAGGACTGAGACAAGAAATTGTGAGAGTCAACAATGGCACTGACAACCATACGTTATTGACTCAGACTGATTAGAAATTAAAGCACCAACCCCAGAGGAGAATTTGCAAAGAAATCAGGGAGTGCTCGTGTGCTCTATATTCTTAGGCTCTTGTTTTTGCCTTGACTGGGTCATTATTAGCAGAGACAAGTAGAAAACCTGCAGAGTACTTTTGTAACTTCTTTCCCTTCAAAACAGCTGTCATTGACTAAAGATCCATTTGAAAAACTGAGATGGGACTTGGATGATTTATATTAAATTTTGCCTTTACTTCTGAATTAATGTGACTATAGAGAATTTGTATCACCTCTGGATGCCTCTACTTTTTGAATTTACAAAGAGTGATGTGATCATATCTTCCTCCTTTCTAATCCACCCAGGTAGTTATCAATCAGGCTATAGGCAATGATATATTGGACTCTGAGCAAAGAAAGCTCTGATAAAATTCAGGGGGAATACTTTTTCCCCCTTACTGTTGTACTTTCCCTTCATTAAGAATCAGTGTCATTTCTTCGCATCCCGCAGACAGCAGAGAAGCACAGATATGTCCTGTTTTGTTCCTGGTACCTTCCTTCTCACATTATCAGTGATTTCACCAATAGAAAAGCAGAGTCTGGGAAGTTGGATTTGTCAGTTAACTCGTACTCCCTCTGCTGGCTGAATGGCTCATATTTCTCTTTCCATGACTCCCAGGTTTTAAGATAAATTCATTAATAATTGACTTACTTATTTACTTTAGTGAAGTTGAAAATTATGTGTATTTTTTAAGAGAACGATCAACTTAAAATGAATTTATGGTACTGTATGTTTTCCAGTACTTGGAAGAACTGTCATTTTATTTAGGACAAATGAGAAGGACAGGTTCATAACGAGGTTTTATCAAAGTTATGTTATCAAGGATTAGCAAATCTATCCGACTCCGACCTGATGGTACATACAAGTGAAGACATAAGAAATAAATTCTTATCTGGCATAGGTATCAACCATTGCCTTTAAAATACTGGATGGGTAGTTTGGTACACATGGGAGCAGTCTGATAAAAACAAACAGAACCATCAAATATGCCTAAATTCATGGGTTCATAATAATCTGAACAAAACCCCTAATCAGTCACCTTTAAATGATGATAAAGAATCAACTAATTGGGGCGCCTGGGTGGCTCAGTCGTTAAGCGTCTGCCTTCGGCTCAGGTCATGATCCCAGGGTCCTGGGATGGAGCCCCGCATTGGGCTCTCCGCTCTGCGGGAAGCCTGCTTCTCCCGCTACCGTTCCCTCTGCTTGTGTTCTCTCTCTCGCTGTGTTTCTCTCTGTCAAATAAATAAAATCTTTAAAAAAAAAAAAAAAGAATCAACTAATTATTTTGAACACTGGTAAATAAGAGGAAAGAATTAAGCAATTATCCTGTCTTTTTTCTATGAATTATACTGAGTAAGCTAAAGTAGATGAAAGAAGTATTTCTTTATATAAGTATTCCAGCCAATAATTATAAAAGAAATGATAAAGGTATACTACCACCGTCTTTCAATCCCTAGTCAATTCATGTATCTAGGCATCAAGCATCAAAGGCTACTAACATCACAGAAAGAGTTAGATCATGTGCCTCCTGATAAAAGAATATATCACCACCTATGAACTTGCCAAAGGTGTACAACCTGAATCTGATCAAGCCTCTGGATCTAGCTGCCAATTTGCAGGAAATATGGAGGGCAGAGGAAATGGTGAACTCCATCATGAGTGTGCAATCAGCAAAACTCAGACTGTGGGAATCTTTACTAGTCAAATGCCCTGGGTTCTTCAGTAGATAAAGTGCAAAGAAAAGAAATGGATAGAGAGGAAATCTCTGGAATTAAAATGACTTAAAAGAGATATGATTTTCGGGGGGCGCCTGGGTGGCTCAGTGGGTTAAGGCCTCTGCCTTCAGCTCTGGTCATGATCTCAGGGTCCTGGGATCGAGCCCCGCATTGGGATCTCTGCTCAGCAGGGAGCCTGCTTCCCCCTCTCTCTCTGCCTGCCTCTCTGCCTACTTGTGATCTCTCTCTCTGGCAAATAAATAAATAAATAAATAAAATCTTTAAAAAAAAAGAGAGAGAGAGATATGATTTTCGGGATGCCTGGGTGGCTCAGTTGGTTTAGCTGCTGCCTTTGGCTTAGGTCATGGTCCCAGGGTTCTGGGATCGAGTCCCACATTGGGCTCCTTGCTCAGCAGGAAGCCTGCTTCTCTCTCTGCCTGCCACTCTACCTGCTTGTGCTTTCTCTCTGACAAATAAAAAAGTAAAATCTTTTAAAAAAAAAAGAGAGAGAGATCATTTTTTTAAAAAGAGCACATCTTAACCAGAGTGTTTGAGGTACACTTTTGGGTAATAAAAATAGGAAGAAATAGAGGGTTGGTTACGATGCTAGTCAGGTTGGTACTTACTTCTGGGAAGAGAGAAGGTGTTTAGATTGGAATGGGATAGGTGGAGGTGCTTCTTGACCTGGGTGGTGGTTACAGGGTGCTCACCTTATAATAATTCACTAAGCTATGAATTTTGGTGTGGTTTTTGGTTTCTGTTTTATTTTATCATAACAAGTTTTTAAAACAGCCATCCAGAATGAGAAGGATCCCTATTAGCTGCTTAGTCCCCCTTCTCCGTTTCCTACATTTCTTTCCCTCTCTTCTCTTTTCTCTGTCTCTCTGGTTATCATCTTGATTATTCTTCCCAGTTCCCGGATCTCACCACCAAGCTCCCTCATGTGGCTTTTTTAGATGCAAGTTGAAGCTCTTGTCTCCTTGTGGTGTCTCCCCTGGTTTTGATGACTGCCTGTGCCTAGTCTAATGTTACAGCCAAGTGGGACAGCTGGGAAGAGAAGAGAGAGTCAGAAATTCACTTCTTTTCACTGATTTTCAAGCTCTGCCACATAAACTCAATTTCATCAGAGCTCATGTTGCACTGTGCTTCCACTGTATATTTGGTACATTTACATGATTTCATATTTTTAAAAAATCTGTTTTATCTTGTCATTTTTTGGTAAATGTGACTTAGATTTCAATGGTAGATTCAAAAGGATAAATAAATATATTAGACAAAGGTATCTAATTTTGTTGAGTACCTTCTAGAAGCCATTCACCAGGTTGCTTTTCTTTATAGAAGTTATAAAAAATAATAGCTACCATTTTGAGTATCAACTATGTGCTAGGCAGTTTACATATTCCACTCCTAATCCTAAAAAAGACATCTCATCTCTACAAAGTGGGTATCATTGTCTCTATTTTACCAATAAGGAATGTGAAGTCCTGAAGAGTAAGATGATTGGTTTGAAGTCATACAGATAGTTAATTCTGAAAACCAAAATGAACCCATATCCTTCCGGCTCCAGGGTTTGCTCTTTTTCACCATGAGACAGACGGTGAATGAATACTGGCCTACAACATGGAAGTTTTCAGTATATCATTAAGTTTCATTTTCTAATTTAACCTCATGATGAGGTACAGCACTGGGCCTGAGTATTCTTATGAGCTCTAAGATCTACTGTGAAGATGATGTGTTGGGGTGGCTGTCCTTTCTGTCACAAGTGTAAAGCACAACTGTCATGGCAAATAGATAAAATCACATTTGAATCATACCAATTAAAGCTAAATTGAGAGAAGACTTCCTAATTGCCCTGAAAACTGTCACCTTTCCTTTTCTGCTTCTGCCACTGCCTCCCTTCATTCATGATTTCCTTTTCTCTTACTACTCTTCGATGAAAGCTTGATGTGTTGATAATACACTATTGGTTTCTTGGTAAGTCAATGGAAAATACCTTTCTTCTGGACTGCGAGGCATTGATAAAGAAATAGAATATCCAAAGGAGAACTGACTCCATATTATATTTACTCTCAGAGCTCTTTTGCATTTGGACACACAGGAGATAGTAAATAAGCTCAAACTAAAAGAGAACATACTCATTTTATTGTAAAAAAAAAATGTTCTTCTTGTGACCTATTCTTCACTTAGCAAAAAAAAAAAAACAAAAACCACTTGACGCTGGGAGTTTTCTATTCTGGGGATTTGCACAATCTAGTTTATTTATTGCACAGAAATAAATATGCATAGACAGGAGAATGAGAACTTGACCAAGTTTCTTGTTTAGTAGCAGTCTCATGAGGAAAAAAAACCACCTCTTTTATTTCATTAAAAAATTTGCCTTTAAAACTTTTATAGCTTTTCAGATGGAATTTGAAAAGGATTGTGATTATGGTGGGGGAGAGAATTTTTTTGGTTTGCTTAAGCATTAGTGGATCGGCACTGTTTAATTACTCTGCCACAAATGCAGCAGAAGCAGCATTAAGACACATTTTATTGTGTGAATCTCACTTTCATAAGGCTATATATTTTTCATGTTTATAAAAGTGTGGATGTTGCTGATACTCCTTTCTTTTTCTTTTTAACAAAATCTAAATCACACACACACACACACACACACACACACACACACACACACTTATGTAAACCAAACTAAAACCCATGTTTTTCTCACTGAGTTTCCATGAGAGAAGAAACCCTCTAATATCTGAGAATGAGTCTTTGGCCATTTTTTTAAATGCAACTAATGATAGATTTTTAAGGTACTAAACATGGACTTGAAAACTATTTAACACCTGGACTTACTATTGCCAAAACAATCAAGTTATACATCTTTCTTTTGGAGAACCTGGCTACCACTAGAAAAAATTAGAACATTCCACAGACACAGTAATGACATGTATACCTAAAGATCATTTGAAAAACAAGAGTTTCAAGTTTCTGACCCCACCATACATCATGAAAATTGATTTGGCCAAATGAAAGGCTTAGGTTAGTTAAGTTAGTGGGCGGTAGTAAAGAAAATCTCACAACAATGAAAACACGGAGTTCTAAAAATTGGAAATCCCTCAACCACCAGTGGTTCTCAGCCTGAGTAACTATTAGAATTAGTGGGAGGGAGTGTGTATGAATGCTTTCAATAAATACTGATGACCTGTCCTTCCCAGGTCTTTCAGTGGGGATCACAGGCAACAATATTTTTAAAAGCTCTCCAGATAATCTTTGTGTGTGGCCAGTGTTAAGCACCACGGATCTACATGATAATTTCTCAACACATTGCAATTCTGGGGAAGTGTGAAATGATTTATTCCTTCATCAGAAGATTTGATTTAAATATGGAAGGCGATCAGCAAGGTTTGCTCACTGGCAATTCATTTCATTAAGAAGGCAGTGCTGCATGGGGGGTTATGTGAAGGCTCCCTAGATATTTTGCTAGAATTCTGTGGCACCAGAAAGTGTGGAAGCCTTTCAAAATGATTTGTTTCCAGGCTACAGAAGGTTTCTTCACTCAAGAGCGTGTGAAACAAGTGCTTCTAGGGGTCTGGGAGAGCTTTTCATATAAGGGCATTTAGGGGAGATGAAGCTCGGAAAGTTTCCTCCCTCCCTTTCTGTTTTTATTTTCTGAAATGTGTCAGTGGTATCTGGACTGATTAAGGTATAATAACAGGCACACGAATGACCTGGAAATGAGGTTTCCCTTAATGAAGGGCAGTTTGGGAAAAGCCCAGAGATCACACTTTATGTCAAAATCCTGATGTTCATGTTCTCCAAAGCCAACCCTCGCATTGGTAATATCTTCAGTTTCTTTTGATACGGTGGGTATTTTGCCACGTTGGAAATTATTGTCTTTGCTCAGTTCATGTGCTCTGAAGCAAGGGTGGTGTGTAAGATGGAATTGCTCTCTGGACACTCTGGCATTTAGGAAAAAAAAAAGACCAGCCTGTGTAGCTCATTCTAATTTATCAAAAGCTGCCAGGCTTGGCTACACTGCAGATCTAGCAAACTACTTCAATGTAAACATTTTAATTACTATTTATAACATTTGGCTTTCATTAAAAGTTAGAGAAAAACTTAAAAAAAATTTTCATAAAGTAAATACTGGAAAACCCCTTTAAAAAGCCTACACTTCCAACATACAAGTGCGTGCACACACACACACACACACACACACACACACACACACAGAGTTTTGATTTAAAGACAAAAAGAAAACTCCTCAATCAAAAGAAGAAAAACAAGAAGAACAAGGACAAGAGTAGGCGAGAGGGAGGGAGGGAAGGAAGGAAGGAGGCGAGGATTATAGAAAAGGAAGATAATAGAAAAGAAAAGGAAATTAATGTACCCCTATCTTAATACCACTTGTAAAAATTAACTTGAAGTGGATTAAAGACTTAAGCATAAGAAAGACCTGGTATGTAAAACTCCTAGAAGAAAACATGGGGAAGAAGCTCCTTGACATTGGTTTTGGCAATAAATTTTGGACATGATATCAAAAGCACAAGCCATCTAAACAAAAATCAACATGAGGGACTACATCAAACTAAAAAGCTTCTACACAGAAAAAAAAATTAGTAAAATTAAAAGGCAACCTATAGAAATGAGAAATATTCCCAAACTACATATTCTGTAGAAGGTTAATATCCAAAATATATAAAGAATTCATAAAACAAAAACAAAACAAAAACTCATACAACTCAGTAACAACAACAAAAAACAAATAATTGGATTAAAAATAGGCGGAGGACCTTAGTAGATATTTTTCCAGAGAAGACATCCAAATGGTCAACAGATACATGAAAGAATGTTCAACATCACTAATTATCAGGGAAATGCAAATCAAAACCACATTGAAATATAACTGCCCACCTGTTAGAAGGGCTATCACCAGAAAGGTAAGTTAACAAGTGTTGGCGAGGATGTGGAGGAAAGGAAACCTTTGTGCACTGAGGGTTGGAATATAATTGGTTAAGTCACTACAGAGAATTTTATTGAGGTTTCTCAAAAATTAAAAATACAACTACCAGGGGTGCCTGGGTGGCTCAGTTGGTTGAATGGTCCACTCTTGATATTTGGCTCAGGTCATGATCTCCGGGTCATGAGATTGAGCCCTGCATCAGGCTCTGCGATGGGTGTAGCACCTGCTTGGGATCCTCTCTCTTCCTCTCCCTCAGACCCTCCCCACTCATGCTCATTCTCTCTCAAAATAAATAAATAAAAATAATAAATAAATAAAAATACAACTACCATATGATCCAGAAATCCCACTCCTGGTTATATATCCAAAGGAGATGAAAACAGGATTTTGAAAAGAAATATGGGCTCTCTGCTCCTCCCTGTTTGACAGATAGTTGCATATTCTGGTGCAGTACCAGCCACATACCTGAGACAAGGTGGTGAGGACTGGAGTAAACAGACTTGGCTATATTGTGTCTGGTCACCAGAGCTGCTTTTAAATGTGGCAGAGTGGATATTGTCATCATCAATGACCTTTTCATTGACCTCAATTACATGTAGACAATTACATGGTCTACATGTTCTAGTATGATTCCACCCATGGCAGCTTTCATGGTACAGTCAAGGCTGAGAACAGGAATGCTATTATCAATGGAAAGTCCTTCTCCTTCTTCCAGGAGTGAGATCCTGTCAACATCAAATGGGGTGATGCTGGTGTTCTGTATGTTGTGGAGTCCACTGGGGTCTTCACCACCATGGAGAAGGCTGGGGTTCACCTGAAGTGTGGGGTCAAGAGAGTCATCATCTCTGCCCCTTCTGCTGATACCCCCATGTTTGTGATGAGTGTGAACCATGAGAAGTATGACAACACCCTCAAGATTGTCAGAAATGCCTCCTGAATCATCAACAGCTTGGCCTCTCTGGCCAAGGTCATCCATGACAACTTCGCCATCATCGAGGGGACTCATAACCACAGTCCTTGCCATCACTGCCACCCAGAAGATCATGGACAGCCCCTCTGGAAAGCTGTGATGTGATGGCTGAGGGGGCTGCCTAGAACACCATCCTTGCTTCTGCTGGCACTGCCAAGGCTGTAAACAAGGTCATCCCTGAGCTGAATGGGAAGCTCACTGGCATGGCCCTCTATGTTCCCACTCCCAATGTCTCAGCCATGGATCTGACCTGTCACCTGGGGAATACTGCCAAATATGAAGACATCAAGAATCAGGTGAAGTAGGCACCACAGGGCCCCCTCAAGGGCATCCTGGGCTATACCAAGTACCAGGTTGTCTCCTACAACTTTAACAGTGACGGCCGCTCCTCCACCTTTGATCCTGGGGTTGGCATTGCTCTCAATGACCACTTTGTTAAGCTCATTTTCTGGTATGACAATGAATTTGGCTACAAAAACCAGGTGGTGGACCTTATGTCCACATGGCCTCCAAGGGGGAAAAAGCCCCTCTGGACCAGCCCAGCAAGAACAAGAGGAAGAGAGAGGCCCTCAGCTGTTGGGGAGTCCTTGTCACAACTCATTCCCCAACGTACTGAGTATTTCCCAACCTCTTTATTTTCCATCCCACACCCCCTGAAGAAAAGGAGGGACTTGGGAAGCTCTACCTTGTGATGTACCATCAATAAACTATACTGTACCCAGCCAAAGAAAAGAAGAAGAAGGACAAGAAGAAGGAGGAGGAGGAGGAGGAGGAGGAGGAGGAAGAGGAGGAGGAGGACAAAGAAGAAGAAAAAGAAAAAGAAATCTGCACTCTTGTATTTATAGCCAAGATACGGGAACAACCTAAATGTCTATCAGTGAATGAATGGATACAATAGATGTGGTATAATGAAATATTACTCAGTCATAAGAAAAAAGAAAATTCTGCCATTAGCAACAAAATGGACGGACCTTTAGGGCATTATGCTTAGTGAGATAAGCCAGTCAAAGAACGAGAAATATTGTGTGGTATCACTTATATGTGGAACTTGTAGAACAGACGAATTTGTAGAAACAGAAGGTAGAATGAGGGTTACCAGGGGCTGGGGGAACTGGGGAGATGTTAAAAGACACAAACTTGCAAGTAAAAGATGAATGAATTTTGAAGATTGAACACGTAGCATACTTACTATAGACAATGCTGTAGTACATCCAAATTGCTAAAAGACTAGATCTTACATGTTTCTACCACAAAAAAAGAAATGATGTGTGTGTGTTTGTATAAATTAGTAGATGACTCTGTCCTTTTCCCCTAAAAAAGCAGTAGTACAGTTTGATGAGTTCTTCCCATCTAGCTCTGAAGGTCCCTATTAAGTTTGATTTGGCAGAATGTATGTTATTGGATAACACAAGATAAAACTTCATTTATCCTCCTATACCAGGAGTATTAGTTTCAGTTGACATCTATTTCTTGTTCTGAGATGTAACTCTATACTATATGGTTAGTCTTAGTTGAAAGACTAACTTTATATTTTAGAAAGTAGTAACATATCAGGATCATAGTAGCTCTTCATAAATCAGAGAAGGAGCAAAATAGGTTTGGGAGGTGGTGGAGGATGATAGTAGGCTATAGACATTGGATGTTACCTTGAGTGACATGGGAAACCACTGAAGGGGTCAGAGTAGAGGAGTGCTATCACCTGGCTTCTAATATAAAGCAACCACCTTGAGTATTGGGTTAAGGATAGACTATAGAAGGCAAGGACAGAAGCAGGAAGATCAGTCTTTAATGCATTAACCCTTTGATCTGGCACTTACATTTCAAGAAATGTATACCCCAGATATTCGTGTACATATTCAGAAAAAAAATAGTTTATATCATGACAGTGAAAAAAAAAGAGAGAGAGAAGATTGCAACAGTCTAGGAAAAAAATGATGTGACTCAGACCAGGATGATAACAATGGAGGTAGATTTGGTGATGGACTGGATGTTAGAGAGAAAGAGAGTAAGGAGTCAAGAGTATAAGCTTTTGATTTTGGTACACTTAAAATGACAGTAGCCATTAATTGAGATGGAGATCACTGGAGGAACAAATGTTAGGATGGAGATTTAAGGTTTTCTTTTGGATGGGTTAAGCCTGAGAAACCTATTAAGGTCCCAAGTGAGAAGGCAGCATGTGGTGGCATACAGACTCAATTCCTCAGGGAGTCTGGAGTTCAGGGGAGAGGCTGTGGCTGGAGATAAGAATTTGGGTCAGAGCCAAACAGTGTGGCATGTTGTGTTGCTATAGAATATTGGCGAAGGCATTGCTTATAAAAAGGTAACTTTTAAGACTATTATATTATGTCTTTTTGAGTTGCCTTTTTTACTTTATACTCCTAAGCTATTATACTGGAAAAGTTTTAGCTTTTTTATTTTCATCTTTTATATGTATTTACTATGACTTATTACAAGTAACTATGATCAACACATACCCAGTAAAGGCATAAATTTTATGTTTTTGTGTCATCTTTATAAAGTGGAATCCAAAAGTTTTCTATATAGTTTGGTATGATATGTGATTATCTTTGATGTTAAATTTCTCCCAGAAAAGCTAACCTCTCATATTATATGAAAGGTATTGGGAAAATACGATTCAGAACCTTAAGCAATCTATCACATGAGGAAAACTGAGGCCAGAGGCCACTAATGAACCTCTTTCCCCCACTCAGTCTGGACACCAGTCATGACCTAATGCAGGACCTATGTCCTGGTAGTGTGTGGGATGGAAGTGGCCCTAAAAATTACCACCAAGTTAACCCAAATTTAACTATGTGAATGCTCAAGAGACCAGAATATCATAGCAGGTCTGGGGCCAGTTACTAGTGACTAGTAACTGAGCTTTAGAAGTTCTGGACCAAGTGTAATTGAAAGAACAAGTAAAATGTCCATACAGTTTAACTGACCAGCCTAGGTAAGGCTGAAATAATACTTCCTGTGTTCTTCTGGAATGGAGAAAACTTAAGGTCTGGTTGGTGTTCTCAGGTCTCTTCCAGATGGGACAGTCATCTTCTGAGAGATATTAGGAACTTGAGGTAAAATGGCACTTGCTTAGCTACTTGTTTTAGTATCTTATATTTGATACTTCTGAAGCCATTAAAGCCAGAAGAAAGATGGGACTTAAACAGAAACAGAAAGGTGGTAACTTCACCACTTGGATTCTGGCTTTCTATGCACCATTTCACTCAGCAATGGTTTATTGAACCCCTACTCTGTGTTGAGTGCTGTGACTTATAAATTGGGTCTTGTTATTATTCTTGTCAATTGCAATGTATCAATTTATTAAAACTGAGAAAATAATTCCTTTATTACTGTTATAATTAATAATTCGAGGCAGCTAACATCAGCAATAGAACTTTGACAGGATTTAACTACAAGCAAATTCTTCACAGTGAAATAAAAGTATTTGCTGAAATAGGATATTAAAAGACAATAAATTGGAAGAAAAAGTTTTGTCCATAAATGAATCTTCTTTGTAGAGAAATATCATAAGCACTGTTTTTATTTTTTTAAGATTATTTTTTTAATTTGAGAGAGAGAGAGAGAGCACACGAGTAGGTGGGGAGGGGCAGAGGGACAGGGAGAAGCAGACTCCCTGCGGGAGTCTGATGCAGGACTAGATCCTGGGACTCCAGGATCACGACCTGAATTGAAGGCAGACGCTTACACGACTGAGCCATGCAGGTGCCCCTGCTTTTATTTTACTTTATTTTTTCATATGTACTGCTTTAAAAAAAAAAAACTAGAAAAACAGATAAAAGAATTAAGTTATTCAAATAAGAAACATGCAGCTGATAAACAAGAAAAACCTTGAATATTACTAGTAGTAAGAATTTTTGCAACTAAAATAACAAGATACTATTTTTCCCATTAACTTTTTTTTTTAAAGATTTTATTTATTTACTTGACAGAGAGAGAGAGAGAGATCACAAGTAGGCAGAGAGGCACACAGAGAGAGAGGGGGAAGCAGGCTCCCCGTTGAGCAGAGAGCCCGATGCAGGGCTCAATCCCAGAACCCTGAGATCAGGACCTGAGCCGAAGGCAGAGGCTTTAACCCACTCAGCCACCCAGGCACCCCAGTTTTTTTCCCATTAACTTTTTATGAATTGTGTTTTGAAGGTTGCATATAAGTTGTATCTATATAACTATCAGATGAGTTGAATGTGAATTAATGAAATGAACAAGAGGGTAAGGATCCAAGAGAAGGATCTAGAGTACTAGAACTTTGAAGTAGTACTTTGTGTTCAGAGCTACATGAAAAGTTCAATACTGCTGGATTTTACTATGTAAGAGAGAGAAGAAAAATGTAGAGTGAGCTAAGGTAAGTATGAAGGGTCAAGATTATTGAGGACTTTGGGTAGGTAATGATGAAGACCTCTGACTGAATCCTGAGGGTGATCAGGAGTGAGTGAAGGCTAGGGGAAATCCCAGTTGAATTAGAGTTTTTAGGAAGAGTACTTTGACCTTGCAGGCAAGGTGAGGCTGAAGACAGGATGACCCTTCAAGAAGTACAAGTGATCCTTTGAGATGGGGTGCTTGACTCTAGCCAAGCAAGAAGGGCTAGAGAGGAGATCGACCAGAGCAATAAGTAGTTTCTCTGGTACCTCTCCTGGGGTTTACAGGGGTTAACTTGTGATATACACTTAAATTTAAAGGAAAACACCACCAAGGACACACTTAGCTTCTTCTCAATTTTAACATAGGTTCATCTTAGAAGTTAAGATCCCCCTCCTTTTTGTTTCCCCTAGAATAACCATGGAATGGGGGTGTAGGAGGCTGTTTTTCCAGAGCAGGGTGTAGCCTGTGGTCAGTAAAATTTGTGGGCTACTTTCTGCATGTCACTGTGGTTAGCTGGTCCTCACTCTAGCTGGAGGTATCTGATAAAGCAAGGATTTGAACTCGAGTTGTAGGTACCTCCTATCTTAAGGCTCCTGCCCAGACCCTGGGGAGTTTCCTGGAATACTGAGCTCTATTGCTTTACTCTAATCAGGTCTCCTTAAAATGACAACCAGGGAGAGGTGGGCTTGGAGGATAAAAGAACCCTGTGAGTCCCAAGAAAGACTGAGAGGGTTTTCAAACTCATATTTGAAATTTATTTTTTGCCTTTCCATGAACATAATACATCTGGTTATTGCCCTCCTAATTCATCCTGCATAGAATGAGGGTAACTAACCTAGTTTATAGCTAACCTTCCTCTCTCATTCCACTTCTTTTTTGTTAAGAAAAAATGTTGTCAATAACTTCACAAGCTGCCCAAGAAATATACAATTTCAGTTTTAACTGTGAATTATACTTCAAAATTTATATGACTAATATTTTTATTTATTTAGAAAACTTTTTGTGACTACTATTTTTTTAAATGACAGAGAATAGTTAGCAGATCTATAGTGAATATTCAGAAATGTATGACATGCTTCATGTTAAGTTTAAGCTGAGACTTGGAGCTACGAAGAAAGTATATGAGTAGAAATTTGGCAAAATTAAGAGTCAAAAACTGAACTAAAGTAAAAAAGCAATTCTCTGCTGGGTGATTGGGAATGAATCAGAAAACCCACAAATGTGAGGACGAGTGTTTCAGAGGTGAAGGTGTACAGAATACAAATCTGAAGGGGAATATGTGTTCTCTAAGTATTTCAGAAGTAAGGAACTTGAAAGACAAAGCAGTTAACTGGCATGGTCGCACAGTTAGGGGCAGAGCCTAGATGAACACTTAACTCTCTTGACTAAAGGCCCATTACTTTTTCCTATGTTATCCTGCGATTAGGTATGGAATTGGAAATTTCAGTGTCTCTTGAGCCACACAGATAAAGATACCAATATAGAAAAAGAGGTAAGTTATATGAGAAAATAACAAAGACAGAGCTGCAAAACTAAAATAATAGGTCTGATTAATTTTTCCAGGTTGTAGAAAATAGCAGTTGTCTCTCCAGTTGGGGAGGGATATTATTGACAGAAAGGCACTCTGGGCCCTTATTTGGTATTTAGCCCAGAAAATTGTATAAAAATACAACTCTAAGAAAAACCTTCAGGTGATATTTTTCACACACACACACACACACACACACACACACACGCAGCAAAGGATGTAAAGGTCCAATTAAGGAGCATATCTGATAGAAGACTCTAGCACATTGTTAAACAATTATATTGCTCTTCTAATTGCCAGGGAGGAGGGTGGAGATCTGTTAAACTGTACAATTGACAAGGCACTACAGAGAATCCAGATAACAGCCAACAGAACTGGTTATAAAAAGATTAGAAGCTCTTGAAGTTAACCAAACAGAAGGAGCAGATAACACACATCTGCAGGTTCTAAAGGCAGGAGCAAGGGAAGAGTGAACCTTAGGACTGCAGCCTACATACATGGAAGGTTGAGTAAGACTCTGACTCAGGTGTTAACTGTCTAAGATATTTTGGTAAAACAATTTTCTTTTCCTTTTTTTTTTAGAGAGAGAGCAAATGTGTGCCCAAGAAGGACGATGGGGGTGGGTAGGGGGGACAGGTAAAGGGAAAGGGAGAGAGAATCCTAAGCAGGCCCCACACCCAGTGCAGAGCCTAATATGGGGCCCAGTCTCATGACCCTGAAATCATGACCTGAGCCACAATCAAGAGCCAGACGCTTAACAACTGAGTTACCAGGTGCCCCTGGGTAAAACAATTTTCTAAACAAAGTTGGTCTAAATGACTAGTTCTCAATGGTGGACAGTCTTCTGAAACTGAGTCACCAGACTTTTATTTTATTTTTTAAAGATTTTTTTCCTTCCCTTCCCTTCCCTTCCCTTCCCTTCCCTTCCCTTCCTTCCTTCCTTCCTAGCACATGTGAGCTGGGGGTGTGCAGAGGTAGTGAAAGAGAGAGAATCCCAAGCAGGCTCCCTGACAAGCAGAAGCCTGATGCGGGGGCCCAAATTTATAACCCTGAGATCATGACCCAAGCCAAAATTAAGAGTTGGAAACTCAACTGACTGAGCCACCCAGGCGCCCCACAAGACTTTTATGATAGGTGTGAGAAAGAGCACTCCAGAGATCTATGAGTCATAAAACTTAAGGGTAGTGTTCTAACAAAGTGGAAATAAAAATATAGATATAAAGCATCTCCTATAACAGGTAATCTCTAGAGCCTTAATTCTAAGACCCTACCCTGATGTTATCCTTATTGTATAGACCTCAGAAAGGGTTGATTGATTTGGATGAGGCCATCCTGCTAATAAATAAGTGATGGATAGGAATTATTCCTGGTTGTATCTGATGCCTGTCAATTTCTCACATACCACAAAGTAGACCATTGGGAAGAGTTACAACTTCTCATTTTCTTCTCTGTCAAGATTGGAGCAAAGGGAGCAGTGGAAGATGCTTACATAAGTTCATCCTGTGTCAGTTAATGTGTGCTTGTAAGTCATACGCTACAACCTTTTTTAGGTAGTTTCTAAGAGAACTTAGAAAGATGTTCTTGGACTCAGGACCCCTAATCCTGTGCAGATAGCAATGTTTCCTCTGTAACTACAGGATAAAATTTAGCATCCAAACCCTGCATTTTGGCATTCAAGACCTTCATCAGTCTGTCTCTAATCTAGCAATTCTGCTTAAACTTTTTTTTGTGTGTGAACTATATCAAATGCATAGAAAAGTATATAAACCATGATTTACAGTTTAAGACATGGTGATTATGAGTAGCTATTATATTCTAGGCACAGTTATTACAGTGCCTTCTTCCTATTATCATATTTGATCTTCACAAAATCTTAAGGTGTCCTTATTTTTGCTATTAGACTCTGAGGGTGTGTGAGTGGATGTGGTGGAGTTTCAGTAACTTGCTCAAAGTCCTTATAGCCACACACCTAGTAAGAGAGAGAGAGATCTGCATTCTGGTCTGACTATAATCATGTACTTCCTGTCTGGCAAAACATGTCTTCCTCATGCTTCTCGGGTGCATCATCAACTTTTTCTTGCCCCATCATCATCCTTGTCAGACTCAGACTCAGGCACAGAGTCTGTTCATCACAGTTGTCCTGATCCTAGGTGAGGAATAATGTTCCTGGGGAAGAATGGTCATGAAACCAAGATTTATGCATGAGGTTGGTGACTACTTTGTCATTGTTTATTTGCTTTAAGGCAAAAAAAATATTTACAGTTGTGAGCAAAATAGTGTTTGATTCCTAATAGCATTCACAGGTAAGTTGCCAGTATAAATGCGGGTTTTTTTTTAGATTATTTATTTATTTATTTATTTATTTATTTATTTGACAGAGAGGAGAGAAATCACAAGTAGGCAGAGAGGCAGGCAGAGAGAGAAGGGGAAGCAGACTCCCTTGATGAGCAGAGAGCCCGATGCGGGGCTTGATCCCAGGACCCTGAGATCATGACCTGAGCTGAAGACAGAGGTTTTAACCCACTGAGCCACCCAGGCGCCCCATTGTTTTAAATATTTCATGAGACTTAGCAGCAATGGCCACAATC
>CM053614.1:60072441-60123640 GCA_028646535.1 Procyon lotor | reverse complement strand
GCCTGGTGGTGGGTATTGAGGAGGGCACGTATTGCATGGAGCACTGGGTGTGGTGCATGAACAATTAATTTTGTAACACTGAAAAAATAAAATAAACATATTTGGGGGAAAAAAAGAAAAGTATTACACCATATCGATAATTTTGTAGTTCAGAATATCACAAATAAAAAAACTCTACCCTAAAAACAAACAAATATTTCATGAGACTAAAAACTACACATTGCTTATCTGAAATACAAATCTTATTGTGTGCACTGTATTCTATTCGCTAAATCTGGGAATCCCTGAGGAGAAAGGCTTCCCATTGCCTCCCATTCTTGAAGTAAAAAATAAAGGAAAATAGCCAAAGTAAACATAGAGCCAGATGCAAAGCATAATATATAGAGCTAAACTCTCTCCCTCATCTCTCCTTCAGGCTCTGCTAGTTGGAGCATTACAGTTGAAGGCAGGTGCTTTAGGAAAAGGGTCTGTGTGAACTAGAAGTTGGACTTCTAACTCTGTGTAAACTTGAACAATACGCTTAATCTCATTGAATCTGGTTTTCTCACTTGTAAAATTAAAGCACTGGACATGATAACTTCTGAAGTCTTTCCAGTTCTTAAAAATATTCTTTTCCTAAAAATGAAAGGAAATAAAAATTTGGTAAACATATGTTGAGTGCATGGTATTATAGAGGCTATTTAAGTATCTTATTTAATTCTCAAAGTAATTTAGAGAAGTAAATTGTATTATTCCGGTAATCGTGTGTGACTGTACCATAGTGGTGACCTTCATTTTTCTCCACTCCCGCTTTGAAGAAGGACTAAGTGCTTAGATGCCTGCAAAAATGGGTTAAATTGCATAACACATTAACTAGAAATGAATAGTTCACTGAAGATTGGGTGGGTGACAAGTACCACCACTGCCCCAGATTTTTCTATTCTAAATTGTGAAGTTCTGATCTGGTAAAAGCTACCATCTCTCTTCTCAATTCTCAAGTTCCTTTCTTCCCAAACCTTCTCAATCATATCGTCCCCATTTGTCTTCTCTGATGAGATTAGACTCAGAAACAAGGTAGAAGTCAGGGTGTTTTCAAAGTGGAGAGAGGCTATTTGAACTGGCCAAGAACTAGTTTTAAGCTCTGAACCTCTGATGGTAAAAAGCTTTTGGCTGACTCTCAGGAGAAGCTCCCTAACTTCCACTGATAAGCAATTTAATTAAGGAGATCACCACAACTACAACAACTAGGAGTTTAACCAAAAAGAAAATGCACACAAAAACCTTGCAGTCTGCAGTGTGCCTCTTGTTGTGTGACAATTTTAGTTATGTTAAAGAGGCTAAGTTCACGGGGCGCCTGGGTGGCTCAGTGGGTTAAGCCTCTGCCTTTGGTTCAGGTCATGATCTCAGGATCGTGGGATCGAGTCTTGCATGGGACTCTCTGCTTAGTGGGGAGCCTGCTTCCCCCTCTCTCTGCCTGCCTCTCTGCCTACTTGTGACCTCTCTCTGTCAAATAAATAAAATCTTTAAAAAAAAATAAAGAGGCTAAGTTCAGAAACATAAAATCATATAGTAGGAAGCCTCTGGCTTTTATTCAGCACAAAGCTCTTGAGACTCGCACGATTTTGCATATAAGTAGTTTGATATATTTTTTAAAGATTTTATTTATTTATTTGACAGAGAGAGAGAGATCACAAGTAGGCAGAGAGGCAGGCAGAGAGAGAAGGGGAAGCAGGCTCCCCACTGAGCAGAAAGCCCGATGCGGGACTCGACCCCAGGACCCTGAGATCATGATCTGAGCTGAAGGCAGAGGCTTTAACCCACTGAGCCACCCAGGCGCTCCGATATTTTTTATTACAGAGTAGTATTCTATTGTATGGAAGTACCAAAATTTGTTTATCCATTTACCAGCTGTTGAGCATTTAGGTTGTTTCCAGCTTTTGGTGACTATAAATAAACCTGTTTTAGACATTTGTATATAGGTTTTTGTGTGGAGGTACATTATTTCTCTTGGGTAAATTCCTGGGAATGGAATTCCTATATTATAGGGTAACTTTATGCTTAAATTTAAGTTTAACTGCTAAAGTCATTTAAACATGGCTGTGTCATTTTACATTCCCACAAGCACTGCATGAGAACTGCAGTTGTTCCAAAGCCTCAACACTTGTTATTTTAAAATTTTAGCAACTCTAGAGGTATCTGGGTAGCTCAGTCAATTAAGCAACTGACTCTTGATTTTGCCTCAGGTCATAATCTCAGGGTTGTGAGATCAAGTCCCATGTGGAGCCCTGCACTGGGCTCATTGCTCAGCTGGGAGTCTGTTTCCCTCTTTCTTCCTCTACCTCTGCCCCTCCCCCTGCTCTCTGTTTCTCAAATAAATACATATATACATACATCATTTAAAAATAATTTAGCCACTCTGATGGCTGTATAATGATATCACATCCTGGTTTGTGATACTATTTACATTTTCACCATGACTAATGACATCGAGCATCTTTTCATATGCTTATTTGCCATATTTATATTTCTTTTTTTTTCCATATTTATATTTCTTTAGTGAACTGTCTATTCAAATTGCTTGCCTCCTTTTTAATTGGGTGGTTTGCTTTCTTACAAGTTTTGGGGGTTCTGTTACATATCCTGACACAAGTTCTTTATCAGATATGTAATTTTTAATGTTTTCCCCAGTCTGTGTCTTGCTTTTCAATTTCCTTAACATTGTGTTTCAAAGAGGAGGCATTTTTTTAAGGGGAGGCATATTTAATGAAATGACTTAATGAAGTCCAACTCACCAATTTTTTTCCTTCATGGTTCATGATTTCTATGTCCTAAGAAATCTTTGCCTAACCCAAGATAAAGGTTTTCACCCACTCTTTTCCCAAGAAGTTTTATACTATTAGCACCTATGCTTAATTCTTTGAACCATTTTGAATTACTTTTTGTATATGGTGGGAAAGACCAATGTTCATGATTTTTGTATATGGATATCAGTTTGTCTTATATCATTTATTGAAAAGACTATTTTCCCACATTGAGTAATCTTTGTCAAAAATTAATCAGTTAAAAAAATTAATCAGTTATAGGGATGCCTGGGGGGCTCAGTCAGTTGAGCATCTGCCTTCGGCTCAGGTCATGATCCCAGAGTCTGGGGATCAAGCCCTGAATCAGGCTCCCTGCTCAATGGGGAGCCTGCTTCTCCCTCTCTCTCTCTGCTTCTCCCTCCCCACCTCTCCCCCCCCTCACCCCCAGCTCATGCTTTCTTGCTCTCTCACTCTCTCAAATAAAATCTTAAAAAAAATTAATCAGTTATATATGTGTCGATCTATTTCTGGCTGTCTTCTGTTTATACTTATGCAAATACCACATTGCCTTAATTACTATAGCTTTATCCTAAATCTTGAAATCAGATGGTGGACAACCTCCAGCTTTCACTACACTCTTTACGGAGCCATCAAATTTGGAAATACCGAGAGGGGAATTTTTTCTCACATAATTACTCTGAACCCTTGTACATATTCTGGAAGCATCCGTTTGCTTCTTATAATAATTTATGTCAATTGCTATTAAGCCTTCAGTATCCTAGGAATTCATTATAAGTTCTCGCTTTCATGTGCTCTTGCGAACGAACCCCTCAAACGAATCACTTCATGTCCATGATGTGTGGGATCTGTCATGGGGGTCACAAATACCAGGTCTCCAGCCCTGTGGGAGGCAAGGGGGCGGCATTACTGAACAGTTCTACTTTTCAGACTGTCAAGTTATCTTGCTCTCCCATGGCCTCCTGATGCATGGGAGCCTGGCACCTCACTTCAGAGGCTTTGAAAACAGGTTGTGCAGGTTGCATTTGAAATGGCAAAGAGCTCACTTTTAAGTCTTAGGAATTCCAGGGAAAGTAGAATCACTCGCACCAATTCAGTCCATGGAAATGAGGAATCAAAAACATTAGTCATGCAAACTATTATGTCACAAAGCAAGGGGGATTTATGCTGAAGACAGAGCCCTAGGCTTGTCTTTCGAACGCAGGAAACCTCGCCTCTGTCACCAAAGGATTCTTTTGGACAGAAACTTTTTTTTTTTGGCTAGAGTATTTTCACAGTGGAAGAAGGGTATATTATATCACACTTACCACTCTATAATTATTTTCCTATCTGTAATTTTCTCTCCCCAAACTAGTGACAGACAAAACTTGATAAATGCAACAAATATCTTTGCATAATAGCAGCTCATTTGTTTAGCAACACTATTGAAGAAATGGAACAAAGTACCAGCTTCAAAACAAAACATTTTTTCTAAAGTGAATTGTACCCTTCCTTGTCTTCAAAATGGAATATGCTGAATTTAGTCTCGCCTGGTAACTATTGAGGATGTAGTGTTGTTTGTCCTCGTGTGAAATTATTGTACTTTTTACTTCCTGTGTTCATTTAATAGCTTCCCTCCCCTCCTGTTGGTTTTGGCCTTTTATTTCGCAAACTGCTTTATTAGACATGAGATAATCAAGCTTGCTGGAATTGTGAGAGAAGTTAAGAGCACATGAGTTCTGTGTGGGGTCCGAAGGCTTCTCCTATGAGTTCATGATTTCTTTTTATTAAACTTTATGACATGTTTTGCCTCCCCAA
The DNA here is from genome assembly GCA_028646535.1 of Procyon lotor. Taxonomy (NCBI): domain Eukaryota; kingdom Metazoa; phylum Chordata; class Mammalia; order Carnivora; family Procyonidae; genus Procyon; species Procyon lotor. The sequence goes on along the minus strand of CM053614.1, from coordinate 60,119,045 downwards.
GTGACTCAGAAGTTCTTGGCTTTGTAATAGATAGTGAAAATCTCTGGAAATAATCGTGTGTGTGTGTGTGTGTGTGTGTGTGTGTGCGCGCGCGTGCGTGTGCACGTGTGTGCACGAAAAGGTCTGGTGTGGTATCTGTGTGTTAAATATGTGAAAGGTAAATACATGGATGGATATATACACATAATATGTATTTTAGGTTCCTCAAAAGTACCTCTACATATGTGTGTCTGGTATAAACTAATCCCTCAATAAATGTTAGTTGAATTAATGAAAAAACGTAGACTTGTTATGTTTTATTGGTAATAGTTAAAGCAAGTTTGACAATTTTATAATTCTTTCTGCAATGTGGGAAATGTGTTATGTCACCCTGGAATGATGCCCTGATTCCTTCTGGAAGAGATGGTTATTCTGATAGCATTGTAATGACCACTGGCCACCGAGCTTTGGGGGCTGAACTTCTAGGCAACTAGCTTTGTATAGAAGGGTATGAACTCTTCCACTTGTGCCCACCCAGCCAAAAACCCCTCTCTAGGGACTAGGGGCATCTTCGGTCTAATTTTCCTCAGAAAACACTTATTTGCCACTTTCTAGGTAATAAGATGTTAGTTCAGAATATTAATATCAAAGGCAGTTGCTGCATCACAATTTTCATACCGCTATTGTATTAAAGCGAAGTGGATTCTTTAACTGCTAATGCCACTGAGTCAAAAAATGAAAGTAGAATGTAATGATTTAGAAGCAATTAGCTGTATTTTCCTCCTGGAATCGACCAGTAAAACAGTTGGTCTGAGAGTAGAGAAGAATCTGGGACCCCTACATCCCACTGATTTCATCAGAGATAAATAATTAAGACTAATAAAATTAGACTGTCTCTACCACGAAATGTGACATTTGATTTGACAGAGTCTGGCTTAAAAATTATTTCCATTATTTTTTTCATCATTTTTAATGACATTTGGGGTTTTCACCATGGAGGACCAGTTGTTTCCAATGGTATCTGTAGTACTTCTCCTTTTAATATTTATTAGGTTGGCTTTGCATTCATATCCTCTTCTAAATTACACTAACATACCTTGATGCTTAAAATGACTTGTTTAGCACTCCAAATTGCTTGAAGTTGACTCTAATTTTCAACCAACTTACTTGACTGACAACAAGTTCTATCAGCCTCATGTGAATGCTTGGATCCTACTGGGATCCCTAAGGAAAAGATTACAGGGACGGACAACACAAACGAATACAGCATCTCACAAAAGACTCCACCTTGAAACCTCAGATGATCTCTTTGTGCGCTCACTCGGTCGATCTAGCCCTCAACAGCCCAAATCTGCATGCCCTTCTAGTTAAAATAATCCCGAGGTTGAGGTATCTGCTGAGACTCAAATTTGAGATTAAGTGCTCCCACCCTGGCAGTTGGAAAGACACGATAAAGAGATAACCTTACGACGGAAATGGCAACAGGAATTGAATCTTTGTAAAACTGTAGAGACCTCCTCCTGTAGAGACACAGCCCCTCATTTGTCTGGGTATCGCACAACTAATGCAAACTGTCCACACAGCCTTCATCTTTAGGAGAAGTGTACTGTTACCAGTGCTGGATGTACTGGTAGGCCAATGAAGCTTCAACCTCAGGCCCCTTCCCCTGCCTGGGCCCTTTCTAAATAACTTTTCACATCAATACATCATTTTGTATTAGTTATTTAAATTTTTCTTCTTCTGAAAGTAGGCCCCAATATTATACAAGCACCTGGTCCACAAGACATGGCTTCGCCCAGCTGCTACCAATGGGGTTTCTGCCTGTGGCAGATGGGACGGAACCGGCGGATTTGTGAGCGGCAGTCTTCTCCACACCGCACACATCTAAACATTACCCTTTTGTTTCCACTGTTCAACTGACTTGGTTGTTTCTGCCTCTACTGTTGCCTCCTGGTCTGCAGCTATCTTCACACCATCCGAAAAGCATTTTCCGAAGTCAGAGTTTCACTGTGTCAGACCTGTCGCTCTGCCTCTTGGATTTCAGGGTCAGTCCTGAATCTCCCCCACAGCTGGCAACAGCTCAGGCCCTGTGCTCGCAGCCGGTATGGCGCAGATGGGTGACAGCCTCGTGTGGGGTTTAGTGGCTGGGCTCTTAAACACGGGAGACTGTGCAGATCTGCAAATTTCCGGTGCTCCTCATCCTTGGAGCTGCGTGTACCTATTGCACAGAATTTGCAACTGTTTTTCTCTGAGTCACCTGTCCCTCCAAATATTACCAAGTGCATCATCAGAAGTATTTTGTGTGTTTCAGTGTCATAGAACCTCTAATAATACTACAGGATTTCTGGGGTTAGATTGGGAAGGCAAAAGTTTGAAGATTTAGGGCAAATTGTTTTGTTATGACGGAAAGCCAGGATTTGTTTTTTTCTTTTTAAGAAAAGTGAACACATCGGGTGCCTGGGTGGCTCAGTGGGTTAAAGCCTCTGCCTTCGGCTCAGGTCATGATCTCAGGGTCCTGGGACCGAGCCCCGCATCCGGCTCTCTGCTCAGCGCCCCCCCCACCCCCGCCTGCCTCTCTGCCTGCTTGTGATCTCTCTCTCTCTGTCAAATAAATAAATAAAATCTTTAAAAAAGAAAAGAAAAGAAAAGTGAACATATCTTTCTGGACTTGGGGACCCAGCTTTCTTTGATGATTTAAAATACTTGGGAGCTGAAGTTGCAAATACTTGAAGGGCAAATATTTGAAAATTGTATCACCTTGTCTGAATTAAGGGAATTTTAATACTGTCCGTTCAGGTGGGTGCTGGTAAGATTCACTGCTAATCATGGTGGTGCTGTGATACTGCTAGCAATTTACAAACCTACTTCCCTATCTACCTGATGGCCAGTGTCTAGATAGAGGTGAAGGTTCTTTTCCACGTTGCCTGGGCTCAGCACTCTGACAGCTGGCTTTTCAAGTGCGGCTGAATGGAACACAGTGTGAGAAAACCACTACCCCGAGCTGATCCGCAGAGCCATTAGAAACGGACAGAGTGCCTCTCCCTGCTCTGCAGCCTGGGCAACAGCTTCCTTCTGCCAAGACAGTCAGTAAGGACAACCACCACTTTGAAACACAGCCCTCTGGCTACAAACTACTGAAGTTTCTCGAAAGTTCTGAGTATCCTCTCCAATTCGAGTCTGCCACTGCTGTCCTTTCTTAGACGGAATGCCCCTTGACTTCAGTAGGTGTTCTACATGAAGGAAGTCCCTGGGATTTGCTTTTAAAGGAGCTTAACATTTTCAACTGAAGTCTGAGAACCATCCTCACACCCACTGAATGGCTCCTTTTCTTTTCAGACTCCTATGAAAATGAGATGTCTGTTATGCCCTAAGTATGGGGTGATAAGTAATTATTAAACAATTTTATATAAGGGAGAATGATTTTTCCCCCTCTCTGCCCATTTATTTATAACTCTTTCTGAGCCTACAAGGCATATCCCAAGGCTGTTCTCCAAGAAAGACTAAGAATTAAGTCCCCTACCCTTCCCATCTGGATCTTCTTCTTAAAAAAGTCCTCGGGCTTTCTTCCTGCCCCTCTTCCTGGGCTCATGACAGAGGTACACAGATGAAGACTGATTTCAAAATAAGCATATGGGCACAGAGACGTGAATAAAGAAAAACCGAATGGTGGCCTGAGAGAACACGGAGGTTTACAGAAATGATGTACCTCCTGTAAAAATCTTAACTTCTCTGCGAGTCTCGGTTTCATGGAATGCCTCTCTGGAATGATTTTCTTTTTCAGTGGCTGCAATACATAAAGGCCACTGAAACTTGCTGTTACCCTCCCCCTGCCTTTTACAAACCCCTCAAGTTCGGGTCGGCTTTCACGCATCTAAGCCCGGGTGGCAACTCTGGTTTAAATGCCATTTCATGCCTGATAAAATTTCATTAGGCATTTTAACTTTTAATTTCTTTTATTGACTTATCGTGCAGATGGAGAGAAATGTTTAGAAAGGGGAAAAAATTTAAACAGGGATTTACTGAAGTCATGTTTCAGTAAGGAAGGAAATACCATTGACTTTATTACAGCTGCCTAATGTTTTCCACAAACTGTAGAAATAATGCGTTGTATCTCGGTGACCTACAATAGCAGCTGACTGCTTGCACATGATGGAAATGCAATTTTGGGTTTGCTAAAAATTAACTATTTCATGCCCTGGTGTCCGTATCTCACTGTAGCTTGTGTCTGGTTTGTGCTACAGGCTATTTCAAGTTGTGGGCCGTCATTGGCTGCAGGTTTGAAGGCGGTAAGCAGCTTCCTGAGAGGTGGCCGGGGTCAGGTGGGGAGAGGCCACACCAGACACGCATGTGTCTGTTTGCTGTCCCTACATGGTCCTAAGAGCTGATGTGAAGATTTCCTCTGCCTTCTTCCTCTGTCCCCTTCACCTTCCCCCCACCCCCTAGGGCAAAGCAGCCAGACTCCCTCTCTCTCTCCCTCTCTTTCTTGCTCCCTCTCTTCCCTGGACCTTATCTGGTATGTTCAGTGATGCGATAAAACAAAAAGGGAAGTTTTTGATTGCACGAACACACCCTTTGGAGAGATTCCAGCTAGAGAAGAGTCCGTGTAGGAAAGCGAGAGCAGTGTGGGGAGGCCTAGGTGCCAGGATCGAGGAAAATGCAAGCTTAGGAGGAAAAAATAATAACATGCTAGAATGGCAGTGGTGGTTTCGAGAGGTCTGGGGGGTGGAGGGAGTTCAAAAAGGAACTTGCCTAATGAGGCCTCTCTGAAGATTTACTGCTGTGGCCGCTGCTGAGAAGAGGATCCGGAGAAAAGATGTTCTGCCCTGACTAGCTTCACAGGAAGTCAGACAGGGCTTGTGTTCTCTGGCAGGCAGAGAAGAGAGACTGCTCGGCCGCGGCATCTACGGACTTCCAGTTTAATTGTCTTTAAAGAGCCCCCCTCCATGCAGCATTCGTGACCCTTATACATGCAGTTCTCGAGGCAGAAAACCAAATAGAGAAACCGTTCTGGATGAAAGCAGTTCCCATTTGTCCCCAGGATGACCACATCAATTCCTGGGGGCACCACTTCCTCCCCTAACTGCTCCTCTGGGGCGGGGGTGGGTATGGATGGTGGGACAGGCCTCAGGGCTCATCCTAACGGCCATCGGTTTCTTGGCTGAGAGGACATGACAGACCATCCAGGGAGCTCGGAACAATGTCTGTCCCCCCAGTGGACTGGGGGCTGGCCTCTCCCCTGTTTCACAGGCAGAACCCAAAGTCGCCCTGACTTCCAAGAACTGGAAGTGAAACTCTGCAGGGCAAATTCCACAGCACCGGGGCCTGTACTCACCTGGGATGTTCTCTGCACACTGACTGGAGCTACAAGGAAGGAAGCACTCATGGCAAATACTATCTTTCGGGTGAAAGAGCTCCATCTCCCCACCTGTGGAGCAGATACCGTCACTGCCATTTTACTTACAGGGAAACAGGGGCTTAGTGAGCAGCAGTGATTTGCTCAAGGATGCAGAAATATTTGGCCTTTGAACACTCCTATCCCATCTCACTCCTGGAGGCCCACACACTCCCTGCTCCCACGGACTGGCTGATGTCATCTTGAGAACTCATTCTGGGTAATAAATCAGAAGCCTTCGAGGAGAAGAAAGATAAATGGGGTTCTGGGTGTTTTCCTCACAAGAGATAGGAAAGCAGCTCATCTGGTCCACCATGTTAATCCCAGTAAGTGAGGCAGAATATGGAAAAAGACCCAGAGTTCGGGATTCCAATCCCTTCCTACCAAGGGGCTGACCTGGCTTTGAATAAAGTGATCCCAACTGGTGAAGCTCAGGTGGATCCAAGGAGAGACTGAGCAGAGCCATGGCGTCCGGGAGAAAGAAAGCAAAGGAATTCTCCAAGACAGAGAAGCAGAGCTGCCGGAGGAAGGGAGTCTCCCCTCCTTCCCTCACTGGTGTGTGGCGGCAGGTGTGCTTGGGGCAGGTGCACGCGGGAGCTGGGTTCTATCAGTAGTTCCTGAATCAGCTTCAAGTCCCTCGGCAGTGCTATGTGTGTGTGTGTGTGTGTACACCGTACGTGTGGGTTGAGCATGCGCCCACTTGTGAGGGAGACTAAGAGGTGGAGAGACAGAGAGAGATTCACAAACACAAAGAATGTCTTTCATAGACATGCTTCTGCCTTCTTGAATGGACAGGTGTTACAAAGAACTTCTTCTGAAGGAAACCTCAGCAGAAAATAAGCACTTCATTAACATCTGTTCTCATAAGAGATAAAGACGACTGCTTGTTGCCTACTGAACATGTTTTCCTCCTCTTCCTTAGTAACAAAAACCTGATTTTGGGGGGTGTGGGGAAGCAAGTTGCCTAGGAAGCTTTTATTTCTCCACCTCCCTTGTTGCTGAGTTGTGGCCAATGGGATGTAAAGTGAATTTATTTGGTGGAACCTCTAGGAAAGTTCCTTAAATGGAAAACAGACAGATGGCAGCTCTCTTGTCACTGTAAAGTACAAAGCTAGGTGCTGAGGATGTCAGAGCAGGAAGGTAGAAAGCCCATGTCTCTACTGGTGTCTCGGTGGCTGCATAAAGATTCTGGGTTTTCCTTTCTCTTACAAGAAAGAATAAAACCTTAATTTGTCTAAGCCACTGTGACAGGATCTGTGTTACTAGCAGGCAAAGCCAATTCCTGACTGGTATAGAAGGCAAGCTATTTACTTTTTCTCAGTGTGTGGGTAGTACACACAACACAAAGAAGTGAATGTTCAGACTATAAAGTAAGTCAATAAACACAAGGGGTAGGTTCTCACTTGGTGCGATTACATTCAACCTTTGGATGTGAATGTCATAACCATTAATGTCACAGACCCTTTTAAGAAGCTGTAGGAAGCTATAGACAATCTCCTTAGGGAAATGCATGTGCACATTTGCACAGAAAATCTTCACACGCTATCTCAAGCATTTTATGGAATTAGTGAAGTCCATTCACGAAGCCCTTGTTAAGGATTTCTGCATTAGGTTATAATTACTTCCAATGGCAGAAAAGAAGGGACTAGATCGGTTTGGCTAATGGCCGGTGCCTTCAGAGTCTTTCTCTCAGGGAAGCTCAGGGGTAAACTGGTCACCTGGGTAGTCAGTCCTTCCTGGAACCTTCTTAAAGAGAAACCTGAATCTTTTGGGTTTGGAGCTGGATGGTGAGACCATTTGGTGCAGGAGAAATCAGATGCCACTCTGAGGCCTAGTAGGCCCCTAGGACCAAGGAACAGTTCAGACCGTTACAGGGAGCTTCAAAGGGATTTTGAGGCTAGCTGTAGTCAAGGTGAAATAAAGAAAGAAAAGAACAAATAAACAAACAAACATATGCGAGTTCATTCTGTAAACCTGAGCAAAGTATGTTGGAAAGGGCTTTGTGACTGAATATGAACAATCTTTGGAGAAGTATCCATTCTTGTTCACTGGAATTTAGCAGATCTTGAATAGTTTCATGGGACTTTGTATGTTTGTGGGACACACTGACAAGACATTCTGAACAGTTGGTTGGTTAACGAAAATGTAACAAGATATTTTACTTATAGAGCAGCTGTTCCAATGTTTGGGCATTCCATGTCAAGCTGCTATGAGCTGATCTAGTCCAAAGAGGCTTTACTGAAAGTATGTTGTAATAAACAATGTCCACTGGGTAGAATTTGCCTAAATAGTTTTTTGTGTATTATGTCTGTGGGAAAAGACATATGATATTTTGAAAGCTGTTTTGCTTTGATTTCCCAGTGAAGTAATCCTTCTCTCACAAATTCTAATTGTATGACGCCATAAGAACAGGCTTAATATGGGTTGTAAAAATGTGTAGATCCTACTGTATTAATCCCCCTTTGGAGGACATGTACAATTAATTTCCTTAGATCTTTGTCATACATGCTTTCCTCTTCAACTATTCGCATATCTTTCACTCCTTAAAAAAAAAAACAAAGCTTCACAAACAAAACAACAAATACCCTGATTCTATTCATTTCAACCTCTAAGATTCTATGAAGAACATAGTAACAGAGTATTTGTGGAGCATTTTTCATATTTTTATAGCAAACTAGGATATTCTGGGGCAGTTGTTCTCGAATTTCAGTGTGCAAAAGAATACCCGTGGAGAATGTTAAAATGCAGATTCCAAGACCCTCGGGGTTCTCACTGAGAGGGCCCATGGTAGAGCTGGAAGCTGTTGGGCTTTAAGACAGCTGTAGTTTGAATTACAGAGCCAAAGTCCTTTTGGATGAGAGGGTGAGATTATGGGCTTCCTTTCTTTGATTCTTTCCACTGGAAGACCTTGGAACGTGATGCAAAAGCTTTGAAATAATCTTGTGCCAGACAATAATGGAAATAGCAACATCAGGGAAAAACTAGGAGGGAAAAAGTTTGGTTCTCATAACTGCTTTGCCTGGGTAGGGTACAGGGTGACATTTGACAACACATGGGATGACGTGTATGCCAGGGATGTAATTGATACTCAGTCACTGGAGTGAATTCTGAAGTACTCCATTATTTCTGTAGTGCCTCCTAAATACCAGGTCACCTGAGGATTTGAAAACATCCTTCTCGGACCACTCCAGTTATGACTGAGTTGATGACAATATCAAGAACAGAAACTTAAGCCCTTCTCAGATACTGTCCCATCTGCTTCACGTCATAAACCCACAGATGGTCTCTTCTCTCTTTAGGGGACTTTAACATTCTTGTTTTACAACGTTAGGAATTATAATATATACAATATGCTTCTCTGAAAGTGTCATTTATGTTTGTAATATACTGTCCTTTAGCCTAGAAGCATGTATCATGTAAACTACAGATGTCTGTTTTCTTGCTTTTATGTGGAGGGTCTCAATTACTTGCTGTCTGCTTTCACTAAATCTTAGTGTGGAAAGCTTTTTTCTATATGTTTTTCTCTCTATATATATGTATAAGCAGGATGAAACCAGACAGAGGAATGGCATTCCTTCTGAGGGGGCCCAACACTGGGTAGGGGTGGAGCAATCCATAGTCAACAGTGTTCAAGAAAGAGAAAGATCAAATCGGGAGAAGCCCAGGGCATCCATCATCAGGGGAGAACAGAGTAAGGACGGCCCAGGACAAGAAGAAGGGCTGGGATGATGGAAGGGGGCAGGAGTTGATAAGAAATGTAAGGAAGTGAGAAAGTCCAGGCCATTTTTTCTATGAGTGGTTATGGGATTCTCAAACTTTATTTTTAGTAGGATAAAATCCCATTTTCGGATAACACAAGTCTTTGTGGGTCCCATTTCAAGTTATGATTCAAGGCATTTAGCTCTTTGAACTACCTCCAAACACAGAATCTTCAGCAACTTTGGAATTTATTCATAGAAGGCTATGGGGCTGTCTAATGAGAACTCACATCCAATATCCTCATGTGGTATTTCTACAGCTTCTCTGTTGGTTTCAGCCACCTCTGAAGGCACTGAATGGTCCCACCATCCCAAGGCCACTGCCCACCTGTGGGCACTGATGCCTTTGTCTGGGACAGAGTTCCCTCAGTGCTTTTCAAGCTGCCAGTCCCTAGCGTGCCAGGGCAGGCACAGTGCCCCGAGCTCTCTGTGAAAAAGAGAACGCTACTGCATCTAACCCCCCAATATGGAGAGAATAGTTCTTCCTAACTGTCCTACTTGGCCACCAGGCCCCAAGGAGTATGGCCTATACCTTCAGCCTTACTGAGTTTCTCAGGAAAACTCTTCCTTCAGGTTTTGCCTCCTTGGGGCTCAGATATGAGTCTATGGGGCTGAGGTAAGGAATTAGAACCCACTGACACACACTACATTCTTCTCTGCATTCTCCCTCCAAAAGCTCACTCTCTGTTCTTCAGACACAAACCCTCATGCAAACCAATTCCTGGGACTGGTTCCATTGCTTCATTAGATACAGCTGATATGCCTATATCCCAATGTATGGGAAGTCAGACCTCTCTGCCTCTGGGGTTAAAGTCCATATGCAGGCATTTGCTGGCTGGGTTTAAAGCCTCAGAATCTGTGTAGACAGCAGGAGACACCTTGTACTCACGGCCCTAACACATGTCACTTTCTAGAATTTGCCATTGCTTTCTCAAAAGACTGGGAAGCAGCTGAGGCAAGCAGTTGAGTCAAATTCAGCAGTAAGGAACATAAGGTCCTTACATTATGGCTGATACATACTTGCTAAAATAGTTCTAGATCTCAGGACCTTGGTATTTCTCCACACAAATCCTAGGGTTCAGTTATAGCCTCCAAGGGTTAGCATGTTGTCTAGTATCCTGGGTTGTCTCAAGTGACTTTCAGGAAGAGTAAAACTGGATAATTAAACTCTATGAGTATTAATTCCCTTCCGTCCTGAATGGGGCGTATTCTAAACAACCTTATGATGTAGATGAGGTTGGTCTGCTGGCACCACCAGCTTACGCCACCCTTTGCATCTACCCCCACCTCACCCATCCCAGGAATCCTCTGCTCCCGTGGAATTAAAGGCCAGAGGCATTGGGACGAGAGACAAAACTTTGGGGTCAGAAAACTGTTTCAGAGCTTAGCCTTGCCATAGATCAGCTGCATGACCTTGGGGAGTTCCTTTACATCTGTAAGCCTTAGTTTCTTATTTGTCAAATAGAAACAACCTCACAGCGCTGGTACGAAGGTTAAATGTCTTCATTTAATGTCTGCTCCACAATTAGAACTCAGTAAATGAAAGCCTTTATTATTATGAGCTTTCCCTTGTATGATTCTCCCTCCCAAGATGCTCTGAGTCCTTAGACACATCCTTTCCCTTCCCCCAAATTACACCTGCTCTCAGAAAATTGATTCCTTATCTATAGCTGCTGAGTGCATTGCACGAAGGGGACTAGCATGGGATGCCAGCATAGTGGATATCTAAATACCTTAAGTCCATTAAGGTTCTAGTGATGGATATGCAGCCTCTATTATTACTGAAGGTATTTGCATTATTAAATCATGGTAAGAAACTGAAAGGCATCTCATTCGTTCAACAAACTCTTATTCGGCACCTGCTTTCTGTCTGGTACTCACTAAATGTACAGTAGAATTAGAAGCTCAGAAAATCTCTGTACTTGTGAAACTTTGAATCTAACAAACCAAAAAATGAGAAAGTGGGATTTCAAATATTGGTGATGGTATAGTATGTGAAGTACACCTCAAGCATTCCCCTCTCACAAATCACTACACTTTATTTCATGGTTTGGTAGGAATAGTGGAGGAGAGAGTTTTAGGAGATTTAGAAAGAAAGATGGTGAATAATGGATTCAAAGAGAAAAACTAAGTGAACAGTTTGAATTCTAAGTAAAAGATCATTCTGACAGGATGAAAATAATCACATATAAGCCACCCTAATTTCAAACCTTCTCTTGATTGAGATTCAAGATTGTACACTAGCTCCCCAAACGTAGGTGGGTCTCGAATTCAGTCAAACACACCTTTATGACCTGCCTGAGAACTAGAGTCATTCCATAAAAATGAATATTCTGAAAAAATGAAAATTGACTTGTAAAACTTGATTGAAAAATTCTCTTCTCCTTCAGTAATCAAATGAATGTACTTCCTTTTCCCTCTATTATTTTTTTCAAGATTTTATTTATTTATTTATTTGTTGGTTTGTTTATTTATTTGTTTATTTGACAGAATGAGAGAGAGAGAGAAAAGAGGAGTGGGAGTGGGAGAAGCAGAGAGCCCGATGCGGCGCTTGATCCCAGGACCTTGGGACCATGACCTGAGCCGAAGGCAGATGCTTAACTGACTGAGCCACCCCTCTGAGTCAGAGGGAAGGTGCCCCTCCCTCTATTAATAAATTAGGATATACTAAAACCTAATGAAATTACATAAATACTCACAAAATTATTCATACCTTTACCAGTTACTTTGTATAAAACCACCATATTTCACTTAAAATGGTATTATATAAGAACAAAATCTTATAAATGAAAATCATGGAGCTTTGGATGGGCTAATCATGTTTGTGCAATGTGTAGTTTTATTATTCTCCAAATGAGATTGTTTTTTAAAAGGATTTAGACTTCATAAACACTACTGGCCCCTCCCACAGTGGACCAGGCACTGTAGCAGGCACATTTATAGAGCTTTTCTCTATAAATAGAAATAGATTTTATGCTTGTCTTACTGATAGGAAACTGAGGCTTAGAGAGGTTAAGAGAGTGGCCTGAGGGGGTGCGTGGGTGGTTCAGTCAGTTAAGCATCTGCCTTTGGCTAAGGTCATGATCCCAGAGTCCTGGGATTGAGGCCACTGTCAGCCTCCCCACTCAGTGAGGGGTCTGCTTCTCTCTCTCCTCCTCCCCCTACTCATGCTTGCTCGTTCTCTCTCTTCCCTCTCTCTGAAATAAATAAAATCTTAAAGAGAGAGAGAGAGAGAGAGAGAGAGAGAGACCCAAGGTCATCTGCCTAGTAGGTGGGAGAACCAGCATCTGTACCTCTAGCCTAGAATTTTGTTCACTAGACCGAATGATGGTACACAAGTCTCTATGACTAACGACCCTGGCAGTTTAGATTTTCCCTTCTATCTGAAAATGGCTTATAGTTTATTCTCTGATGATTTATAATCTGCAAAGGATGTGGATGAAGCTATTCCATGGAAGCAATCAGTCTGACTGTAAAGGGAGTTTGAACCACCTCTGTATGACAAAACCATAAAATCCATTATGATATGAATCTTGAGTTGTAAGAAAAAAAAGGAGGGAAAGCATGGGCAAAGAGCAACAAGTAAGGAGAATAATAAGCTTCTGGTACAGCAGCAAGGAGTAAGGTTCTCTGATTCCCATGAGAAATTCCCAAATGAATGAGTGGGAGACCTGTGCTTGGTCCTTCAGGACCTGGTTACTGGCCTAATGTAGGCTCCTGAAGGCCCTATAAACTTTTGTACTGGGTATCAGCACCACTGGGAAAAGAGTGGCATTAGAATTCAGATAATTCTTACAACAGGAGGCTCGCTGAAACTTAGTATTTTGTATATATACTCCGACACAAACTAAAACTGCTAAACACAGTAAGATTCTGGATGAGTCCTAGAAACATATGACACTTGGTTTCCGGTGTGTGCAAACAATAACCTGTTTTTTGTTTGTTTTTGTTTTTTTAAAGATTTTATTTATTTATTTGATAGAGAGAGATCACAAGTAGGCAGAGAGGCAGGCAGAGTGAGGTGGGGAAGCAGGCTCCCTGTGGAGCAGAGAGCCTGATGCGGGGCTCGATCCCAGGACCCTGAGATCATGACCTGAGCTGAAGGCAGAGGCTTTAACCCACTGAGCCACCCAGGCGCCCCAATAACTTGTTAATATCCCTATCTACCCAGTGCAGAAACTAACGTGATAGATCAATTTTATCTTAGATATATGTCCAGACCTGTCATGCATTTTGATAATGCCAAACGCTACACGATCCAGGAATAATGATAAGCTAATACCTACTAGAGAGGTATTTGAAATCCTAAATCAGTATTTATAATATAGAAATGATCCAGACTCCTGATGACAGGTGATGGGCAGTTAGTTGAATTTTAAAGATACTACCCCTTTGGTATACTTGGCATGTATACTTTCAAAAGCAGGAAAATATGAAATATAAGTTTGAAGTTTTATGTTTAAATTCTTATTAAGATTTCAAACAAAATCTTTTTTTTAAGGTTTTTTTTTTAAATTTATTTACTTGACAGAGAGATCGAGAGAGCACAAGTAGGCAGAGGGAGAGGGAGAAGCAGAGTCCCTGCTGAGCAAGGAGCCTGATGTGAGGCTCGATCCCAGAACCCTGGGATGATGACCTGAGCCGAAGGCAGACGCTTAATGACTGAGCCACCCAGGCGCCCCCAAAATCTTTTTTTTTTACTATCCCTTTATTTCTATAAATTATTTGTAAATCATTTAAAAATATAAAAATTTATACCCGATGTGATACCCATACTTCACTTCTTGTAGTTTCTGTCTGCCCAACTGAGTTTGCAAGCACAGCCCAGTGCATCTAAATACGCTATGCTTAAAATTGATGATGTATATATGCAAGAATGTTTACAACAGCATTTTTTGTGTTACTGAAAAAATCAGGATAACTTAAATAACCATAAATATAGGAAGGACTAAATAAACCGCAGTACATTGATCTGGAATATTACAGACCCATTTAAAAACGTGTATACTGACAAGAAAAGCTGTCCCTGATAAACATTTTTGAGTAAAAAGAAGGATGTGACAGAACAATATGTTTAACAAGATCCCATTACAGAGAATAGATCCTCTCAATGTAGATACATTACATACCTATTTCACTTTACATGTAGATGTAACACACATATATGTCGTATATACATGTACGTCATATATGCTCATGTATGAAAAGACTAGAAGGATACTCACAGACTTGTAAGCGATCATTTCTGGGGAGAAGGAATGAGGGCAAAATGTGCACTTTTTATTTTAGACATTTCTGTACTGTATTTTTTTTTATAAGAAAGCAATACATTTATAACTTAAATTCTTTTAAAAGTTAGAGCGTATCCGCTGGCAAGATTGCACATTATAAGTGGATGTCCACCTTTATGTGCCTTCTCCAAAAGTGCATTGTGTGTGAAACTAGGACTGTGCCTGACTTTCTATCCCTCGCTCAGCTGTTTCCTACTGTCTAGAATCTGCCACTGTCATTTTCTATGGGAAGCGTAGAAAAGGCAAAAAGGGGGTAAAGTGATTTTTTTTTTTATCATCATCCAAGCTCTTGCTCATACTTTAATATTCCAAAGGGCTACATTGGCAGGCAGGAGGAGCTTTGGACCAACTTGCCAATGGATGATGTGATGCAATGACATTATAGCAAACATTATTATGTATGAAGAGTGAAGACCTCGTGTGGGACATAGACACGTACTGCAGACCGCCAGCCAGACTTCACGGTCCCTTCTGAGAGGTGCAACACTAAGACTGATGGGTTTTTCCTCTAAGGCTTTCATCCTCCAGTTACTGGGAACCTAGTTACGGAGAAACATGCAAAGGTGAATTTCAAATTATTTCTCAGGGACAACTTTTCTTCTTCTTCTTCTTCTTCTTCTTTTTCTCTCCCCACTTTCAACCCCAACAAGGAGAGCTTTCTAGTTTACAGGTTGCTTGACTACAAGATATCTTGATGTGAATTCCCCAAGAATGCAATCAGGGATAGATAGCTTATAAAGACACATCTGGGCTTGCTGCAGTTTCTCAGATATTTGCCTTTTTCAGAAACACGTTTGTTCTTCCACCCTCTTTTGAAAAATTCATTCATTCCCAGGAACAGGAGGCATAGCACAGGAAAGAGAGTTAATGATACCGTAGTAGTGCGCATGGTGATGGATGCAGTGACGCTTGCGATGAGCAGAGCATCACACAGAGTTGTTGAATCACTGTGTCGTACAGCTGAGGCTGATGTAACATTATGTGTCCGCTGTACTTTAAAAAATTCATTAATTCATCCATTCATTCATTTCTGCAAAGAATGAGCCCCTTTATGTATACACATGAACTCACATATGCACATGTGTGTGCAAGCACGCGCACGTGGGCACATGCACACACACATACAAACACACACTCTCCCCAGTACTGGGATAGTGCGGCAGGCCCGTGTAGCCAGCCACTTACTCCAGAAACCTAGGCCAAGGAGAACTGTGGTCCTGTAGCCCTATAGAGGTGCCCCCTGCTCAGAATCTGTGCAGGCAAACTGTTCTGTGAGAGTGAAAGGCCCATCTGTAAACTGATCTCCCCACAGTCCTCCTGCCACCGCAACCCAGCCTGGAGCCAGTGAGGCCAGGGAAGCGCCTTCCCCTGGGCCAGTCAGGCAGAGGCTCAGGAACCTAAAACACATTCCAGCGGTTGGCATCTGGGAGCACAGCTGCCAGGAGCAGGCAGTGTGTGGCCTTGAGGCCTTGGGGTGGGCCGGCGGGGGGGAGGGCAGGTCCCAGGCCAAGGCCTGCAGAAAGCCCGTTTGGCTCTACAGGCTCCCACCTTGTTACTGAGAGCAATACTTTTAACTGGAAAGCGTGTTGTGGGAGGTTGGAGTCCCCCCTGTGGGACAAGGGCATGGGGAGTAACTTTGGCATGCCTGGGGCTATGGAGCGGGGGAGGACTTCACATACCTCTGTGCTCTTGACTCAGGCCAAAGGGAAACCCCAGAATTACCACAAAGCCATCCCAATTCTGGCTTGGCATCACCCATGGGCTCAAAGCAATTTTTGGAAGACGCTTTCATCTAGCACTTAGGAGTGCATGTTTGTATCCTAGGACGTATGTACACTGTAGGCCTATTTTTAAGAGTGAACTCTCTTGATTTTCATTTTTGCAAAACAGATGGGAGGGGGATGCCCTAATGTCTATTAGAACTTCAAGGGGTTGGTTTTCAAATGAGAGAGCTTCAGAAATGAGAAATTGTTGAAATTATCTGGTGGCAGCTTTTGAGGGATATTTACCATGTATTTACTTTTAAAATTTTAGTTCATTTGAAAGCTGGTATAGTTAAATTAACCAAAATCTAAATTTAAAAAAAATTTCTCGATTCTTCCAGACCTACTTCACATCATCAAACTAGGCCCCTGCTGGAGGCCCCATTAAAATGGCAGCTCCCACTGAGAGAGAGACAAAAGCCCCCTCTCTGAATGGGGATGCTGAAACAGTGATGGGCTCTCAGAACGGCTTTTTTTTTTTTAATCCATTAAAAAAAAAAAAGTTACCTCTGCATTGACTGTGAGAGAGTATTTATTTAGCTCTCCACACTGTGGGAAACAGGGGCGTTCTCCCTTATAAGGACACCCAGACCTTCTTGGGAGAAGAGAGAAATATGAATCTATAACATGGCTGAACAAATTCCTCCTCGCAACTGAATTCATGGAATGTTTTGGATGTGAACAGCTTAATTTTGGTGTGGTCTGGGACAAATTAATATGACTTAAATCCCACCTCACACGGGAAGCCTCTCCTGATGATGTGGGTGGAGTTAGCATACTCACTTCCCTCAGAATTTTGTCAACAGTCCTCTCTATTATGTTTAAATGTGGCTCCCCCTCTGCCCCAGCGAGAAAAACTTCAGGAATAGAGAAATCAAAAAAGGAATGGAGAAATTAAGAACACACCAAAAATGTATCTAAAAAACCTGACTGTGCAAAGTGTTCAGTATATGACTGTGATATTTTAGGTTACGTGAATGTTATGAGAGTCTTCATGCAACAGAATAAAAACTCCTAGAGGGTGATCCAAGCACCTTTGTATCTGGGGAGTAAAGATATTAAACACAAGGATTGCCCTTCCAGAATTTCTTGTAAAGCCCGGGGAATGGTTATTCCAGTCACACAGGCTTAGGGACTAACAAAGAAGCATCATCCTCTTCTTCCAGAAGATGAACAAGGCTTTCACCTTAACCCTTAATCAGACACTTCTATCATAGATGGTTCAAGTCTCTTTAGCAGAGAAGGATGATTACCTGCATCTTATTTTTTTTAAAAGATTTTTTAGTTATTTATTTGATAGAGAGAGATCACAAATAGGCAGAGAGAGGAGGAGGAAGCAGGCTCCCCACTGAGCAGAGAGCCCGCTGTGGGGCTCGATCCCAGGACCCTGAGCTCATGACCTGAACAGAAGGCAGAGGCTTTAACCCAATGAGCCACCCAGGCACCCCTACCTGCATCTTAAAATGAGCTGTGACATCATCCTTTCCAGAACTAAATTTCTTTACTTTTGCACATTGGGAATAAAAAGGATTTCTACCTCATATGGGAGTAGGTTCTCGGGTGAAAGCTACCGTAAATATTAGCTATGTGCTTTGGATTGGGGAACCCACTTGCAGGTTGCTCACACTTACCCTCCTTAGTTACCATGTATTTGTTAAAGGGAGTAGTAAGAAAAATTACTTCTTGATGAGCAATAGAAATCACTTGTATTTGGCTTTGAAATGCATCACATGCTTGTCTTTTCTGCAGACATATGCACATAAAGTCTGGGTTCAGTTAGTGTTAAAAGTAGATTACCTTCCCTGAATAACTAACTGATCATTGAGAGACATTCTCCAAGAAGCAAGATGGGTTGTTAGGCATGTAGGGATGGAAGCCCAGGCAAGGGGCCATTTTTGAAATGAGGGTGGTGAGACTTAAAGTCCATGGAATGTAGAGCAGCTGACACCACTACTCAATGGGACCTGTCTCTGTAGTGGGGAGGGATGTAAAAGCCATCTAGGATATGGCTCCTATTCCAGATTAGGCTTCTCAGAATGCATGTCTCTCTCCATATGCATCTCTAATACATCATTTTTCTATCAGAGTAGTATTTTGCCCAAGAATAGTACAACAGTAGAGCCAAGTAATTTAGTATCACTGATAGAAGCCTCTAGAAAATGTTTATCAATAAAAGGTACACATTTATGCATTCGTTTTTTACTATAGGAATTACAGGCCTTTGTAGATAGAAAGAACATCCTTGAGAATGGGTTTTCAGATGCTTTTTCCCCTAGTAGTAGATTCCTTTAAAAAATAAAATAAAAATAAATGCAGGCCTACATGGAATTCTAATATGTAAAATAACGCCAGGTTATCTTACTGAATGAGGAAAACTTTGGTATTCTAGAAGATTGTTTTGAAAACCACCGTGTTAACACGGTTTTCAAACTTCCTAAACAGGAAGCTGTACAAATCACCTGAGAATGCAAAAGGACAGTAACAAACAGATGTCCTCAAATATTAGGGAAATGGGGTCTTTGTACTACAAGAGAAGTTAATACAGAGATAGAGAATGAGTCACCAAAGGTTACACAGCTACTTGTGACAAACTCAGGATCCAAATTCATTTTTTTTCTTCCACTTGCAAGCCACCGTATTTGGAGTCTGGAATGCCTTTGAAATCAGGCTCTATGACACTCTAATCAATTTAAATGATCTACAGCTTTTTGAAGTTGGTAAAAAAATTTTAAAGCAAAGAACAACTTTTTACATTTTTCTTTGCTGCCACAATGCTGATCATCACATGAGATATAAAATATCTCAGATATATTTTTATGTTAATAATAATCACTTCTTATATTTTTTGGCCTGGTGCGCACAGTTTAAACACCGTCACTTGCATTCTGGAGTTGGACATAGGACATGACATCTCTGACCAGTAAATCCCTTGAATGAGTGCATTTTCCCCCTCTGTGCATGTCTCCTTCTCGCCCATTGTCTGTCTTCTTTTCATGCCTGTCAGGCGGTGGCCATGACTGTGCACTTATAAAGGTCAGTGACCCAGCAGAGAGGGCAGGCCCTGCAGAAGGCCTGTTGATGAAGCATTTCAATGCACACTGAATTTGTTAGCACTCTGGCTTACTCCCAGGGGCAGGGTACAATTGTTTCCTGTGTGGCATGGCACCCACCCGGAACTCTTACGGTATGGGCCATTCCAACCAGGAATCTCTAAACTACATCCTACAAAAGAAACAACCGACATTTCCCAGCTTACTAAATTCTTTTTCCTGGCTCTCCCCTTAATTTGTCTAGTATACCCAGTAAAATAAATTAAAACAAAGGCTTCCCTTATTTACATAAATGGTCAGTCATAGAGATGTTTTCAAGGGATTATTTGTAAAATGGAGAGGCCACATAGACAGTTAAACACCCATCTTCCAGGCTGAAGAGTTTTAGAAGGCTATTGTCCTCAGCTTCTCCCTATTACAAATACTAAATTAAACAAAAGCAGACTTAGTATTTCTTTTGAGATCGTCTCAAGGAAGGCAAGCATTTGTTTCTCTGTTTGGAGCATCTACCTTTTAGTAAAGCAATGATAATCTACAGATGGAAACCACTGACTGAAAAATGGAAGGCTAATCCCAAATTTCAAACTGCTGCAATCTTTGATGCAAGTAAAGAAGGCAGCTCTTACTTGGGTGAAATTAAATGGAAAAGTTATGGGTGTATGTTCTGGCTCTGGCCATAACGGAGTACCATGTTATGGTTATCCATGTTATGGTTAAGGATAGTAGGTTATCCTTCACTACAGACAGCAATTAGAAAGGCTAGACAAAAATATTGAAGGACAGCTATTTAAATGTATTAGACAGAGACTAAAGCAGGCAGAAACCAGACAGAATTTTATCCCTGAAGTAAGGAACCATACTGGATAAGATTGATATGTTTATAGATTTTCCTGAGAATGCTCTGGAGTCCACTTTGTACAAGACAACTAAAATTCAAGCAGAAAGTCATAGTCTTATTGGCCTGAAGATTTGGAGAATGGAGTTTGGGAGCTATCACAGTGACTGGAAATTGAGGAGTGAAAAATCCCAAAAGGAGAGACCACAGAGGAAGTAGGCCCCAAAGCTACTTATATCAATCTCTCAAATCCCTGGGTGACCCCTGAACTACACACATGCAGGGGAGATTCCAAGTGGCCCCGTGGAAAACTACAGCTGGGAGGCTGAAAAGTAGAACAGAGATTTCAGCTCCACTGCAATGGAGACAGAGTGTAGAATCTGAGTCATGCCAAGTTTGAGAAGCTTTGTAATTTTTCAAGATTTTTACTTAAAACTTTAGAAAGTCATACGCTAGATATAAAGACTAGGTATTAAATTTAAGGGATGTGCACTAGGCCTAATGACAAAACTGAAACAGACCCAATCAAAGCCTCAAACCAAATCTCTCCAAGTTCAGGGTGATCAGCCAGTAATATAATTACCAACTAGAAAAAAATTCAATACTGTCCAGAGGAAAATAACAGAAATGTGAATCTATAATGAATCCTCTACAATGTTCAGTATATAATAAAAAATTACTAGACATATGAAGAAAAAAACAAACAAAAAATGTGATCAAATGGTAAATGACACAAGATGACCCAGATGTTACAAAGACTTCAATGCAGCTATTATATATTTGTAAAAGGACTTAAAGAATAAGATAATAATAATGGGCAGACATGTTGGGAATTACAATAAAAATAGGAAAACTATAAAAATGAACCAAATGGAAATTCTAGAACTGAAAATATAGTATTTAAAATAAAATTCAACAGATAGGCTTAAGAGTAATAGAAATGGTCAGGAAATTTGAAGACATCAATAGAAACTATCCAATCTGAAGAATAGAGAAAAAAATGTTTTACAAGTATGTGAAAAGAACTTCAGGGTCCTGTGGGAAAACATCAGTCTAAAAATCATTTTAATTGGGTTCCCAGAAGAAGAGGAAAGAGAAAAAAACTTGAGAAATAGAGGAAAATCACCCAAATTTGGTAGAAAACATCAGGTTATAGATCCACGCAGCTTAGGAAACCCACGCAAGGCAAGTAAAAAAAAACCTCACATTTAGGCCCACTTTAGCCAGCTTTCTGAAAACCAACAATAAAGAGAAAATGCTGAAAAGATGTCAGAGGAAAAAGACATCACATAAAGGAACAGCGATACGATTATCACTGACTTTTCAACAGAAACAACTGAACATCTTTAAAGTGCTGAATGATAAATTCATGTAGAATTTTACATCCAGCAAAACTATCCTTCGTAAATGAAGATAATGTCTAACTTCCTAAAAATACATAGAAGAAAACTTTTCAGGCTAAGTGGAAATGATAACAGGTACCAACTCAGATCAACGAAAGCAAGAAAGAATACCAAAAATAGTTATACAAAAGTGGATAAATGTAAAATATCTTTTTCCAATTAAAAAAACAGCTCACTGTTTAAAGTAGTTTGTAACATTGTATTTTGGTATTTATAGTACATGCATATGTAATATATAATTGGGCATTAATGGAATTTTATTGTTGCTGGATTTTTACATTTTACATGTAGGAGTAAAATATTTACTCTAAGGCCATGGTAGGTTAAGAATGCATATTATAATTCCTACAGCAACAACTCAAACAACACAAAATGTAGAGTTTACATCCACAGAGAAATTAAAATGAATATTCTAAAAATGTGGTTAAACTAAAATAGTGTAAGGAAGGAAAAACAAAGGGAAAAAGATGAGGCAAATAGAAAACAAATAGAAAAATGGTAAGCCTAAATTCAACTATATCAATATTAAATATAAATAAGCTCAACTCCAATTAAAAGACAAATATTGCCGAATAGCATAAAAAAGCAAGATTCAATCATATGCAGTCTATAAGAGCCATAAAAAGACTAGCAGGTTGAGAATAAAAGTGAAGAGACATTCATGCAAACTGTAAGCAAAAGAAATATGGTGTGGTTATATTAACCCAAGCAAATGTAGTCTTTGCACAAAAGGTATTACTAGAATTTAAAGGCATTCCATAATGATAATATGCTCAACTCAATAGGAAGACATAATAATCATAAACGTTTATTCAGCTAATAATATAATTTTAAAATATACAAAGCAAAAACTGACAGAACTAAGGAGAAATAAACAAATCCACAATCACAGTTAGAGACTTAAACTTCACGGTTTCAGTAATTGATAGAAAAACTAGATGAAAAGTCAAGAGTATAGAAGACTTGAACATTAACAACCAGTTGGACCTAATGGACATTTTAAAATGCTATACCCCCAAATTTCAGAGTACATGTTCTTTTCATGTACACAGAATATTCATCAGGATAGACAATATGCTGGGCCATAAAGTAAATCAAATTTCAAAGGACTGAAATTTTTACCAAATTATTTTCTTACACAGTGGGGTTAAAGTAGAACTTAACAACAGTAAGATACCTTGAAGACTGCAAAAGGAACTGTGGATCAAAGGAGAAATAAAAAGGGAAAATTAGAAACTATTTCAAAATAAATGACAGTGAACATATAACATATCAAAATGTGTGGAATGTAGCTATATCAGTGTTTAGAGGGAATAAACATTAAATGATTATATTTTAATAAAAGAAAGAGATAAAACCAATGATGTAAGATTTCACTTTAAATTGCTCTGAAAGAAAAAATTAAGACATATATATAATTTCCATATATAAAAAATGTTTAAAAAGCAAAAATCAATAAAATAGAAAACAATAGAGAAAAGTTAACAAAAGACAAAAGATGTTACTTTGAAAAGATTAAATAAAATTTCTAAACTCCTAGAAAAGCTGATTAAGAAAAAAAGAGAAACATAAATGACCAATATTGGGAATGGAATAGAGAAGATTACTATTGATCCTCTAGACATTAAAATGATAATAAAAGAAAATAAGGGAGTTTTATGCCTTTATGCCAAGGAATAGTACTGGAACAAGAGGATAAACATATTGAAACTATAGGAACCTCGGCTCTTACCTCACACAACACACAGAAATTAATTGATATGGCTTTTAGATCTAAACCTAGAATCTAAAACTTGAAAGTTTCTAGAAGAAAACATAGGATACCCTTGAGACCATGGGTTGGCAAAGAGTTCTTTTGAGGAGACAAAAACATTATGTATAAAAGGAAAATTTATAAATTGAACTTTGTCAAAATTTTTAAATTTCTGTTTATCTAGAAGACCCATTAATAAAATAAAATAATACACCGTAGACTGTGAGAAAACATAATGCACATGTCTGAGAAAAGACTTATACAGGGAATACAGAAAGAACTCTTACAAGTTAACAATTAAAAACCAAACAAGAATTTAAAAACTGAGGGGTGCCTGGGTGTCTCAGTGGGTTAAAGCCTCTGCCTTCGGCTCAGGTTATGATCTTGGGGTCCTGGGATAGAGCCCCACATTGGGTTCTTGCTCAGCGGGGAGCCTGCTTCACCCTCTCTCTCTGCCTGCCTCTCTGCCTACTTGTGATCTCTCTCTGTCAAATAAATAAACAAAATCTTTTAAAAACAATTAAAAAAAAGAATTTAAAAACTGATAAAATACTAGAACAGATACTTCACAAAAGAAAAGCTATGTATAAGAACAAATATTCAAATGTCATTCATTGTCAGAGAATTGTACACTAAAACCATGGTAATATATAATTTCATACCAAATCTTGGTGAGACTGTGGAATACCTACAATTCTCATACTGCATTTGTGGGAATATAAGATAGCACCATCTATACAGTATTATTTTAAGAAGTTAAATACATAACCACTGTATCATTCAATAATTCTACCCCGAGGTACTTACTCAAAGGAACTGAACATATGTCCACAAAAAGATGTTATGAGAATATTCATGGAGTTTGGGATTTGGAAGTGGCTGACAGAATTTTCTGAGGTGATACAAATATTCTCTATTGCAATTATCAAAATTCATTGAATTGCACACTTTAGATATATGAGCTTCATTGTATATGAGTTTTACTTCAAAAAAATTTTTAAAAGGTCAACAACATTGTCAAAATGTCAGGTCTTCCCAAACTTGATCTATAGATACCGTGCAATCCCAAAAGTTTCCAGCAAGTTATTTTGCGGATACTGACAAACTGATTACAAAGTTTTTATGGAGATGTGTAAGATCAAAAATACCCCACACAACATGGAAGAACAAATTGGAGAATGGACACTATCTGGCTTTAAAACTTACTATAAAAGCTATAGTAATCACCATAGTGTACTGTTAGTGAGAAGACAGGCAGACCGGTGGAACAGAAGAGAGAGGCCGGGAGCAGATTCACATAAACAGAGTGAACTGATCTTTGACATAGGAGCAAAGGTAATACAATATAGAAAAGATAATGTCCTCAACCAACAGTGTTGGAACAACTGGACATCCACATGCAAAAAAAAAAAAAAATGAATCTAGATACATCCTTCAAAAAAATTAACTCAAAATGGATCAAAAACCTAAATGTAAAATGTGAAACTATAAAACTGAAATTATAAAAGATAATATAGGAGAAAACCTGGATGACCTTGGGTATGGTGATGAATTTTAAATACAATACCAAAAGCATGATTCATGAGAGAAATAATGGATAAGCTAAACTTTATTAAAATTAAAAACTTTTGCTCTGTGGAAAATAGTGTCAAGAGAATGAGAAGACCAGCCAGAGACTGGGAGAAAATATTTGCAAAAGACATATCTGATAAAGAAATGCAAAATATGCAATATATACAAAATATATGCAAAATACAAAAAGAACACTTAAAACTCAATAATAAGACAACAACCTAATTAAAAGATAGGATAATAACTTGACACCTCACCAAAGAAGATATACAGACAGCAAAGAGGCACATGAAAATATGCTCCACATCACATGTCATTAGGGAACTGCAAATTAAAACAAACAATGAGCTATCACTACACACCTATTACAATGGCTAAAATCCGGAACACAGGCAACACCAAATGCTGAAGAGGATGTGGAGCAACAGGAACTCTCATTGATCATTGGTAGAAATGCAAAATGATACAGGCACCGTGGAAGATAGTTTGGTGATTTCTTACAAAACTAAACATACTCTTAGCATATGATCCAGCAGTTGCACTCCTTGGTATTTATCGGAAGGAGCTGAAAACTTATGCTCACACAAAATCTGCACAAAGATGTTTTATTCATAAGTGTTCAAACCTAGAAGAAACCCAAGGTGTCTTTCAGTAGGTGAATGGATAAATAAACTATGGTACACCCCGACAACAGAATATTATTCAGCACTAAAAATAAATGGGCTATCAAGTCATGAAAAGACATGGAAGAACCTTGAATGTATACTACTGAGTGAAAGAAACAGTCTGAAATCGGCTGTACACTATACAATTCTAACTAGATGATATTCTGGAAAGGGCAAAACCATGCAGGCAATAAAAAGATTTCTGGTTGCCAGGGATTGGGGCGGGGAGAAATTATAATGATGGATATTTATCATCTGCTGAAACCCATGGAATATACAACACTAAGAGTGAACTCTAATGTCAACTTTGGACTTTGGGTAATTATAACGTGTCAATGTGGGTTTATCAATAGTAACAAATGTACATAATGGGGGAGTCTATTGGGCAGGAAATATATGGGAAATCTATGTACTTTCCCCTTGATTTTTCAGTGAACCTGAAATTGCTCTGGGGGAAAAAAGTCTTTTTTTTTTTTTTTTGAAAAAAGTCTTTTTTAAAAAAGCCAAGAAACAAACCAATTTAATTCTTGCCACTCTTTTTCTGTGAGATAAAGTAACAATTACATAAAACAGTGAAAGAAGGATGTAAAAGGATTCTCAAATGATGATCCTTAAGCCCTTGTATATTCTCTATTCATCACTTCTATTTGTTTGTTTGTGGAAGAATTGTTTCTATTACACAGAAAGAATTAAAAAGAAAAAAACCTCCTAAACTAATAACTGGTGGACCTATAACTTCTTAGAGACTTGGGAGGACACTTTGACAGAGCCTATCAAAACTCTTAACTGCTGTATCTTTGACCCAGCTATCCCCCTTGTAGAAATCTGTCCCTAGAAATACTCACATGAAGCACAAAAAAACAGATGGGCAAGACCTCACCGTAGTGTGACTTGAAATAAGAACAAATTGGAGACAGCTAAATGTCTATCAATAGGGCCATGGTTAACAAATTACGGCCATCTAGGTTAATAAATACTGTGCAACTGCTACAAGAAAGTATAAATATTAGATGTGTATGAGACAGTTTCATGTGAAAGAACTAGGCTATAGAACAACATGAATAATATCTCAATTCTGTAAAAATAACTCCCTTCTTTCTCTTTGCTTCTCTCCTTCCTTTTTCTTTGTAAATGCATAGGAAATGCCAGAAAGGATACACATCAAACTATTATCAGTGGTTACCACCTGGAGAAAGGGAGTGGAAAGATGGCAGGTGAGATCTCTAATCTTTTTTTACTTTCTATATGCCTACACAGTTTAATTTTTCTTCTCAATGAATGTATGGTTGTTTTGTAATTAACATTTTTTCTAATTTTCTTGAGATGTAATGGACATATAACATTGTTTTAGTTTAAGGTGTAGAACATAATGATTTGATATATGTATGTATTGCAAAATGATTTCCACAGTTAGCTTAGTTAACATCCATCAACTCACATAGTTACAAACTTTTTTTCCCCTTGTGATGAGAACTTTTAAGATCTGATCTTTTAGGAATTTATAAATGTACAACATAGTATTATTTACTATTGTCACCACACTGTACATTACATCCCCAGAACTTAATTTATCTTATAACTAGAAGTTCATACCTTTTGACCACTTTCATCCATTTTCCTATCACCCCCTCTTCCTGACCCCACCTCACCTCCCGTTTTTTCAAAAAGAAAAGAGGAAAAGGAAAGGAAGGGAGAGGAAGGAAGGAAAGAAGAAAAGAAGGAAGGAGAGAATAGACAG
The DNA here is from genome assembly GCA_028646535.1 of Procyon lotor. Taxonomy (NCBI): domain Eukaryota; kingdom Metazoa; phylum Chordata; class Mammalia; order Carnivora; family Procyonidae; genus Procyon; species Procyon lotor. The sequence continues at coordinate 60,091,846 of CM053614.1, read as the reverse complement.
TTATCTGAGAGCCAAAGACCCTAATCATCAGTGTTCATGATTGACCAGGACTGGAAGAATGACTTCAGGAAGGGCCAGATTCCATCCTAATTGCAAATACTTATTTTTAAAGACAGAATGGTAGATCCCACAACTTCTCTTGCTAACCATTTTCATTTTTTAAAAAAATATTTATTTATTTTAGAGAGAGTGAGAGAGAGAGACAGGGGGAGGGGCAGAGGGAGACAATCTTCCAGCAGACTCTCCACTGAGCAGGGTGCACAGCTTGATCTCAGGATCCTGAGATCATAACCTGAGGTGAAACCAAGAGTCAGATGCATGACTGACTGAGCCACCCAGGCGCCCCGTCCCCATTTTGATTTGTTACGATCTTTATAATGAAATATTACTTTCTTATATCTGATACTTCTGTCCCTAGTGTAGGAACAGAACAGCAGATCATCATATATTAACACACAGTGTTAACTTTCAATTACCCATATTAAGATTAGGGGAGGAGCAGTGACTTGGATAAGGGGCCCCACTCCCACTTCCCCCACTTCCTATTTTCGTGTATCCCTTTTTTTTTTTTTTTAAGATTTTATTTATTTATTTATTTGACAGAGAGAGAGAGAGATCACAAGTAGGGAGAGAGGCAGGCAGATGGAGAGGGGGAAGCAGGCTCCCCGCTGAACAGAGAGCCCGACGTGGGGCTCGATCCCAGGACCCTGAGATCATGACCTGAGCCGAAGGCAGAGGCTTGAACCCACTGAGCCACCCAGGCGCCCAGTCATGTATCCTTTTTTAGAGCCCATCACTGTAAAGTGTAAGAACCTAAAGAATAGAGGTGCACTACTGAGACACGGAGTCCCAACAACTAAAGTCCCGCTCTGTCTCCTACCACCTGTGTGTCTTTGGGCACACAGTAATTAACCTTCCTAAACCCCAGTCTCCTCAGTTGGGAGTGATTATAATCCCTCCTACCGCGCGGGCTAGTTGTAAGAACTATAAGAATTAATTAAAGCTCCTTGCTCATAGTAGGTGCTCAGTCGGGATTATATTTGATCCAACCCTCAAAGGTAACCGAGAGTGCTCGTGGAATAGCGTGGAGATAAAAGCACACATCTCTTTACATCAAGGTTAGGTCTCTTCATTACAGGGTTTCTGTTAGTCTTTCGACCGGGATAACTTTCGGGCTATCACTACCTTACCTGACCGTCGCTCATTGCTGTCTCCCGTGTTGAGATCCACTTTGCAGTTCAGGAGAGCCTTATGGTGGTCCCAGTTTATCTTCCACTAGGCTTTCTGTGGTTTCAGTTTCCCAAGGAATCCGGACAACCAAGGTCAGGAAGCAGATGATCCTCCTCCCCAGTCGCTCTGTCGCAGCGCCTACGTCATTCCCCTCGCTTCAGCCCATTACGTAGGCGTTTATCATTCCACGTCATCACAGGAAGAAGGGCAAGTACTGTACAATAATATTTTGAGAAAGAAACCACCTTCTCATAACTTTTATGATAGTATATTGTTATAATTGTTCTCTTTTGTTGTTAGTTATTATTTTTAATCTCTTACGGTGCCTAATTTATAAATTAAATGTTATCATAGGAATTTATGTACAGGAAAACACAATATATATAGGGTTCAGTGGTATCTGCAGTTTCAGGGGGGCCTTAGAACGTATCCCCCATGATTGAGGGGTGGGAGGACTAAGGTACTAAGGTACACATACTCCAGAAGGTAAAGAGTTATTCTCTACACGAAGTGGGCAGTTTATTCCTTCAACCTCACTAGAAGGGTTCACGCTAAAGGAAATGGGATTATTTTCACCAGGAGGGATTTAGATTAGACGGGAAGAACTTCCTGACTGATTTCCTTCCCTGCAGTCCTTAAAAATAGAATAGTTGACCATTTTTTTCAGTTTTTAAGATGCAATCAGTTAGAATAGATGGTTTTTCAAAATCTCTTTTAATATTACTTTTGTCACAGGCTGTGTTTCTAAGAGGAACTCATTTTATGCACATCTATGAATTAAAGAATATAGAGGTATTTTTGTTTCCAAGGCAATAGGAAATACTTTTTGTCTTGACTTTGTCTCTTTAAAGGTCTATAAAATCATACAAAACAGCTTTAGCAAGGTAAAAAAAGAATCCATGGGAAATACACAAACATTTAGTAAAGTATTGTGTGATAAAAATTTACTTTTGTAGAGCACATTAGAATTATTTATTATAAATAGTATTTATAGATATTTGAATAAAACTTAAAAGGGCTTTGGACTGGGTCTGAAATATAAACCTTTGGACTGGGTGGTCTAACCTGTAATTTGACTCCACCATGTGGGCAAATGAAAATAAACATAAGGTAACACTGACATCTTGTGGATTCCTCATGTTACTGCCACTGTTTGAGGTGGAGCTTAAACTCAAATTTGTCTTAGAAATTGAACTGGATAGGATCAGAGAGTACCTTCTCCTTATTTTAAGAATACATTTGAAAAAAAAGCTTCCAAACATGTTAATACTTAAGAAGTGTTATTTTCTTGTTTTCTAATTTAAATTTGTTGTAGGAACAGAATGTGATCTGTGTAATGGTGACTTGGAATTTGTTGAGACTTCTTTTGAAATTTAACCCGGGCTAGCTTTTTGTCATTGTTCTATGTGCCCTCGAAAGAAAAGATACTTTTGTTTTGTTTTGTTAGTTTCTGTTTTCTGCAGAGTTCTTATATATGACCGTGCAGTCTTTATACTAATTTGTTGTCCAAGTTTTCTATATCCTAAGGATGGGGTGGGAGAGCAGTGAGGGAGTTACTCAAATTATTTTATTGTGATACAAATAAGATAAAAATCTTCCTCCATGATCGTGGTTTATGCAAATCTCATCACACTTTTGTCAGGTTTTTTGCTTTTTGTGTGCACATTGTTAAATGCACATAAATTCACGGGCTTTTAAATCTTAGTGAGATGGTCTTTTAAATTATGTAGTGTCTCGTTTTATCCCCATGATTGCCTTTTGCCTTAAATTCCATTTTATATAAATTGTTAGTATTGCTACAATAGCGTCCCTTGAGAAAGTCAAATAATTTTCTTGGTATTTCTTAAGAAGTCCTTTTATCGTTATTGACCTTTCTGTGTCCTTTTATCTAAGTTGTATCTCTCGTAAGCCTTACATGGCTAGCTTTAAAAAAAAATCTGAGGACCTCTGTCTTTCAGCAGTGAGCTTATTCTCTTTACAAATACTGTGATTTCAATAGTGAGTTTCTTCTCTTTATGAATACTGATCACTGATATATTTAAACTTACTTCCACTACCTTATTTTGTTTTTTTTTTTAATTTACTGGGGTTTTTTTTGTACTTTTTCTTTTTCCTATGATCTGTTGGGGGCATACGTGTGTGTGTGTGTGTGTGTGTGTGTGTGTGTGTATTTTTTCTTTTCTCTACCATTTAGGGTACATTGTACTATTAGTTTTCTTTTAGCTCTTTCTATTTTTTTTAAGTAGGCTCCATGCCCACCCTGCAGCCCAACATGGGGCTTGAACTCATAACTCTGAGATCAAGAATCAGGCATTCAACTGACCGAGCCACCCAGGTGTCCCTCTTTTAGCTCTTTTTATCATGAAATCATTCAACTATAAAGATAAGTATATGTCATCCCACATGCTCTCCTTCCAGGTTTAAGAAGTTTTAATAACCCTAGCATTTGACTGTAACTGCATCAGGTTTGTTAAATATGAAAACAATTATAGATTCAGTTAAAATCTTTGTGTATCCCTCTTCAATCTCATTTTTCTTTCTCTGTCAGAGAGTCACCTCTATTATGAATTTGATGTTTATTAATTCCACATATGCTTTAAAAATTTATTTTGTATTTTCTAGTTTTAAATGTTTTTTTTTTTCTGGTTTAAACATCTATATAAGTATCTTTCTTGTCAACATTATTGTTTTGACATCCTTTTGTGTTCATTGATATGCATCTGTTTCACCCCTTTAGTTTCTGTATAGTAGTATTCCATTTGTTATATACACATTTTTGTTCTACCTATTCTCCTTTTGATGGATAGGTTTGCCCTAAGTTTTTCTTATTTCAAGCAATGTTAGAATGATGTTCTTTCACCTTCCTCCATGTGCACATGGGTGAGAATTTCTTTAAAGCAACTTTTTTTGTCTATTTACCCCTAAAGTAGTTTTGACAAGCTTTGTAATTTCTTGCACATTTTATTTTTTCTAAAGATTTTATTTATTTATGTGACAGAGAGAGAGACACAGCAAGAGAGGGTACACAAACAGAGGGAGTGGGAGAGGGAGAAGCAGGCTTCCCACCGAATAGGGAACCCGATGTGGAGCTCGATCCTAGGACCCCAGGATCATGACCTGAGCCAAAGGCAGACGCTTAACGACTGAGCCACCCAGGCGCCCCTCTTGCACATTTTGAAATAGTATTTATATGTTTTCATTTGAAATTTAAATAGTGGTAAATGATGTGATTTTTGGTTTATTGTAAATATCAATATTTTAAAATAAAACCGTTCAAAATATAAAAATGTCAAAGCAGATTGTAGGCACCATCACCATCAATTTTTTTTTAAAGATTTATTTATTTATTTGATAGCGAGATCACAAGTAGGCAGAGAGGCAGGCGGCCAGGGGTGGGGAGCAGGGGAAGCAGGCTCCCTGCTGAGCAGAGCTCAATCCCAGGACCCTGGGATCATGACCTGAGCCGAAGGCAGAGGCTTTAACCCACTGAGCCACCCAGGCGCCCCACCATCACCATCAATATAAAGAAACATAAGAAGTTGTATTATATAATCTGAAATTTCACATTGCTCCTTTTCCAGCTTCAATTTCATTCAGGTTTCCAATGCTCTCTACAGAGTTTTAGCTTAATACATTTTTTGATGTTTGAAAATATTTTCTCTATTACCCTATCATATTTCTCTACAACAAAAATATACATCAAAAAATGTTAAATGTTTTTTCTCTGTGACCAAAAGATTCTGAATATTAAAACATTTGACTCTAAATTGAATTATTAGCACCATTATAAGCAGTACAAAATTGGTCAGGGCAACATGATAATTATTTTGGTGAATGGTTATGAAGCGTAAGTATTATGCTTTTACTAAAAGCATACTTGATAAAATATATTTGAGTGTTTTTCAATTAGTTTATATATCCATGAAAAAATAATTATTATGGCTAGGAAGTTATCAGTTCAGCATCAATCCTATTCCTGATTTTTATTTTTATAGTTGAAGCTGCTAAGAATCTTGTTCATATAAAAAAGCAGATGAGGATGGAGTATTTTGTTAAATCTATGTCAATTATTTGAACTTATGATGAGTCATACTGTAAAAAAGAATGTAATTATCTATCATAAACGTTAATGGCCTGTCAGCTGACAACTCAATTAGATCTGCCTTCAATTTTGTTGAAAGCAAAGATTTGGAAACACCCTGACTTACAAAATATTTTGTCATACAGATATTATAGTCATTTACTTTCTCAGATTCTGGGAAATATACCAGCAAGGCTTTAGTAGTCCTATGGAAAAATCATATCTGTTGCTGTTTTACTTAGAGATATTTTGTTTAAACCAATACAGTCAGAAAGTTTGGGGAAAATAAATATATTGTTAATTTCAATACAGCTTTGCTAATATGATAATTTTTTATAAACAGCTATAATTTCATGTTTTAAAGATATTTTCATCGGGGTGCCTCGGTGGTTCAGTGGGTTTTCATCAAAATCTTAGAACTGTAGGTTTATCTAATTCAATTCATTGAAAATGGTAACCTGAAATTTAATTTGCAAAGCTTATCAGCCAGTTAAAGTTTCTGTTAGAAAAAATGTGACTTCATTTTTAAAAATTTAAATGTGTGTTAATACACTTTTCAAGGAATATTGTAAAAGCCAATGAGAAATAAAAATGCATCTTGTAAAATAGATTCATAGAAGAAGAAGAAGAGATTAATGGAATATATATATAGCTTTAATATAAATTATTCTTTTCATAAGTCATAATATATAGAAGGATAGTAGCACTGTTTTTCATTATTTAATTTGAAATAACACAATATAATATGTAGCCAAAATAACATGATATTTGTGAAAAGGACATATGTCCCAAAGACATGGGACTTCTTTTGGTAAGAAAGTGTGTATGTGTGTGTGTGTGTGTGTGTGTGTGTGTGTGTGTGTTGAAATTCCCATTTTTCTCTTCTAGAAATAATGAGGAATCATGTGAAAAATTAGAAATAATTTTAATACATCCAATAGATATCATATCTTTTCTATTAAAAAAATAAGGGTTGGGGTGCCTGGGTGGCTCAGTTGGTTAAGTGTCTGATTCTTGGTTTCATCTCCACAGTCAGTGCAGAGCCTGCTTGAGATTCTCTCCGTCTCCTTCTGCTCCTCCCCCTGCTTGCTCATGCTCTCTCCCTCTCAAATAAATAAAATCTTAAAAAACTAAAAGGGCATATTTGCTGTAAATACATTGAAACACAATGTGATAGGAACAAAAAACATTTTATAAGGTAACATCAGATCATTTTATATAATCTTATATAATTATTACTACATAATTATGTAAGTAGTATAAATACTTCATAATATGATTTGACAGATATGCTTTAACTATCTTATGGAATATTTCTTTACTAATTTATTTGTTAATTAATAGAAAATAGTATTTATTCTGTTCCAAGTGCTCTGCAAATGGTAAGTGATTGATTTCTCATAACAATCTTACGAGATAGCTCTTGTATTTATCCCCATTTTATAGCCAAGGAGACTAAGACACAGAGAATACCTTGAATACTTACACAGGCAGTGAGAGTCACAGTAAGTTTGTGTCGAACAATGTACACTAAATCTGAAAGATAGCCATTCAGCTGTCATTCCTAATTCCATGGAGTGTATTTTGAAATATTAGGTAGTTTAAATATCTTTCCAGTTATTGTAAATGAAGCAACATCACTAACTTGTTCTGCTTCAGCTGTTCAAAGACTTGTTTCTTTTCAGATGAAGGCACTTCCTAGGATTTTGAGACTATCTGATAAGAGTTGATTGTATGTGGGCCTCTTGGGTGGCTCAGTTCATTGAGCATCTGACTCTTGGTTTCCACTCAGGTCACGCTTTCAGGGTCCTGAGATGGAGCCCTACTTTGGTCAGCATGGAATCTGCTTAAGATTCTCTCCCTCTTCTGCCCCTCCCACGCTCCCACCCCTTATGCTCATGTGCATGCACGCTCTCTCAAATAAAATAAATAAAGTCTTTTTTAAAAAGTTAACTTCATGCAAATACTTCCCTTTTGGCATTCATCATTTCTTACTCATGTTCTCCTTGCCCTGCCTGCTCTTAAGGATCTTTCCTCAAGGATTGTGTGGGAAGGGGAGTGTTACCGAAGAGATGAAGTCGTCAAATGAATGTCATTTCTCCCATCTTCCTCCACCAGTTTAAGTTCACAATGTCCCAGCACGGGCCAAAATAACCTGTTCTTTACACTCCACTTCTCTATCTTAAAACAAATATGTATAAAGCACTGAAAGACCTTCGGGTTATGGTACATTAGTCAATCATTAAAGAAGAAACCAATAACTCAAATTGCTTCTTTGTTTGGTGTCCCTGAGGTTTTTACACTGGGAGCCAGACACCATAATAAAGTTGAGAATGGGTAGAGCCTTGTCTCTGTGTCAGCCAAGATAGTCAATTTATGCTGCAGTAACAAACAACCCCCATATTTCAGTGGCTTAGAACAACAAAGTTTCATTATTTCTCCTCCCACATCCCATGTTGGGTTTCTTGGGCTCTGCTGTATATTATCCCCAGTCTGGGCCCAGGCTGATAGAGCTGCTTCCTTCCTTCCTTCCTTGCTGCAAAGGAAAAATTGCTCTGGAGTGGTTTGCTCCAGATGTTTTAAAGTGGGAAGGGTGTTTGTTAAAGGGTTGGAAGAACAAGAAAAATTAAAGGAGCCTTAGAGTGAATGAAACGGGCATTATTTTTAGGTAGATCACTTTTAGGAAAGAATAGATATGAAAATTGAAAGTCTAAAACTAATTTCTTTTCCCATGCTCTGGTAGGCATTGAAAGGCTTCCATATGCCCTCAAAAATACTCGAGTACCCTGGTTTGAAGGTCCACAGTTCAAGGGAATATAATTAGATGTAGAAATACTAGATTAGAACAGGCACATTTTCAACTTTGTAGTATATTGCTAAATGATCGCACTAGTATTTGTTCCAATTTTCACTCTCATTGGCAGTGAACCAGCATTCCCTTTGTCCTACCTCCCTGCCAACACCTACTATTGGCAGTCTTTCAAAATTTTTGCCAATCTGATAGGTGTGATTTATTATCTCTTTGTTATAGGAAGATTCACATTTTTCTCCTTACTACTGATTTGGAGCATCTGTTCATGTGTTTATTGGACATTCAGATATCTTCTGTAAATTATTGTTTCTTTTGTCTCTTTTTCTCCTGGATTTTTTGGGGGGGTTCTTTTTCTTGTCAGTGTATAAAATATTCTTGTATTATACATTTACATACATACAAACATATATATGTCTCATTTATCCTCCTGCTTACTCAGGATCTTCACTTGGATGTCTTTTTTTTTTGTATGCATCTTAGACCTACTATGGCCAACATGGAATTCCTGGTCTTCCCTCAATACTATCTCCATCTGCAGTCTTTCCCATTTCAGTTACTGAAAGCTCCATCTTTCCAATTTGGCTAAAACTCTTAGAATCATCATTTACTGTTCTCATTTTCTCCCAACCTGTATTGCATCTGGCAGCAAATTCTATTGACTATACTTTAAAAATACATCAGAATCTGAGTACATTTAGTCACCATCATCTCTGGCGTGGATGATCACAATAGTCCATAACCCATAGCTCATAGCTTGTCTCCCTGTTTCTCTCCCTCCTTCCTCTAATTCCAGTCTACTGTCAAAACAAAGGTTTGGGAAAAGATGGCTAATTTCAATAAAGCTTGGTTAATGTGATAATGTTTGCTAAAAGCAACCAGAGAGTCTCAATGGTTTCCATCTTACCCAGAGGAAAATCCAATGTCCTATTGTGGCTTATGCAAACTCCTCAGGTCTGGCCTCTGTATACCATCCAACGTCATGCCCTGTCATTTTCCCACTTGCTTATTCTGCTCCAACTACACTGGCTTCCTTTTTGTTCTTCAAATATGCCCAGTCTGTTCCCGCTTCATGGCCTTTGCACTTATTGTCTCTTCTGCTTAGTAGAATCCACATGAACTGCTCGATTACTTCCCTCAAAGCTTGGGTTCAATTTACATTAATCACCTCTTCAGCGATGCCTTTCCTGAACATCTTGTTTTAAATTGTAATGAAACTTCCACCCACAATCTCTGGTCTGCCATTCCTTATACCCTTTCTCTGCTTTAGTTTTCTCCTTAGGCTTACACTAGGTATATACTAAATAGTTAACTTATTTGTTTATTTTTGGACCCTTCTACTAAAACCCAAGCACTGAGAGGGTGGAAAATTTTGTGGGTTTTTTTTTTGGGGGGGATGATGGTGGTGGTGGTATCACAAGTGTATGCATATATCCACATTCATCCAATTGTATATATTATATTAGTATAGTGTTTTGTATATTAATTATGCCTCAAAAAGTCAAAAAAAGACTAAAATATAATAAATAAGTTAGATAATATATGTATAACAAACTGTAAACCATAACAAAAATTAAATCTTTATTTTTAAAATGTTTTATTTTTTAATTTTTCTCCAACTTTGTTCATTTTTTAAAAGATTTATTTATATTTTTAAAATTTAAATTCAATTAGTTAACATATAATGTATTATTAGTTTCAGATGTAGAGTTCAGTGATTCATCAGTCTTATATAATATCCAGTGCTCATTATATCATGTGCCCTTCTTAATATCCATTACCCAGTTACCCCATCCTTCTAACCCCTCTACCCTCCAGCAAACCTCAGTTTGTTCCCTATGACTAAGAGTCTCTTATGGTTTGTCTCCCTTTCTGATTTCGTTTTTTTTTTTTTTATTTATTCCTCCCTTCCTCTGTGATCCTCTCTTTTGGTTCTTAAATTCCACCTATGAGTGAGATCATATGATGATTGTCTCTCTCTGATTGACTTATTTTGCTTAGCATAATACCCTCTAGTTCCACTCATGTCATTGCAAATAGCAAGATGTCATTTTTTTGATGGCTGTGTAACATTCCATTCTCTATATATACTACATCTTCTTTATCCATTAGTGTGCCAATGTACATCTGGGATCTTTCCACAGTTTGGCTATTGTGAACATTGCTGCTATAAACATTGGGGAGCAGGTGCCCGTGTGGATCACTGCATTTGTATCTTTAGAGTAAATCCCTAGTAATGCAATTGCTGGGTTGTAGGGTAGCTCTATTTCTAACTTTTTGAGGAAACTCCATACTGTTTTCCAGAGTGGCTACACCAGCTTGCATTCCCACCAACAGTGTAAGAGGGCTCGCCCTTCTTTGCATCCTCACCAAATATCTGTTGTCTCCTGACTTCTTAATTTTAGCCATTCTGACCAGTGTGAGGTGGTATCTCATTATGGTTTTGATTTGTATTTCTCTGATGCCCAGTGTTGTTGAGCATTTTTTCATGTGTCTTTTGGCCATTTGGATTTTTCTTTAGAGAAATGTCTGTTCATATCTTATGCCCATTTCTTGATTGGATTATTTATTCTTTGGGTGTCGAGTTTAAGTAAGTTCTTTACAGATTTTGGATATTAGCCCTTTATCTGATTTGTCATTTGCAAATATCTTCTCCTATTTGGCTGACTTTTGGGTTTGTTGACTGTTTCCTTTGCTGTGCAAAAGCTTTTTATCTTGATGAAGCCCCAATAGTTCATTTTTGCCTTTGTTTCCCTTGCCTTTGGAGATGTATCTAACAAGAAGTCGCTGTGGGTGAGGTCACAGAGGTTGCTGCCTGTGTTCTCCTCTAGAATTTTGATAGATTCCTGTCTCACATTGAGGTCTTTCATCCATTCTAAGTCTATTTTTGTGTATGATGTAAGGAAATGGTTCAGTTTCATTCTTCTGCATGTGGCTGTCCAATTTTCCCAAAACCATCAAGCACTGTTGATTATTTTTTTTCCATTGCATAGTCTTTCTTCTTCTTCTTTTTAAGATTTTTTTTTAAGATTTTTTTTTTTTTTATTTGACAGAGAGAAACACAGCGAGAGAGGGAACACAAGCAGAGGGAATGGTAGCTGGAGAAGAAGGCTTCCTGCAGAGCAGAGAGCCCGATGCGGGGCTTGATCCCAGGACCCTGGGATCTGACCTGGGCCGAAGGCAGCCGCTTAACGACTAAGCCACCCAGGCGCCCCTCTTTTTAAGATTTTATTTATTTGTCAGTGAGAGAGAGAGTACAAGCAGGGGGAGAGGCAGGTAAAGGGCTCCCCAGTGAGCAAGGAGCCCAGTGTGGGCCTTGATCCCAGTACCCTGGGATCATGACCTGAGCTTAAGGCAGACACTTAACCCACTGAGCCACCCAGGACTCCCTTCCATTGGATATTCTTTCCCGTTTTGTCAAGGATTAGTTGACCAGAGAGTTGAGGGTCCATTTCTGGGTTCTCTATTCCACTGATTTGACAATTTTGTGTTTTATTCACTGTTATATTCCTAGTATCTAGAAGTAATGTAGAGTAGGAACACAACAATCTTGGAATGAGTAAATAAAAAATATTTTACTTTTACACAGGCAAATATATGCATATTTTCTTTTATAGCTTCTAGTTTCCTGTCTTAATATCTTCTCCCACTTAGATTGCAACTTTACTCTCATAGATTTTTAAAAACATTTTTATTATTTTGAAATTCATTTTTCTAAATATGCACCTACCATCAGAGCACCTAAAGATATTAAGCAAATACTAATAGATCTGAAAGGAGAAATAATACAGTGATAGTAAGAGACTTCTACACATCACTTTCAACAATCGAAAGATCATTTAGACCAAAAATTGATAGAGAAACATTGGACTTAAAGTATATTCTAGACCAAACAAAACTTACAGTCATATACAGAACATTCTGTCAAACAATTGCAAGATACACATTCTTCTCAAATGCACATTCAACATTCTTAAGGATAGATCATATGTTAGGTTACAAAATAAGAAGATTAAAATCATACCAAGTATCTTTTATGACCCAAATGGTAACCAATAACAGGAGGAAACTGAAAAATTCACAATAAGTGGAAATTAAACAACACACTCCTGAACAACCAAGAGGTAAAAAAAGAGATCAAAAGAGGAATAAAAAAATATCTCAAGATAAGTGAAGTTGGCAACACAACATACAAAAATTCAAAGACTCAACATGCAAATTAAAAAATATAACATGCAAACATTTAAAACTCATGAGATCAGCAAAAACAATTCTACGTGGGAATTTTATAATAATAAATGCTTATATCAAGAAAAAACGGGGTGCCTGGGTGGCTCAGTGGGTTAAAGCCTCTGCCTTCAACTCAGGTCATGATCTCAGGGTCCTGGGATCAAGCCCCGCATCGGGCTCTCTGCTCAGCGGGGAGCCTGCTTCCTCCTCTCTCTTTGCCTGCCTCTCTGCCTACTGTGATCTCTCTCTCTCTGTCAAAATAAATAAATAAAATCTTTAAAAAAAAATTAGAAAGAAGAAAGAGATCTCCAGTAAACAATCAAATTTTGCACCTCAGGGGACTAAAAAATGAAGAGTAGACTAAGTCCAACATTAGCAGAAGAAAGGAAATAACAAAAATCAGAGTAGAAATAAATGAAACAGAGACCAGAAAAACAATAAAACAAAGAGCTTTTGCTTATTCTGAAAGATAAACAAAATTGACAAATCTTTAGCTAGACTAAGAAAAGAAAAGGAAGACTCAAAATCACAAGTGAAAGAGACCTCACAACAGCACAGAATACAAAGGGTCATAAGTGACTACTTATCATAAATGACTACTGCAATTATAAGTGAGCAAATTGGATAACCTAGAAGAGATAGATAAATTACTAGAAACTATGAAAACTGAATTGTGAAGAAATAGATAACCTGAACAGACCAATAATGAACAAGGAGATTGAGTCAATAATCAAAATCCTCCCAAGAAAATCCAGGACCAGGTGGCTTCACTGGTGAATTCTACCAAACCCTTATAGAACAATTAATGCTAATTATTCTCAAACTCTTCCAAGACATTGAAAAGAATGTGACACTCCCAAACTCATTTTGCAAAGCCAGAATTACCCCGCTACCAAAACCAGATAAAGGCACTATAAAAACACTACAGGCCAATATTCCTGATGAACATAGATGCAAAAATTCTCAACAAAAAAACCAGTAAGCCAAATTCAACAGCACATTAAAAAAGTAATACATCATTATCAAGTGGGAGTTATCCTTGGGATGAAAGGACGGTTCAATATACACAAATCAAAATAAAATATACCATAATAATAGAAAGATAAAAACCATATGAGTTTATCAATAGATACAGAAAAAAATACATTTGACAAAATTCAATACTCTTTCATGATAAGTATTTTCAACAAGTTAGATATAGAAGGAATGTACCTCAACAGGTGACAAGATACTTTAAAGTTGTTAAGGTAGTAAACCTTGAATGTTATTAGCACAAAAAAATGGAGTTTCATTTCAGTATGGCCCAGGAATTCAAACACAGCAAGACTACATGAGACTGTAATATTGTTTTCTGCTCTTTGCTCTAGTTCCTACTGCCACTTATTCAGCAAAAATTACCATGGGGAAGGAATAATTATTTTTTTTTTGCTTTTGAAGGTCTTCTAGATTCTAATCTGTCATGTTCCTCCACATTGTCATTGGAAACATGACTGGTTTCTCCTTGTCCTTGTAAAGTTTGCTTCTCTTACTGTACCTGGCCCAAGCACTTTCCTCCAAGTATGGAAGTGACTGCTATTCTTTGCCCCCCTTATAGGGGCTTTTTTCTCTGAAGAATGTACTTTATTAAGAGTAAGAGCATACATTGTTCTAATTGGTTTTAATGTAAAAAATACTCTTAAATTTTCTGGTGTTTTCCTGTTACCATACATAAGATGGTCTTTTATAACCTACATCTAAACTGGAAGTGAAACTATCCCCCCCACCAAATTCAGGGTTAGTGACACAAAATTAACTGTATACATTTAAAGTATAAAATTTGATGTTTTCATTTTCTCTACTGTCTTTTTGGATATCTTTCCTACATTCATTTGAATGTTTTCAAGATTATAAATCATATTCCCCACTGGAGTATGCTTTCCATAAAGAGACATGTCTTCATCACCACTTAATCTCAGAACTTGGAATAATGTCTGGTGTAAATGAATGAGGAAGAGTCTGTATGACCTAGCAGAAAATATACAGAGTTTGATCTGGAATCTATCTCCACTAAGCCACTTACTAACTGTGTGACCCTCGTAAAATACTTAGTTTCTTTGAGTGCCATTTTCCCCACCTGAATACTAGTATGAGTGTATCTACCTTGTGAGGTTTGAATTTAGATATAAATATAGGACAAGAGTCACCTGGCTTTGTAAGGATTTGTGTGAAAAAGATGCTAGTACTGTGGTTGGTTCAGTATCAGTCAGGGTGATGGTGTGGACTAACTGCTAAAAAGAAGGCAGGTACCGTCTTGGTGGCATTCAGCAGTGTAATGTCTGTACAGCAAGGTAGCCTGTGGGTTCAACTGGTTAGAACATGTCTCCCGAATTGCGTTTTATACCCAGCTGGACTTTTAAGAATGAAATGAACACTGGAGGACAGCCAGGAAAGAGCTACAAGCATAGTGAGAGGTCTGGAAACTATCATGTGTCCTTATAGTTTTACATCTGGTAATGATGGGTGATTTTTGTGGATGATTTTAAGTGACGACATGATCACTGCTGGCTAATATTTAAACTGTCCTATAAATAAGGAGGGGACCTGTTCTTTGTTTTAGAAGGAATGCTTGGTACTAGCTAGTATCATGCACAAGAACATACAATTTGAACTTAACATAGGGAAAAACTCTCTCACATGTGGAGTGTTGGCAAAATAAGGCCTTGCCTGGGGGCACCTGGGTGGCTCAGTGGGTTAAGCCTCTGCCTTCGGCTCAGGTCATGATCTCAGGGTCCTGGGATTAAGCCCCGCATCGGGCTCTCTGCTCAGCAGGGAGCCTGCTTCCCCCCTCCCCACCCACCCCACCCCCGCTCTGCCTGCCTCTCTGCCTACATGTGATCTCTCCCTGTCAAAGAAATAAAATATTTAAAAATAAATAAATAAATAAGGCCTTACCTGTTACCTGTATGCATTCATGTAGCTCAGTGCGCACTTGTCATGGAAATGAGAGCAGGGCTTCTAGCAGGGAAGGGAAATTGGTCTAAATGGCCTTGACAAACCTATTCCAACTCCAAGTTTCTGGGATTCAGCAACTCAGAAATTGGAAGTCTAAATTATACCAGATGGTATGCTGAAGTCTGATTACCACTTGGTCTAGGTAGGGTTCCTAGAGGAAGATAAAAATAACTGGATAAAGATGGACTCAGCTGGAGGTCAGGATTTGTAAATAACCAAGGAGGCATCCCTGTTGACAAAGAAATGGATCGTCAGAGCTTTTGAGTGGCTGTTCCTAATAAGCAGCCCCTTATGAGACATAACTTGAAATACACTGGACTGGAATAACCTGACTAAATCTCTACATTGTCACCAGATCACTGTTACCTGAAGTTCTACCATTAAAGGTTTCTTTTTAACTCTTGAAGAGTTTTGATTTGTCAGTGGTTACCTATTAAAGTGAATTAAACCAGTGCTTTAAAATGTTTTTTAATTGGTGGAATGAAATTTTTTTTTCAAATAAAAATTTATTTAGGATAATAGCATAGAAAATTTTTTTAAAAATGAGAAATGTTCTGAATAAAATGGAGAGCTCTACCTACGGAGGTTGTCTTCATTTTCACTGTACTTTCTTCTTCAAAGACCCTCCACCAAAATTTTGGGCTCTTCAGGGCAAAGATTAGAGAAAAGTTCACAAAATTACTGTCAGCAATCAGTTAAGGGAAGGTTATACAGAATGTCTAACCTGAGAGGTGGGGAGGAGGAAAAAAGCCAGATGAAAAATTTTCTTGTTTTCTCATTTTGGTAAGCCTGAGGCTCTAGACTTCCTAGAGCCAAGAATGAGACTTTGCTTTAAGGTTTGCATGCCTTTTGGAACTGGCTAACCTCATTCCAAGTTAATCATATCCAGCCCCCAGGAGATGCTTCAGGGCAAGGCAAAGAATGTACATGCATCAGTAAGATTCCAGCAGGAAATAGATGGCATATGCAAACTAGGATAATTTGGGGGCGGATTATTAAAGGGAACATATACAGAGGTCTTAGTATAGAAAACCATAAACACTGTCCTGGACTTAATGTCAGCAGAGCTGTTCCCCTTGAGGCCTAAAGAAATGAATACAAAGGAAGGTTCTAGAACCCAAAAGGGGAGAGTCTTGTCAAGCAGGCTCACTGGAAAGTAGTTACCTCTGGTAAAGAATACAGCCAGAAAGTTGACTTTGCAAAGAGGAGGCCAGAGTAGTAAATATCCTTACTCTTCCCTTTCCCCCTAGTTTCTTATTGAGGTGTACTAACAGCCAACCCCAACTGGAGGTCAGCGGGTGAGAGTATGGCTGTTGATGTGGACCATACGGGTCAGCGTCTTGGGCAGAAAGGAGGGTGAAGAAGGAGAGCAGACCCATGGGGAAAATGGAAGTTATCAGAACAATAACAATTTTTGGAGAATAAAATCTACCAGCTAATAGATAGAATTTGAATGTGGGCTAGTGCAAAAGAAGGCACTAAATATAGAGCAGAGGAGGAAATTATTCCTCGGTTTTCCAAAACCTTCAGCAATGATTCAGATTAGAGGCCTGCTGGGCTTTGGGGTGTTGACCAGTGGACTCTAGCTTCTCCAACCCTGCAGTGACCTGAGCATGCCATTCCCATTGCATCAGTAGAGCCTGGAGCACCAACTAATCTCACAAGTTTCACTGTTACTGTTTTCCCTCTAAGCCTCAAATGCCACAAGTATGAAACAGAGGAGTGGATCTCCTTCCACTGTATCACATCCAAATTTACCACAGATGAGAGTAACTGCAGTGCTATAACATTCCAGGGCCTATGAACAGTTATTTTAAGTCATATGCGTTATAGATGCATATATTCCATATATATTATACATGTGTGATACACACACATGTATGTGCAATTATGTACACATTTATTCATTTACTCAAGCTTACCTAAGTTATAGAAAACTTACAAAACTGACTTAGAAAAGTAAGTTTGAAAAGTCTTAGGACTATTAAGGAAACTGAAATCATGGTTTTAAGCCTTTCTACTAACACAACGGATAGGCCAAACAGGCTTATGTATAATTTCAGGAAACTATAAATCATATACATATGTATGTAAACATGTATATATGAATATGTTTTATATGTACAAATTTATTGTTTTCAAAGTTGGTGTAAATTATTGATAGTATTCTCTTACCTTTTTTTTTTAATTAAAAAACCCTGGAGGGGAAGATTATAGATTCACATGCAGTTGTTAAATAATACAGAGAGATCCAGCGATATAGTCAAGATACAGGTAATTTTATCCCTATAAGGATCATGTCTATTACCCTTTTATAACCCATTTTTCTTTCTACTTCCCCAAACTGGGACTTAACTCTTGGCAACCCATAACCTATTCTCCGATTGTATTATTCTGTCATTTCAAGAATGTTGTATGTAGGGACGCCTGAGTGGCTCAGTTGGTTAAGCAGCTGCCTTCGGCTCAGGTCATGATCCCAAGGTCCTGGGATCAAGCCCCGCATTGGGCTCCTTGCTCAGCAGGGAGCCTGCTTCTCCCTCTGCCTCTGCCTGCCTCTCTGCCTACTTGTGCTCTCTCTCACTCTCTGACAAAGAAATAAATAAAATCTAAAAAAAAAAAGAAAGGAATGTTGTAAGTATTGAATCACTAAGTATATAAGCTCAAGATCAGGTTTTTAAAAAAATATTCTGTCAATTCTTCAAGTTGTTGAGTGTATAAATAGTTTCATTTTATTGCTGTGTAATATTTCATAGTATGAATGTTCTATAGTTTGTTAAGCTATTTACCTGTTGAAGAATATCTGGGTCATTTCGAGTTTGGGAATATTATGAATAAAGCTGCTTTAAACGTTTATGTTGAGGTTTAAGGATGAACATAAGTTTTTGTTTCTCTGGGATAAATTCCCAGAAGTGCAGTTATTGGATTGCATAATAGTTGCACAGTTAGATTTTTAAGGAATTTCCCAACTGTCTTCCAGGGTGGCTGTATCATTTTATATCCCATCGGTGATGCATGAGTTTCTCTGCATTCTGCAAGGATTTGGTGTTGGTACTATTTTTTTTTTAATGTTAGAAATTCTGATAGATACGTAGTGATATCACATTTTAGTTTTAGTCCACATTTCCCTAGTGGCTAATGATGTTCAGCATCTTTTCATGGGCTTATTTGCCATCCATATGTCATCTTCAAATGAAGGATCTCAATGTCTTTTCATGTACCTTGCCTGTTTCTAATTGGAATGGGTGTTTTTTTGTTTGTTTGTTTTAAAGATTTTATTTATTTATTTGACAGAGCTCACAATTAGGCAGAGAAGCAGGCAGAGAGAGAGGGAAGCAGGCTCCCTGCTAAGCAGAGAGCCCGATGCAGAACTCAATCCCAGGACCCCAAGATCATGACCCGAGCCAAAGGCAGAGGCTTTAACCCACCCAGCCACCAAGGCACCCTTGTTTTGTTTTTTTAACAGTTGAGATTTGAGAGTTCTTTGTATATTCTGGATAGTAATCCTTTGTCAGTTATGTGGTTTGCTAATATTTTCTTCCATTCTATATCCTGTCTTTTCACCTTCATATAGGATCTTTCATACAAAGTTCTTTTTTTATTTCAATTAACTCCAGTTTATCAATTTTTCTTTTCATGGATGGTACTTTTGATGTCAAGTCTAAGAATGCTTTGCCTGGCCCTAGATATGAAAGTTTTTCTCCTGTGTTTTTTTCCCTAAAAGTTTATAATTTTATAAAGTTGAAATGTGTATTATTAAACCTAAATATTTGACTCATTTTGAGTTAATTTTTGCATATGTTATGAGGTTTAGGTTGAGGCCCATTTTTTCAGCCTATGGATGTCCAGCCACTCCAACACCATTTGTTAAAAAGGCTATCCTTGGGCGCCTGGGTGGCTCAGTCGTTAAGCGTCTGCCTTCGGCCTAGGTCAGATCCCAGGGCCTGGGATCGAGCCCCGCATCGGGCTCTCTGCTCTGCAGGAAGCCTGCTTCTCCCGCTACCATTCCCTCTGCTTGTGTTCCCTCTCTCGCTGTGTTTCTCTCTGTCAAATAAATAAAATCTTTA
>CM053614.1:59997710-60072341 GCA_028646535.1 Procyon lotor | reverse complement strand
TCTCTGCCAACACTACACAGCTTCGATCACTGTATAAGTCTTGAAATCAGATATATCGATTTCTCCCATTTTATTTTTCTTTTTAAAAATTATTTTAACTATTCTACTTCCTTTGCCTTTCAATATAAACTTTACAACAATCTTGTCTATATCTACAAAGAATCTTGCTAGGATTTCTATGGAAATTACATTAAAACTATATATCAATTTGAGAAGAATAGATGCATATGTATACTATGTTCAGTCTTCTAATTCATGAACATAGTACATCTTTCCATTTATTTAGAACTCTGATTTCTTTCATTAGCATTTTGTAATTTTCAGCATAAGAGTTATGCACATGTTTTGTTAGACTTATATTTAAGTATTTCAGTTTTTTTGAGTGCTTACAAAAGGTATTGATGTTTTATTTTAGTGTCCATGTGTTCATTATTCATATATAGAGATACAATTTTTTATTTGCATATAGTTGACCAGGGCTACATTTTTTTCAGGTACAACAACATTTCTGTATGTTATGGCTATGCTAGCACAAGTATAGCTATCATCTATCACCATGCAATGCTGTTACAATACCATTGACTATAATCCCTGTACTATGTCTTTTATTCTTGCAACTTATTCATTCCATTACTAGAAGTCTATGTCTTCCACTCGCTTTTGCCCATTTTGCCCATCCCCTCACCCCCTTCTTTTTGGAAACCATCAGTTTGTTCACTGTATTTATAAGTCTGATTCTGCCCTTTGCTTATACATTTGTTTTGTTTTTTAGATTCCACATGTAAATGGAATCATGCAGTATTTGACTTTCTCAGGTTGATGTATTTTGCTAAGCATAACATGCTCTAGATCCATCCATGTTGTCACAAATGTCAAGATTTCATCCCCTTTTTATGTCTGTGTATTATTCCATCATGTGCCTATGCACCGCCCCTCCCCACATCTTTATCCACACACCTATCTATCAGTGGACACTTAGGTTGCCTCTATATCTTGGCTATTGTGAATAATGCTACAATAAGCATACAGATGCATATATTTGGTGAGTTAATATTTATGTTTTTTTGGCAAATACCCAGTAGCAGAATTATTAGATAATATGGTATTTCTATTTTTAATGTTTTGAGGAAGCTCCATACTGTTTTCCATAGCAGCTCTATCAATTTGCATTCCCATCAACAGTGCATGAGGGGTTCTTTTCTCCACTTTCCTATCAATACTCATTTTTTCTTATCTTATTGATTTTAGGCATTCTGACAAGTATAAGGTCTCATTGTGATTTTGATTTGTATTCCCCTGATAATTAGTGATGTCGATTTTTGTAGGTTTATTTTGTATCCTGTGACCTTGCTGAACTCACTTAATAGTTCATAATGGGTTTTTAAAAATAGATCCCTTTGAAAAAAAATAGATTCCTTTGGATTTTGCATGTATAAAATCATGTCATTTTCAAATGGTAACAAATTTATCTCTTCCTTCCAGATCTGTATGTTTTTATTTGCCTTATTGCATTAGCTCAGACTTCTAGTTTAATGATGAATAAGAATGGTAAGAACGGCGATCTTTGTCTTGTTATCAATCTCAGGGGGAAGGGAATCATTCAGTCTTTTACATTAAGTATGGTGTTAACTGTATTTTTTTTTTTGGTAGATGCTCTTTATTAAGTTGAGGAAGTCCTCTCTATTCCAATTTTCTGTGAGATTTTATCACAAATGAATGATGAATATTATCATATACTTTTTCTGTCAGTTGACATGATCATGTGATTTTTCTACTATAGCCTGCTAAT
This sequence comes from Procyon lotor, assembly GCA_028646535.1. Lineage (NCBI taxonomy): Eukaryota > Metazoa > Chordata > Mammalia > Carnivora > Procyonidae > Procyon > Procyon lotor. The sequence goes on along the minus strand of CM053614.1, from coordinate 60,070,552 downwards.
AATTGTAATTGATCCATTTTTTTTGGTAGTTGATTAATATTTGAGTATTTAATCAGCCTTATATCCCTGGTATAAGCCACACTTGCCATAGTACATGGTTCCTTCATATGTTGCTGAATTGTATTTTCTTGTATTTTGTTAAGAATCTTTGTGTTCATGTTCATGAGGAATATAAGTCTCTACTTTTTTGGAGGAAGGCATTCTCTGTCTAGTTTTGGTGTTGGAATAATTTCAGTTTCATAAAATGGAAGATTTTTTTATTTTTTATTTTATTTTCTATTTAGAATTGTTTAAATGCTTTTTTAATTTCTTGGTAGAATTCTCCAGTGAAACCACCTGTGCCTAGAGATTTCATTTTGGGAGTTTTAAAATTATACATCCAATTTCCTTAGGAGTTATATAGGGTTACTCAAATGATCTATTTCACATTGAGTGAGTTACAGGAGTTTATGCTTTTCTGAGAATTGATCTTCTTCATCTAAGTTGTCAAATTTATATGTTCCCTTATTTTACTTGTATGTAGTATTTCATTATTCTTTTGATGTCTTCAGAATATGCAGTGATATCCCTCTTTCATTCCTGATATAGGTGATTTATTTCTTTTCTCTCTTTTCCCCCCCTTTGTCAGTCTTGCTAGAGTTCTGTCCATTTGATGGATCTTTTCTAATTACCAGCTTTTAATTTTATTTATTTATTTATTTATTTATTTATTTTAAAGATTTTTATTTATTTGAGAGAGCATGAGTGGTCAGTGGGGAAGAGCAGAGAGAGGAGAGGGAGAAGCAGGCTCCCCACTGAGCAGGGACCCTGACTCAACTGGGGTGGCAAGGGGGCTCTATTCTAGGACCCTGGGGTCATTACCTATGCTAAAGGCAGACACTTTACTGACTGAACCACCCAGGCACTCCTAATTACAGCTTTTTAAAAGGTTGATTTTCTCTATTTTTATTCTGCATTCAGTCTCACTGAATTCTAGTCTTACCTTTGACTCTAGTATGCCTTGGCATGGTTGTCTTTGGGTTTATTCACTTGAAGTTTGCTCAGCATTTTGAATCTGTAGATTTCTTCCTTTGGCCAAAGTTTTCAGCCATTATTTCTTCTAGTATTTTTACAATATCATCCTCTTTCTCTGCTCCTTCTGGGATTCCTACTAAACAAATAATAGATATTTTTGTTATGGTCCCCTAGGTCCTGAGTCTCTCTGGCATTCTACCCCCCTCCCCAGTCTATTTTCTCCTTCTTATTTAGAGGGGTTGATTTCTATTGTTCTGTCTCTAAGTTCACTAATTCTTTCTCCTGTCCTCTAAACTCTACTGTTGGGTTCATCCATTGAGTTTTCTATTTTCATTATTGTGTTGTTAGTTCTAAACTTTCTATCTGGTTATTTTTTATATCTTTCATTTCCTTCCTGAATCTATTTCTTTGCTGAAACTTTCTATTTTTTTTTATTTGTTTTAAGCATCTTCAAAATTCCTTATAAAGTATTTCTATGATAGCTGTTTTAAAATCTTTGTTAGAAAATTCTAATCTTTGGGGTACCTGGCTGGCTCTATTGATAAAACATATGACTCTTGATCTCGGGGTCATTAAGTTCAAGCCTCACATGGGGCATGGAGCCTACTTAAAAAATGAGAAATTGGGGTGCCTGGGTGGGTCCGTGGGTTAAAGCCTCTGCCTTTGGCTCAGGTCATGATCTCAGAGTCCAGGCATCGAGCCCTGCATCAGGCTCTCTGCTCAGTAGGGAGCCTGCTTCCTCCTTTCTCTCTGCCTGCCTCTCTGCCTACTTGTGATCTCTCTCCTCTCTGTCAAATAAATAAAATCTTTAAAAAAAAATGAGAAAGGAAGGAAGGAAGGAAAGAAGGAAAGAAGGAAAGAAGGAAGGAAAGAAGCAAATTCTAATCATTTTGTTATCTTGGTGTTTACATCAATCAATTGTAGTTTTTCATTCATGTTAATGTTTCCCTGTTTCTTTGTATGATGAATAATTTTTACATTACAACCTAGTATCTGGGTATTGTGTCCTGAGGCTTTAATTCTTATTTGAACCTGTTTTAGTTGGCTTTTTGTGATACCACTCTGTCAAAGGAAGAGGGGATGTCCCTTGCCTCATTACTCCCAAGTGGGGATGGAAATCCAGCTTTTCCCTTTGGTTTCCATTGACACTTGATTGGGGGCATTACTACTGAATAAGGGTGAAAGGTCTGGTTTCCCAATAGGTGCTGATAACATGCTGGCATTGTGTTATTTCTTTGATCTCTAGGTGTCTAGTTTACCTTTTTTTCTCTACCTTTCAGAGCCACCTTTTATAGTTAGTGGAAGAAATAGGAAAAGTATGTTTATTCCATCTTCTTAAAAAGCGAAATCTATCTTTTTCACTTTAAGTATAATTATGTTTCTTCTTCATTCTTTATATCTTTAATGAACTTTGATCAATTAAATGAGAATTTTTCCTATTTTATTAGTTTTTTCAAAGAACCGGTTTTTGCTTTATTGAGCTCTTCTGTTTTATTCTTTTCTATAGCACTAATTTCTGCTTTTATCCTTATTATAATCTATCATTTGTTTTCTTTGAGTTTATCCTATATCTTCTAATTTCTAAAGTTTATATGTAACTGATTACTCTTCATTCTTTTTTTTATTTATTTAAAGATTTTTTATTTATTTCACAGAGAGAAACACAGCAAGAGAGGGAACACAAGCACAGGGAATGGTAGCGGGAGAAGCAGGCTTCCTGCTGAGCAGAGAGCCCAATGCGGGGCTCGACCCCAGGACACTGGGATCATGACCTGGGCCGAAGGCAGACGCTTAATGACTGAACCACCCAGGCGCTCCTTTTCATTCTTTTCTTATTATTTGGAATAAGTAATTAAAGCCATACATTTCTTACCATGCAATATTTTTGCTGCATTTCACAAATTTTGAAATGTAATATTTAAATTTTTATTCAGCTATAGGCACTTTAAAATTTCCTTTTTAATTTTCTCTTTACCTCTTACGCTTTTTTTAGCTTCTAAATATATACTGGTGGTTGTATTTAGTTATTTTTTTTTAAAGATTTTATTTATTTATTTGAGAGAGAGAGAGAGATCACAAGTAGGCAGAGAGGCAGGCAGAGAGAGAGAGGGAAGCAGGCTCTCTGCTGAGCAGAGAGCTCGATGTGGGGATTGATCGCAGGACCCTGAGATCATGACTTGAGCTGAAGGCAGAGGCTTTAACCCACTGAGCCACCCAGGCACCCCTCTATTTAGTTATTTTTATTATCCACTTCAAATTTCTTGCATTATAGTCAGAGAATATGAGTCTCTATTAAGCTTATTACTTGAAGTTGATTAAGACTTCATCTCTAGACAATAAATTACCACAAACTCAACCAAATACTAGTCTTAATTGCAACTTCCTCTCTTTGCTAGAGAAGATTAAAATGATGTCAGGCAATTTAGCTATTGCTTATTTTCTAGCCCTATCAGAAAAAAGAATCAGGGGGCGTCTGGGTGGCTCAGTCGTTAAGCATCTGCTTTCGGCTCAGGTCATGATCCCAGGGTCCTGGGATCAAGCCCCACATTGGGCTCCCTGCTTGGCAGGAAGCCTGCTTCTCCCGCTACCATTTCCTCTGCTTGTGTTCCCTCTCTCGCTGTATTTCTATCTGTCAAATAAATAAAATCTTTAAAAAAAAAAAAAGAAAGAAAAGAAAAAAGAATCAGAAATGGACAAGAGTAGGGGTGCTTGGGTGGTTCAGTCAGATAAGTGTCTGCCTTCAGCTCAGGTCATGATCCCAGATTCCCAGGATTGAGCCCTACAGCACTGGGCTCCCTGCTCGGCAGGAAGTAAGCCGGGTGAGCATGGAGCCTGGCTAGAGACAGGGAGAAGGGAGGTATTGATTGTTTTTTTCTGAGGTTGCACTGTGGAGCAGGACCCTGAGCTCTCTGCTGGGCCAGAGACTGGGAGGCCACCATATTCTTTCTTGTCCTCCAAATCTGTATGGAAAGCGATTAGGGAACAAAAGCTACCGAGAGTGAACATGAGCAGATTGCTTGGCCTGGCCCCTGGCAAGGGCGGTGCACTTCTGCCTCAGGCAAAGACATTTGAGAATCACTGCAACAGTCCCCTCTACCAGAAGATCAGCAAGAACATCCAGCTAAGGCCAAGTTTACTGACCAATGAGAACTGCAAAACTTCAGAACTACAGGAATTTTCTGGGGTTGTTGTTACCCTTTTAGCATTTTGTTCTCTCATTCATCTGTTCTTCTCTGGACAAAACAACAAGGCAGAAAAACTCACCTCAAAGAAAGAACAAGAGGCAGTACCAATCAGTAGGGGCCTAGTCAATATGGACATCAGTAAGATGTCAGAACTAGAGTTCAGAATGCTGATTATAAAGATACTAGCTGGGCTTGTAAAAAGCATAGATGATACTAGAGAATCCCTTTCTGGAGAAATAAAAGAACTAAAATACAACCAAGTTGAAATAAAAAAATCTGTTAATGAGCTGCAATAAAAAAATGGAGGCTCTTATTGCTAGGATAAATGAGGTAGAAGAGAGAATTAATGATATAGAAGACCAAATGATGGAGAATAAAGAAGCTGAGAAAAAGATAACTACTGGATGACAAGGGGAAAATTCAAGAGACAAGTGATACCATAAGATAAAACAATATTAGAATAATTGGGATCCCAGAAGAAGAAGAGACAGAGGGGCAGAAGGTATATTAGAGCAAATTATATCAGAGAATTTCCCTAATTTAGTGAGGGGAACAAGCATCAAAATTCAGGAGGCACAGAGAACCCCCTCAAAATCAATAAAAATAGGTCCATGCCCCGTCATCTAATAGTAAAACTTATAAGTCTCAGTGACAAAGAGAAAATCCTGAAAGCAGCTCAGGATAAGAGGTCTGTAACATATAATGGTAGAAATACGAGTTTGGCAGCAGACCTAGCCACAGAGACCTGGCAGGCCAGAAAGGACTGGCATGATATATTCAGAGCACTAAATGAGAAAAATATGCAGCCAGGAATACTACATCCAGCTAGGCTGTCACTGAAAAGGGAGACATAAAAAACTTCCAGAACAAACAAAAACTAAAAGAATTTGCAAACACCAAACCAGCCTTACAGGAAATATTGAAAGGGGTCCTCTAAGCAAAGAGAGAGCCTAAAAGTAACAGACCAGAAAGGAGCAGAGATGATATACAGTAACAGTCACTTATAGGTAATACAATGGCTCTAAATTCATATCTTTCAATAGTTACCCTGAATGTAAATGGGCTAAATGCCCCAATCAGACACAGAGTTTCAGAATGGATAAAAAATAAAACCCATTGATACTGTGTCTACAAGAAACTCATTTTATTTATTTATTTTTTATTATTTTTTTTCAGAGATTCTATTTATTTGACAGAGAGAAATCACAAGTAGGCAGAGAGGCAGGCAGAGAGAGGCGGGGGGAAACAAACTCCCTGCTGAGCAGAGAGCCCAATGCGGGGCTTGATCCCAGGACTCTGAGATCATGACCTGAGCTGAAGTCAGAGGCCTCAACCCACTGAGCCACCCAGATGCCCCGTACAAGAAACTCATTTTAGACACCAAGACACCTCCATATTTTAATGTGAGGGGGTGGAAAACAATTTACCATGCTAATGGATATCAAAAGAAAGAAAGAAAAGAAAAAAGAAAGCTGGGTTGCAATCCTTATATCAGACAAATTAGATTTTAAGCCAAAGACTATAATAAAAGATGAAGAAGGACACTATAGCATACTTAAAGGGTTTGTCCAATAAGAAGATCTAACAATTTAATTTAATTAATAACAAAATCAAAGAAACACATTGACAATAATACAATAATAGTAGAGGATTTTAACACCCCCTTCACTGAAATAGACAGATCATCTCGGCAAAAGATCAACAAGGAAATAAAGGCTTTATTATTTTTTTAAGCTATTTAATCTTCATTTATTTTTAAGATTTTATTTATTTAGTTGACAGAGAGAGAGATCACAAGTAGGCAGAGAGGCAGGCAGAGAGAGAGGGGAAAGCAGGCTCCCTGCTGAGCAGAGAGCCTGATGTGGGGCTCGATTCCAGGACCCTGAGATCATGACCTGAGCCGAAGGCAGAGGCTTTAATCCACTGAGTCACCCAGGCGCCCTGAAGTAAAGGCTTTAAATGACACACTGGACCAGATGGACATCACAGATATATTCGGAACGTTCCATCCCAAAGCAACAGAATACACATTCTTCCCTTGTGCACATGGAACATTCTCCAGAATAGATCACATCCTGGGTCACATATCAGGTTTCAACTGGTGCCAAAAGATTGGGATCATTCCCTGAATATTTTCAGACCACAATGCTTTGAAACTAGAACTCAACCACAAGAGGAGAGTTGGAAAGAACTCAAATATGTAGAGGCTAAATAGCATCCTACTAAAGAATGAATGGGTCAACCAGGAAATTAAAGAAGAATTAAAAAAAATAATGGAAACAAATAAAAACGAAAACACAACTGTTCAAAATCTTTGGGATGCAGCAAAGGCGGTCCTAAGAGGAAAGTATATAGCAACACAAGCCTTTCTCAAGAAACAAGAAAGATCTCAAATGTACAACCTAACCCTACACCTGAAGGAGCTAAAGAAAGAACAGCAAATAAAACCTAAACGCAGCAGAAGAGAAATAATAAAGATCACAACCAAAATCAATGAAATAGAAACTAAAAGAACAGTAGAACAGATCAACAATTCTAGGAGCTAGTTCTCTGAAAGAATTAATAAGATTGATAAAGCCCTGGCCAGATGTAATCAAAAAGAAAAGAGAAAAGATCCAAATTAATAAAATCATGAATGAAAGAGGAGGGATCACAACCAATACCAGAGAAATACAATTATAAGAACTTATTATGAGCAACTACACACCAGCAAATCTGACAGTCTGGAAGAAATGGATGCATTCCTAGAGACATACAAACTACAGAAACTGAACCAGAAAGAAATAGAAAACCTGAACAGAGCTATAACCAGTAAGGAAATTGAAGCAGTTATCAAAAATATCCCAACAAACTCTCACTTACATGCTGAGCATAAAGAAAAACATGGAGGGCATTGTGAGAAGGAAGGGAAAGGGGGATGGGGGGAAATCAGAGAGAGATGAACTAGGAGAGACTGTGGATTCTGAGCAACAAACTAAGGGTTTTGGAGGGGAAGGGGTGGGGGTTTGGGCGAGCCTGGTGGTGGGTATTGAGGAGGGCACATATTGTATGGAGCACTGGGTTTGGTGCATGAACAATTAATCCTGTGACACTGAAAAAATAAAATAAACATATTTGGGGAAAAAAATATCCCAACAAACAAGAGCCCAGAGCCAGATGGCTTCCAAGGGGAATTCTACCAAATATTTAAAGAAGAATTAATACTTAATCTCCTGAAACTGTTCCAGGAAATAGAAATGGAAGAAAAACTTCCAAAACCATTTTATGAGGCCAGCATTACCTTGATTCCCAAACCAGACAAAGACCCTATCAAAAAAGTGAATTAGAGACCAATATCCCTAATGAACATGAATGCAAAAATTCTCACCAAAATATTAGCCAATAGGATCCAACAGTACATTAAAGGAATTATTCACCACGACCAAGTGGGATTTATTCCTTGGCTGCAAGGGTGGTTCAACATCTGCAAATCAATCAATGTGATATAAACATTAATAAAAGAAAGAACAAGAACCATATGATACTCTCAATAGATGCTGGAAAAGCATTTGACAAAGTACAGCATCCTTTCTTGACAGTGTAGGGATAGAGGGTATATACCTCTATATCATAAAAGCCATCTATGAAAAACCCACAGTGAATATCATTCTCAATGGGGAAAAACTGAGCTTTTCCCCTAAGGTCAGGAACATGGCAGGGCTGTCCACTATCACCACTGCTATTCAACATAGTACTAGAAATCTTAGCCTCAGCAATCAGACACAAAAAGAAATAAAAGCCATCCAAATTGGCAAAGAAGTAGTCAGATTCTCACTCTTTGCAGATGATATGTTACTTTATGTGGAAACCCCAAAAGACTCCACTCCAAACTGCTAGAACTCATACAGGAATTCAGTAAAGTGTCAGGATATAAAATCAATGCACACAAATCAGTTGCATTTCTATACACCAACAAGACAGAAGAAAGAAAAATTAAGAAGTCAATCCCAATTACAATTGCACCCAAAACCATAAGATAAAGAGTAATAAATCTAACCAAAGAGGCACAGAATCTATACTCAGAAAACTATAGAGTACTCACAAAAAATGAGGAAGACAGAAAGAAATGGAAAAACGTTCCATGCTCATGGATTGGAAGAACAAGTATTGTAAAAATTTCTATGCTACCTAAAGCAATCTACACATTTAATGCAATCCCTATCAAAATACCATCAACTTTTTTCAAAGAAATGGAACAAATAATCCTAAAATTTATATGGAACCAGAAAAGACCCTGAATAGCCAGAGGAATGTTGAAAAAGAAAACCAAATTTGGCTGCATCACAATTCTAGACTTCAAGCTCTATTACAAAGCTGTAATCATCAAGACAGTGTAGTACTGGCACAAAAAAGACACATGGATCAATGGAATAGAATAAAGAACCCAGAAATGGATCCTCAACTCTATGGTCAACTAGTCTTCAACAAAGCAGGAAAGAATGTCCAATGGAAAAAAGACAGTCTTTTCAACAAATGATGTTGGGAAATTGAACAGCCACATGCAGAAGAATGAAACTGGACCATTTCCTTACACCACATGCAAAAATAGACTCAAAATGGATGAAAGACCTCAATGTGAGACAGGAATCCATCAAAATCCTTGAGGAGAACACAGGCAGTGACCTCTTCTGCCTCAGCTACAGCAACTTCTTTCTAGAAATATTGCCAAAGGCAAGGGAAGCAAAGGCAAAAATGAACTATTGGGATTTCATCAAGATCAAAAGCTTTTGCACAGCAAAGGAAACAGTCCACAAAACCAAAAGACAACTGACAGAATGGGAGAAGATATTCGCAAATGACATATCAGATAAAGAGCTAGTATCCAAAATCTATAAAGAACTTCTCAAACTCAACACCCAAAGAATAATCTGATTGAGAAGTCAGAATCACTATATTGTTCATCTGAGACTAATACTGGAATTTTAAAATAATAATAAATATAAAGTTAAAAAAATTTTAAAAGTGCTAGTATCCAAAATCTATAAAGAACTTATCAAATTCAACACCCAAAGAACAAATAATCCAATCAAGAAATGGGCAGAAGATATGAACAGACATTTCTGCAAAGAAGACATCCAAATGGCCAACAGACACATGAAAAAGTGCTCCACATCACTCAGCATCAGGGAAATACAAATCAAAACCACAGTGAGATATCACCTAACACCAATCAGAATGGCTAAAATTAACCAGTCAGGAAAAGACAGGTGTTGGCAAAGATGTGGAGAAAGGGGAACCCTCCTACACTGTTGGTGGGAATGCAAGCTGGTGCAGCCACTCTGGAAAACAGGATGGAGGTTCCTCAAAAAGTTGAAAATAGAGCTACCCTATGACCCAGCAATTGCACTACTGGGTATTTACCCTAAAGATACAAATGTAGTGATCCAAAGGGGCACGTGGACCTGAATGTTTATAGCAGCAATGTCCACAATAGCCAAACTATAGAAAGAGCCTAGATGTCCATCAACAGATGATTGGATAAAGAAGACATGGTATATATGTATATACAATGGAATATTATGCAGCTATCAAAAACCCTGAAATCTTGCCATTTGCAAGGACATGGATGGAACTAGAGGGTATTATGCCAAGCTAAATAAGTCAATCAGAGAAAGACAACTATCATATGATTTCACTGATATGAGGAATTTGAGAAACAAGACAGAAGATCATTGGGGAAGGGAGGGAAAAATGAAACAAGATGAAACCAGAGAGGGAGACAAACTATAAAAGAATCTCAGGAAACAAACTGAGGGTTGCCGGAGGGGAGGGAGTTGGGTGGGATGGGCTGGACACTGGGGAGGGTACGTGCTATGGTGAGTGCTGTGAATTATGTAAGACTAATGAATCACAGACCTGTACCCCTGAAGCAAATAATACATTATATGTTAATTAAAAAAACAAAAAACAAAAAACCTTATAGACTTCTTTGATACAGTTCCACTTGAAGTGTCAAACAAAGCCTTGATTTGATCCCTTTGTTTTGTGCTTTCCTAAAGGGACCACATATATCTTCAAATTTTTTAAAATATGCAGCCATCTTTGTCTGAGTTTTGGCCTGTTCATTTTGCTTAATGTTGTTACTGAATTTTAGAAGGACAAAATAACCGTCAAAAAAGTCAGAGGATTCTTTTAAACACAATTGCAAGTTAATTAGATAATGAATAAAGTTCTTAAGGGCTAATTTAAATTCATTCTTTGGATCTCCAGGAATATCACTACTGATATGAAATTGATCATATTTCTTTTAGACATTTCATTTTTATTGTCAAAAAAAAAAAAGGGAATGGGGCACCTGGGTGGCTCAGTCGTTGGGCGTCTGCCTTTGGCTCAGGTCATGATCCCAGGGTCCTGGGATGGAGCCCCGCATCCGGCTTCCTGCTTGGCGGGGAGCCTGCTTCTCCTGCTGCCACTACCTTTGCTTGTGTACCCTCTCTCGCTGTGTTTCTCTCTGTCAAATAAATAAAATCTTAAAAAAAAAATCCCCCCCAAAAAAGGGAATGAGGGGTTCGAACCACAGCCGACAACGGCCGGACACCTCAGGCTCGGGTGCTACTGCAGCAGTGCCTGCACACCAGGCTGCAAGTACACCCAGTCGAGGGAGACGCGGAGAGCCAGTGGGTGGAAGTTCAGAGAGGATTAGTAATCTATATGTGTTTTTTCAAGGGAGCAAATAAAGAACTTCCCAAAATGGTTAATACACTGTTAAATGTGAAGTTAAGTGAAACAGAAAATGGCAAGCATGTGTCTATATTGGATCTACCTGGCAACGTTCTGGTCATCCCTCAAGCCACCCTTGGGGGGAGGGTAAAAGGAAGAAACATGCAGTATCACTCTAACTCTGGAAAAGAAGAAGGCTTAGAACTTTATTCCCAATTTGTGACTCTATGTGAGAAAGAACTGGCTGCCAACAGCAAGTGTGCCGAAGCTGGGGTGGTGGTGGAACATGGTACTTACAGGAACAGGCAGGTGTTACAGCTGATCACCAATGGACCATACACACACCTAATTGAGTTTTGAAAAATTAAAAGTTAGTTTCTACAGTTGGTTCTGGTAGGAAATGATCTCAACTCTAATTAGATTTTCTTCCTCTTCTTGAATACACTAATCTGCAGCATTTTTAGATAAGAAAATTTGGGTCCCATCCATACCTCTGTAACCTGTTAACTGGATGACCTTGCCTTGCCAAGTCACCAAACTCTGAATCTCGGTCACCTTTCGTTCTGCTTTCCCATACACTTCCACTTGAAAACTTGAAAAGTGCTCTCTATTCACTTTATAGTCATTGTGGAAATGCTCTTAGAGAGCTGTATTTAAGTATTTTGCATGAAGAAGTCTGTTCAAGAAAAAAATTTCTTGTACCCTCAAATGCATGATGTAATAAAAATAACTTTGTATTAAAATTAGGTAAAATCACTCACACACACACACACGCACACACACACATACACACACACAAAAGGAATTAGCTGGAGAATCTGGATTATGTAGGGCCTAATTTCTATCTCCCCTTGATATCCAGCTATGGTGTAAGTTTGTACTATATTTTCGACTTCTGAAAACCTTTCCTTCACTTCATACTCTCTAGCTTCACTTTGTTGTTGAGATTCTTTGAATTCACTAGAAGCATATACAGCTATATCCAGAAGATCAGTTAAATCATCAAGTGACATATTCTTGTTTCTTCCAGCATTCTCTATTACCCCATCTTATTATTATTATTTTTTGCTTGATTTGCCTAATTTAGAGCATTGGAAAGTCCTTCTCTAATGAGGAAGTGTCTTGCAAAGTCTTGGCAAATGAATATATTTTGACTGAACCAATGAATGCTTTCAAGCAATAGTTCTTTAACTGACACATTTCCCTGATTTTTGTGTAGTGCTTTAAAAAATGGGGAAAATCAGGTTCCAGTTTCACCTTCATGTTCATGTTCATTATGCTCTCTGTTAGCATATCCAGCATAATTTGACTTTAATCCAAATGATAGCTTATCTCCAGCTCTTCCAGTGAGCAAATGGCGTTCAAAGGGTGAATAAAACACACTACACAGTACTTCCCACATTCCAATTTTTATCCAAATTGTAGAGTTAGTGCCTATCTTGTATTCAAGTTTTTCTGTTCCCTAGAAGGCCTTCTTGTTTGTGATTCCTAAGGATTTTTCATACTATGATAGTAAAATAAGTGGTATCAGGCATATATGAATTAAAAAGAGCCAGCAAAGGGGCACCTGGGTGGCTCAGATGGATAGGCACCTGCCTTCGGTTTGGTTCACAATCCCAGGGTCCTGGGATCAAATCCCGTGTTGGGCTCCCTGCTCAGTGGGGAGCCTGCTTCTCCCTCTGCCTCTCTGTCTCTCATGAATAAATAAATAAAATCTTTTTAAAAAAATTTAAAAAAATAAATGAAAAGAGCCAGCAAAGAAAAGAGTTTTGTTTCCTTGGTGGAAGTATTTTGTCTTTTCAGGATGTTCCCAGGCATGTTTTCTTTTTTAAATTTCTTCTTATTTTTTTTTTCTGGCCACATTTTCTATGTACTTTTTATTAAAAATTGTTTCTCATAATCACAGAGAGATAAAAATCTTTATATTTTTTATGTGTGCTTCAATTTTTTTTTTCTATTTAAGCTCTGTTCTTTGGGAGATAGTTGTTGTATTAGAGTGTTATTATCTGACATCTTAGTACTTTTTTTCAAGACTCTGTGATTTCATGCAAATCAGGAGGATCACTGGAGGTTTCTCATATTGAATGTATTTATTAGCTCCTGCTAATAGAGGCCTGGAGAAGATAGACATTATTTTGTTCTTTTTTTTTTTTAAGATTTTTTTATTTATTTGAAGGAGCAAGAAAGAGAGAGAAAGAGAGAGAGAGTGCACACAAGTAAGTGGGGGAGGGGCAAAAAGAGAGGGAGAAGCAAACTCTCTGCTGAGCCAGAAGCCCAGTGTGGAGCTCAATCCCAGGACCTAGAGATCAAGACCTGAACAGAAAGCAGACATTTAACCATTTGAGCCACCCAGGTACACGTATTTTGTACTTTAGATCATCAACAAGGAGCAGACCAAGTAAGTTTTCTTAATGGTTGGTTACCCCAAGGGTAATTAAATCAGTCATTGTTCTCCAATTTCAGAAAAATCCTGTCTTGTTTTTCAACATAGCACATCTAAATTTCTTCCTTAGTTCCCAAAGAATGTATACAGCCAAGGTTGTCCACCGCAGCCTGGATGCTGATATGGATGAATAATTTTGGCACATGGTGGTTTAGGAGAATCTGCCCAGTTTTGAATCATTGCTTCATATTTTTCTTATTTATCCTTTTTGATAGAAGAAAAATTGAAGTTCCATCCTGATACTTAACCACCTCAATAGAAGTCTTCATCTTTTGATGCCAAAATTCAAACACTTTGTTTTTGTCCTTCTCTAAGACTATACCTTCATATTCATTTTTACAGAGAATTTCCAGAGTGGTCATGACAACTTTTTCCTTTTTCAGAAGGACCATTAGATGAACCAATGGATGACAAAGATCTCTTTAAACACTGAATGACAGATTTGAGTTTAAAAATAGTGCCATTTATCTCTTCAAGATTTAAGTCAGAAATACATTAGCTTGGTAATTAATTTTGCTGGTTTGTTAATTTTGCTTCAAGTAGATCTTTTCATCCCTGAAATATGTGTAAGTGTACACAAATACAAAAAAAAATTTCATTCCTTTGAGATCTTGGTAGAAAGTACAGGAGGTCTCAAGGGGGAGGTCTCAAGGAGGAGGTCTCTTCGGTCATCCATGGAGGAGAGTAATAGCGTAATAGAAAGTAATAGTCTCTCTCTTTGCCAGGAACTTGGATCTAAGGATTTATATTTTCCACTGTTAAGGTCTAACCTTCCATTGCTGAAATTCTAGCTGCATTGTTGATAAAGATTCAGACTAGAAATCTGTGCATTTTATATAGCTTTCCCCTCCACGTACAGACTTGGAAAGTGAAAGTTTGCTACTTGGTTTTCCTTGTAAGCTTTGACTGCCCCCTTGCTCAGAGATTTGGGATTGAACTCCAACAGAGCAAACAATTAAATTCCCTTTAGGAAATCTAGGTGTTTTATTGATTCAGATGGCATTTATTTGTTACAAGACTGTGTACCAGTTGTGGTGTGAATTATCAAACAAATCCTGATTTCCTGTCAACAGTTAACAAGTGTTGGTTCCTCACTCTTCTTTTTATATGTTTTATTTTACATTTTCTTCTGCCTCTTTTCTAGATCTGCCAGTGCTTTCAAGTCTAATTTAAATGCTCTGAAATCTACATTATTTTTCATGATGTCCTTAGACCTGCCCCCCTCTTGCATAAAGATTAAGTATTTGGGGTTTTGTTCCATGTTCTGTTGTTGTGATTTTGCATTTTAGTCTGGAAATAATCATGTTCACATTCAGAGTACTTTGGAATGACAGTCACTTCAATAACAAATCTGTCAGAATACTTACTGTTTGGCAGTAAAATGTCTACAAATCTTGGCTCTCTGTTGTACTTCTTTGCTTTTTGGACCTAATGGTCTCAAAATCCTTGTGGATTATCAGCTTGAAGTGGTCCATGAGAGATTCCTTGGTAGAATTAGTGACTTCCATGTCAAGAGTTTTTCTGTGGGGTTTGCCTTTGACTTCAAAATGAATGGTGCCATTAGTAGGTGAATTTTCATACAAGCTGAAGGAAATTGAAAAACTTCACTGCTAAATTTCATCTTAACATTTCTTCTGTGGCTATTTATTTGTGAAGGATTTGAATTCATGTATTGGATAAATGAGATTGAGCAGTGGTCCTGTTTCAGGCTGTAGACTAAAATTCAATTTGTAGTGATATGGGTCATGAATTTGTCATAAAGATATGATACACATATCAGTTCTTTGGATGGCTGCTTTTCCTTTGTGTCATCTGCTTCATCTTTCATGAACTTAGTTTTTAGTGGCTGAGAACCTTTAGTAACTATACTCATTGTAGAGGCATTAGCCATAGCTGATTTCTCTTTATCATTTTGCTTTTTCTTTGAAGTTTCTCCATTTTCCTCTTGCATCAAAGCTTGTATTTTAAGAACATTTATATTATTTTTATTTATAAGATTATATTTTTCATCTTACGTTTCTGAATAGGATCTTCAGAGGATGTTTTCTGCAATTCTTTGAATAGCTGTTCTAGTTGGACAGCTCATCCATGTGTTATGCCTATATCAACAAGGTGATTTTTAGTTAACCACTTCAAGATTGCTCTATGCACATCATTTGCAGTCATAGTTTCCCTATGTTTTCGATGAATTCTATGATTTTCCAACCATCGATTTACATCTTTTTTTGTCCAGTCATCTGTATTTTCTGGCAGGTTCAGTGGTGCTGCCATTCTGATAGCTATATAAAGAAAAATAAACATGATTTAGTATTTTATAAGTAAAGTTTCAAATAATTAACTAATTTTAGTAGGTTATATATAAATATATGTATAAAATTTTCTTATAAAATTTAGAATGTTTAAAAAGATATACATGCCATCAACTTATCCTCCTGAGAGGAAATTTCCATTACTGGTTTCTTCTGTATCCTATCAGAAAAATACTTCCAAACAAATACACAAGCACTTTTCTTCCACACAAAGGGCAATATGCTATAGACAATTCTCTTTATTTGTTTTATTCACTAACTGTATCTTGGGGATACTTCCAGTCAATATATATAGAGAGATGTTTTATCCTCATTAATAGTTGTTTGCTATAATGTGTGTTAGCATATGTATAATTTGAAAATACTCCATATGCTATGAAAATAAGAGAAACAAAAGGGGATATATGAAACTGAATAGAGAATGTTGTATGAAGTGAGGATATAGAAACTAATATAGAAGCAAACAGTTTGTGAATTATATTATGGTAGATGTAGATAAAGTAAATAGAGCATATGAGTGTTAAACATAGGAGGGGATGGAAGTGCCAAATATATAGCAAATTTTCATAAGACATACTTGAAGCATTTGATATTTTCGAGATCTTAATTGGGTTTCCCCTTGGTGATACCCATTCTGATCCCTTGTATCCTCCCTCAAGGAACATAAACAAGATCCACAGTATCTTATCAGGCTAACTGATGAGATATCTGTGGCCAAGCATATGTGCCTCTCTGCATCTCTCTGCATCCCTTATCTGCATCATTAGAACAAATGTATGTATTGACTTCCACCTGTGGAAGCTCCTTGGACAGACATCAACTCTGGTTCTCAAAATTACACAATCAGTGGAGAATGCTGAGAGGGAGAGAGAGGATATATGAACTTGCTCAGGTTGTGCCTTATCCAAAGCATGTTACCCAACTCTTCCCCTCTACTTTTTGCTGTGTATTTTAATTGATTTTAAAAAGCATATGTCTCGAGCATCTTAATTTATCCATGAGCCATTCTGTCCCATGACTTCTGAGGTAGCTTCTTAAGTAGTGGTCTCGGAACTACTACTGTATCAGACTAATTTTTTCACATAATATCTGATAATGACTGGTTCCTGGGCAATATTTGGTCTGCAAATTGGCAGTCTACTATCTGGAAAATTAGTGGAAGTCATGGATATAGAAACATAGCAATGGTTAGAATAAACAAAATCCAAATAATAGTATTTAGCTTTAAGTATGATCTAAAAATGGCTCAAAAAATATGAGTCATTCCAATGAATCAGTCATGAGAAAAATCAAATTAACAGAGGAGATAAGCCTAAAGGAATTATATCATTCCTAAGGGAGTTATAATAAATAGATTATTTAAGCCCACTTCCACGAAAGAATATATAAGAATATTGCCTCCCCATGGTAGGTAAAAATTCAGATTAGGATTTACCTTCCTTTCCAGACATAAAGGTGACATAGCAATGGTCCATAGTTAAAGGCTATTATTTTTTTGGTTAGTAATTCTTGTATGCATAGAAAGTGAATAAAAAGCATATCTTACAGCTACATTAATGTCAAATAGGCCAAGATATGCAAAACTGGTGGAAATTTTATTCCATTGCAATACTATGATAACCAGAAACCTGGAAGATTTAATGCCTTCTTTAAAAAGTGGGTTAGGTGAAATTTCTTTCAGTAATTTGACCTATAGAGATCAAGAAGCTCACATTTAGGGGTGCCTGGGTGGCTCAGTCATTAAGCATCTGCCTTCGGCTCAGGTCATGATCCCAGGGTCCTGGGATCGAACCCCCCACTTCGGGCTCTTTGCTCAGCAGGGAGCCTGCTTCACCTGCTACCATTCCTTCCCTCTGCTTGTGTTCCCTCTCTAGCTGTGTTTCTCTCTGTCAAATAAATAAAATCTTTAAAAAAAAAAAAAGAAGCTCACATTTAAAATAGTCTGGGAAGAAAAAATAAAATGGAGGGAGAAAAATTGCTTTAGATATACTAATCTTTAAAGTAAACCCCTTTTGTAGGACTACATCAAACTTAAAAAACTGCAGCAAAAGACACAACAGAATGAAAAAGCAAGCTATGGAATGGGGGAAATATTTGCAAATTATATATCCAATAAGGGGTTAATATCCAGAATATATAAATTTAAACAAACTTCCTACAACTCAATAACACAAATTAAAAAATAGTCAAAGACTTGAATAGACATTTCTCCAAAGATGATGATATACAAATGCCCAACAAGCATATGAAAATGACCAACATCACAAATCATTAGAGAAATGTAAACCTAAGCCACAATGATATATCATTTCACATCCATTATGATGATTCCTATTAAAAAACAGTAAATAATGATTATTGGTTAGGATATGGATAAAATGGAAGGAACCCTTGTGTACTATTGGTGGGCATGTAAAATGATGTAACCTACACAACCTACCTTAAAAGAATGGTTAAAGGAAGTACTCTAAACAGAAGGGAACTAATAAGGGAAGGAACCTTAAGGGGCACCTGTGTGGCTCAGTTGGTTAAGCATGAGACTCTTGATTTTGGTTCAGGTCATGATCTCAGGGTCCTGGGATCAAGCCCTAGGTCAAGCCTCATGTCAGACTCCCAGCTCATCAGGGAGTCTGCTTGAGGATTTCTCTCCTTCTCCCTCTGCCCCCCACCAACTCTCTCTCTCTTAAATAAATAAATCTTAAAAAAAAAAAAAAAAGGAACCTTGAAACATGAAGAAGGAGAAAAGAACACACTAAACAAAATATTGGTAATTACAATAAACTTTCTCCTCTTCCATTTTCTAAATTATGTTTGACTGTTGAAGCACTGTCTGATATGGTTCTAAATGTATGTAGTGGAAATATTTAAGATAATTATATATGTGGATAATTATAAGTGGATAGGGTAAGGGGATAGAAAGTGAAGTAAGATTTTTACACTTCATTCAAGCTGGTAAGATAACACCATTAGACTTTTATAAATTATGCATATATAATGCAGCATTTATAGAAACCACTGGAAAAGTGGTTTTCTATAAACCACTTTTATAGTTTTATATTTTTTAACTTTATTATGTTAAAGTTAAAACTTTAACATAATAAAGTTATGTTTATTTCATAGCATGAAATCATACACTCAAAAACACTGTAGATAAAAGTAGAATTGTAAAAAAATTTTCAAGTTATCACACGAGGTCAGGAAAATGAGACAGAGAAATGAAAACAAGGAGAACAAGCAGAAAGAAAAAATAAAGTGGTATACATAAGTCCCAGCATATCAACAATTATATTAAATATAAATTGCCTACATACAGAAATTAAAAGACAGAATTAGGAGAGTGGATTAAAAACATGATCCAATTATATCCTTTTTGTAAGATACTCACTTGAAATATAACAACATAGGTAGATTGAAAGTAAAAGTTTGGATAAAGATATCTAATAAGCACAGGAGTGGCTATATTAATGTCAGATAATGTAGACTACAGAACAAAGAAAATGACCAGAGACAGAAGAATATTATTTAATGGTAAGTCAATCCAACAAGATGACATAGCTATCCTAAAAGCGTATATGCCAAAGAAACTAGTTGCAAAATGTTTGAAGGAAGCAGTGATAGAACTTGTTATTTTAGACAATTCCACAATTATAGTTTGATATTTCAGCACCTTTCTCTTAACAATTGATAGAACAACTAGACAGAATATAAATGAGGGTATAGAAGAATTTAACTTTATCAACTAACAGATTCCAAACCACAATTATAAAATAGTTCATCCAACAACGGCAGAAAATCATTTTTTGCAAGTGCCCAAGATAGACCACATCCTGAATGATAAAACAAACTTCAACAACTTAAAAGAACTGGAATCATACAGAATATGTTTGCCAACCATGATGGAATTTTATTAGAAATGGATAACAGAAAGATAAGGGGAAAATTACTAAGCTCTAAACCCACACATTCCTAAATAATTCATGGATCAAAGAAAAGTCCCAAGTGAAATTAAAAAATACATTGCAATGAAGGAAACTAAAAATACAACATGTGAAAATTTGTGAAGACAGTTAAAGCAGTTTTGAAAGGAAAATTTATAGTGATAAATTAGATATTGTGTAAGACTCATGAATCACATCTGTACCCCTGAAACAAGTAATACATTATATGTTAATAAAAACTTTTAAAAATATAAAAAAATAAATAAATTAGATAGAAGAAATTAGATAGATAGAATTTAGATAAGTTCTAAAAGAATAAAACTTGCAAAACAGTCATCTAAGTTTTTACCTCAAGAACCTAGAAAAGCTTGAAAAAGAAGAGCAAAATAAACCCAAAGCAGTCAGAAGGAAGGAAATAATAAAGATAAGAGCAGAAACCAATTAAATTGGAAATAGAAAAATCATGGAGAAAAATCAGTGAAACAAAGATTTGCTTCCTTGAAAAGATTGGTAAAATTGACAAACATCTACTAAGAATGACAAAGAATGAAAAGGACCAGATGCAATTTACCAACACCAGAAATGAAACAGTGGGTATCATCATTTAAAACCCAGTAGACACCAAAAGGACAGTAAGGGAGTACTATGAATAGCTTCGAACACATAAATTTGGCAACTCAATTAAAATGGTCCAATTTCTCAAAAACCAAAAGCTTCCACAATTCAACTCTCTCTACTCACTCAGTATGAAATAGATCCTTTGAATTGTCATAGTTATAGTTATTGCCCATTACTTCATAGAAAACATTTTTAAGTTAAGGAAAAAAAAAACAAAAAATTTCTCCCAAGATCTCCAGACCCAGATAAATTCACTGGAAAGTTCTATTGAATATTTAAATAATTAACACTGATTCTACACAACCTCTCCTAGAAAATAATAAAAGAGGGAATATATCCAAATTCATTTTATTCTGAAGTTTAATCCTGATGGCAAAGTCCCTGTGGACCCAGCCTCCAGGACGGCTTCCCTGGATCCAGGCTCCTGCTTCCCCCTATTGCCAGGCCAGCTCCTGTGGACTTAGGCTCTCTGCTTGCCTCAGTGTAGGGCCAGGACCCATAAGACTCAAGACTGGTTCCCATCAGCCCAGGCATATGGCCTGCCTCAGCACCATGCCAAATTAAAAAAAAAAAATTAAAAGCAAAAAACGTAAGAGAAAACAAGTGTTGGTGAGGATGTAGAGAAAAGGGAACACGTGTGCACTGTTGATGGGAATGTAAATTGGTACAGACACTATAAAACACAATATGGATATTCCTCAAAAAATTAAAAATAGAACGACCATTTGATCCAACAATCCCACATCTGGGTATATATCCAAAGGAAATGAAATCAAGATCTTGAAGAGACATCCATGCTCTCATATTCATTGCAGCATTATTCACAATAGCCAAGATATGGAAGCAACCTTAGTGTCCATCAGTGGACGAATGGATAAAGATATGCTATATATTACTCAGCCATAAGAAAGAAGGAAATCCTGCCAACATGTGATAAAATGGATGAATCTGGAAGACATTATGCTAAGAGAAATAAACCAGAAAGAGAAACACAAATACTGTATGATCTCACCTTTGTGTGGAATCTAAAAATAAAACAAAGTTCAACTCATAGAACAGTGAATACCAACGGCTGGAGGAGGAAGGGATGGACAGAGGTAGATCAAAGGGTATAAATTTGTAGTTCTGTAGGATGAATAAGCTAAAGAGCTAATGTACAAGCATGACAACTATATCTAATAATACAACATTGAACACTGGAAATATGCAGAGAGTAGATTTTAATTACATTTCTCACACACAATAAATGGTAACCATGAAGAGATGCTATGTTATTAGTTTGACTATCATAATCATTTCACTATGTATATATATATCAACTCATCATGTTGATCACTTTAAATATATATAATTTTTATTTAAAATGCTGCATTTGAAAACTTGTAAGATACAGTGTAACAATACTTGGTGAGGATTTATGGCCTAACTGCTTTTATATTTAAATTTTATATTTAGAAGAATTATATATTTAGAAGAATGACTGAAAAGTCATTTAATTGAATAAACTAAATGTCAACTGAATAAATTCAGAGAAGAATAGAATAAACCTGAAGGAAGTAGAGGAAGGAAATAATAAAGATTAGAGCAGAAATGTATAAAATGGGGGGAAAAAGCTACAATAAAATCAAAGAAGCCCCAAAGTAGTTCTCAATAAAGGCTAATAAAATTGGCACATCTGTGGAATCAGTAACCAAGAAATAAAAACGACACAGCTAACCAATATCACATGCTGTAAACATTCTAAGAGTTAGAGGATTTTGCAAACAACTTTATAAGTAAATTTAAAGACTGAGATGAACTGAAAACATTCCTTGAAAAACAGAACTCACCAAAACTGACCGAAGAAGAAATGGAAAAAGTCCCACTTCCCGTTGTGCTAGCATAGATTCTAGCAGGCCACCAACACTCTCACTGCAACTAGAAAAAAAAAATCAGATAAACTATAAAACTTATTTTTGAAGTTATCGTACATTGTAGCTGGACTTGATGATGAGGACTAGAGGAGCTAAAACTCCAGAGAGGGGAGATCCCTTCCTGGGTAAGCTATAGAGCTTTTGTTGACTCTGGGCTAGAGTTGAGGACCGGACTTGGCATCCTGGGAGAGAGAGAAACCAGTGGGGTTTTGACAGTCACACGAGTGGATATGATGGACTGGAATCTAAAAGTGCTCCAAAATCTTTAACTACTATGGGAATTCAAAGTAAAACTATAATGAGGTAATACTACATACCCAGAAGAATAGCAGAAATTATAGACTGATAGTACCAAATGTTGGTGACAATGTGAGTCAGTGGAACTGTCACACATTGCTGGTGGGAATATAAATTGTTTCAGCCAATTTGGGAAATGATTTGACAGTTTTGATACAGTTAAATGTACACTGACCCATTTGCAATGTATGCTGTCCCTAACAACAATTATAAAGAAAAAGATGAGAGCACTCATATTGGCAACAACCTGGATGAATCTCACACATGTGATGTTGAGTGAAAGAAGCCAATAACAACAGAAAACATATTTAGGACTCCATTTATATGAAGTTCAAGAATAGGCAAAATTAGTCTATTATAGCAGAAGTCAGAGAGTGGTTACCTATTAAAAGGAAGATATTTTCTGGGAAGGGACACAAGGAAAACTGATATAAAAATATTTATGTCTTGATCAGGTCAGTGGTTACATTGATGAATACATACACAAATTTTTAACTACTATGGGAATTGTACCCTTCAGATTTGTTCTTTTTGTAAACATTATGCTTCACTGCAATGATACCTCCAAAATACATGATAAAATAAACAAATAAACAAAATAAAAGAGGTGTATAGAAAAAATGATGGTGTATTAGCAATCAAGGATAATGATTAATGCAATTCTGGGCATCTGAGGGCTAAAAGTTTCTCTGGAGATTTATAATTGCACCCTCAGATTATATGCAGATATAACTGCAGAAAGCTTTTGGTTTCACATGCCCCTGTTGATTCATACCGGCCTTATAGTTGTCTTTCTACCCAGCCCTCCTCCAGTTACTCTGCTATCTAAGTCATTTTCACGCGTCTGTCTGCTAAGTGCCTTCCACTCCACCCCATTGAGTACAGCCTGCTTCGGTTGCACCCACACCACTGTAACACCTAAACTAGGGGGCCTGATCCCTCTGCTGCTGATCAGGCTCCTGCCTTCTGTATGCCCCACCTCTGGCCCCATCCCACCAGTATACGTCTGTTGGGGTTTCCCTGACTTTCTCACATGAGAAATTATATGAGCTCAGCCCTTATGCAGGAGCAGCGTACCATACACGTGTAAAAGTAAAAAGCCAGGTTCTCAAATAAGGGTTAGGTGATGGGGAGATAGGCCTGAATGTTTGCTTGGGACTGTGAGCAAATGAAAAAGGAATGGCTTTCGACAATTTTCTCTATCAGATTATGGATCTTTACATTGTGATCGAGCTGCTTTCACTTTCACGCTGCTTCCCCTAAAGCTTTGTCAGAATCTTGATAGCTGTATCTTTCAATAACTTAACTTTTCAAAAAAATTGTTGAAGATGCCACTCTGGGTGAACATACCCTAGAAGAATGACTGCTTTCTAACATCTGGGTTTTCTCCATTAATGCTACTGTTCATAGGTATTTCATGTAGTTATGATCTTTTTATCCCCTTCCTTGTCCCAAAAGGAGCTTTTATATAATTTAGGAAGTGATATGAGATTGCACATATATGAAAACTCTTGGGTAATGAGATCAGGGGAAGGCTAATAGGGGGAAGTAGTAAAGGAAAGAAAGCCATAGAGTAAAGTGAGTGCCTAAAATAACCATTTTCAATTCTATATACTTTACTAGAAATGGACTGAAATTTTGGGTTTGAACTCAGCAACCAGTATAAAAACAGGAAACAAAATTTGTTACACAACTGAACCCACATACATTTCTTAACTCTAGTGTTAATTGTAGGGTTTGCTGGCTTTTCTAAAGACAGTTGAAGATTGGGCCTTTATTCAGAAATGTAATCCTCTCACCCCCTTGCATTACCTTGTTCCTTGCTTTGAGGGGAATTAGACATAAACCTAGGATTTTTTTTTTTACCAGGAAGAGAAAGCTGCCGTAATTTCAAGGACTGGCTGTGGTAGTCTGTCTGTCTCTGTCTCTGCCTGTCTCTGCTTCTGCCCATCTGTCCCTCTCTATATATTGTCTGATCCTAACATCTGAGAGGCTATTGGGGAGTTTGATTTTCTGGAAGCTGCCTACTCCTTAGAGTAGATAGTAGAAGATACATTTGATCAATGTGAAGTACATCTTTAAATTTTCATTATATGTTCTTTCTAAATATGCTGCTAATGCCTTGGGGGATTTCATCAATAAAAGTGCCTCTAGTTTTCAACGACGTCTTTTATGGAATGTTATGACTCATTTTTCAACTAATGCAAAGCAGACTCCTGTCCCAGTAATGAATAGTCTAAAATTTCAAGGCTTAAAATATTATTTTTTGTTTTGGAGTGTATTTCAATCTTTTAGTTGAGAAGTAGATACCTTCCTATTCAATGAAATGCTATAATAGTAACGATAATATTAATAATAGACATTATACTCATCCAGATTGTCTTACAAACTTCTTCTGCATAAGTAAGGGGAAAACTATGTATGTCAGTGCAGAAAACATGTAACATCTGTGTTTTCTTCCTCCTATGATGTTAGAGGAAAATATTTTCTTCATTCGGGTTTTTAGGAAAGTTTTTGCTCTGCTTCTACGTCAGTTGGCTTAGAAATTACAGGGTGTGTCTCAGAAATGAGTGTGCTGAAAATTGGCAGGTGGGGGGAAGGAAGTCTGCAGATCTGATTTCAGTTTTGGTTTCCTAGATCCGAGTTTACAGAAGTGACTTTTCTCTATGAAATGCTTTTTTAGTAAGTCATTAATTACTCTGCCACAGTCTGGTCTGTTTGGTCAAAATCCTAAGGTTTAAAATCTGTTCTTTGTGTGAGAGTTCTAAGGACTGCAGAGAGGGGCTCCTGGGTGGTTCAGTCGTTAAGCGTCTGCCTTCGGCTCGGGTCATGATCCCAGAGTCCTGGGATCAAGCCCCACATCAGGCTCCTTGCTCGGCAGGAAGCCTGCTTCTCCCGCTACCATTCCCTCTGCTTGTGTTCCCTCTCTCGCTGTGTTTCTCTCTGTCAAATAAATAAAATCTTAAAAAAAAAAAAAGGACTGCAGAGAGCCCTGTTGTCTTGCCTACAGAAAACGCCCAGATATTCTGAGTGGATCCCTTTAGGGATGATGACTTTCCTTGCTGTTGCAAGCCTGCAGAGCTCCGGATAGGAAACAGTAAATGTTGGTTTATCACTGGCCTTCCAGAGTGGACTCATCATTCCTCTCTGTTTTCAAGTGTAAAGGAATGGCTTTTGAGACTCTTTGAGGTCCCTATACTTGCTGAAGGCCTCTGGGTTAGTTCTGTAGGGCAGAATGGGGTTAGATGGCCACACTGCAGGGATTTCTGTTTTTAAGGTCAGTCTCAGGGCCAGGTAGAGAATGGCCTGAACGAGAGCGATAACTAGTCAATGTTTTAAAGAAGCTAGCGTTTATTGTGCATGCTTCATTGGTTTTTGGTTTCCATCTTCCATTGTTGATTCACACTGGTTTTATATGGTTTTTAAACATTTATCTTGCACTTACTATGTACCAGGCACTGTTTCAGGTGTTTTATATTAACTTATTCACTGCAACAATCCTCTGAGGTAGGTGCTACTGTTATCTCCATTTTATAGCAAAGGAAACTGAGGCACAGAGATGTTAAATAATGTGATTCTCTCTCTCTCTCTCCCTCTCTCTCTCTCTACGCACACTTAAATGTTTATGTATTTGTGCATATATATACACATATATCTACATATATATCTATATTTATATATCCTGTGGGTTCTGTTTCTCTGAAGAACACTAATACAATCAAGATTATAAGAATTAATGCCTGCTCTGCTCTCCATACTGAGTTTTACTCCAGTAGCTTATTTAGTGGCTCAGGCTCCTTGTGAAGCCAGGTCGTAGGCCTTTAGTACGAGTAAGCCACCTCTTCTGTCCTGTGATCTCTTTCCTGATGCTGCCTCTCTGACCACCAGACCAGTTCTCAGTTTTTTTTTTTCTTTTTAAGATTTTATTTATTTGACAGAGAGAGAGAACGAGTGCACAAAAAGGGGGAGTAGCAGGCAGAGGGAGAGGGAGAAGCAGGTTCCCCACAGAGCAGGGGGAGCCGGATTCGGGACTCCATCCTAGGACCCCGGGATCATGACCTGAGCCGAAGGCAGTCACATAACCAACTGAGCCACCCAGGCGACCCGATCAGTTCTCAATTTCTTAAAAATCCCATTATTTCCCCTTTAAGGAACAACCTAGTGGTTCCCCTACCCTCTTGAAATTTTAATACTACAGATATA
Organism: Procyon lotor; assembly: GCA_028646535.1. Classification (NCBI taxonomy): domain Eukaryota; kingdom Metazoa; phylum Chordata; class Mammalia; order Carnivora; family Procyonidae; genus Procyon; species Procyon lotor. The sequence continues at coordinate 60,043,933 of CM053614.1, read as the reverse complement.
CTATATTTCAGAGCTTTATACATAAAAAATGGACATCATATGTCACCAGAGAATAGCAAATTAAATAAGATACCACTATTAATAGATAAATATTTATTAAAATGACCAAAATCCAGAACACTGAAAACACCAAATGATGACAAATATGTGTGGCAATAGGAAATCTCATTCATTGCTGGTGGGAAAACAAATGGTACGGACACTTGGGAAGACAGTTTCCTGGTTTCTTACAAAACTAAACGTATTTTTACCATACAACTCAGTAATTACACTTCTCAGTATTTAGCCAGAAGAGTTGAAAACTTATGTCCACACAAATACCTGCACACTGGTATTTGTAACAGCTTTATTTATAAGTGCCAAAACCTGGGAGCAACCAAGATGTCCTTCAGTAGGTGAATGAAGTAATAAATAAAATATGGTGCATCCAGACCATGGGACATTATTTGGTACTGAAAAGAATTGATCTGTCAAGCCATGAAAAGACATGGAAGAATACTAAGTGCATATTATTAAGTGAAATAAGCCAATCTGAAAAGGCTGCTTACTATATGATTCCAACCATATAATATTCTGGAAAAGACAGAACTATATAGACAGCAAAAAGATCAGTGGTTCCCCAGGAGTTAGGGGGGAAGGGAAGGATGAATTGGTGGAACACAGAGGATTTTTAAGATAATGAAATTATTCTGTGTGATACTATAATGGTGGATACATGTCTGCACATACACACACATACATATATACATATATGTATGGTATATATTTGCCAAAACCCATAGAATATACAACAGTAAACCCTAATGTAAAATATGGACATTGGGTGTTGATAATGTGTCAGTGTATGTTCATCAGCTATAACAAGCATGCTGCTCTGGTGCTGGATGTTGATAGTGGAGAAGGTTGTGTGTGGGGGGTGGGGGAGGTGGACAGGCAAAGTGTCTATGAAATCTCTGTACCTGCCTTTCAATTTTGCTGTGGACCTAAAACTGCTCTATTCCATTGTGATATTCCATTGTGCGTGTGTGTGTGTGTGTGTGTGTGTGTGTGTACATGATGACATCTCCTTTATCCATTTGTGTATTGATGGACATTTGGGCTGTTTCCACATCTTGGCTATTATAAATAATGCTGCCATAAACACAGGGATACATATGTCTTTTCGAATTTGTGTTTTTGTTTTCTTTGGGTAAATACCCAGTAGTGGAATTATTGGATCATACTATATTTATATTTTTAATTTTTTGATGAAACTTTATACTATTTTCTGCAATAGCTGTACTAATTTGCATCACACCAACAGCACATGTGGGTTCCTTTTTTTTCCACATCCTTGTTGACACTTGTTGATTCTTGTGTTTTTGGTACTAGGGTTTCTCACTGGTGTAAGGTGGTATTTCACTGTGGTTTTGATTTGCATTTCTCTGATGATTAGTGATGTTGAATATCTTTTCATGTGTCTGTTGGCCCTCTATGTCTTTTTTGGAAAAATGTCTATTCAGGTCCTCTGCCCATTATTTAATAAACAAAAAGCAGTGAGACCTATTAATACAGAGAACAAACTGATCATTGCCGGGAGTGGGGGAGGGGTGAGAGGATGCGCAAAATGGGCAAAAGGGAGTAGGAGATCAAGCTTCAGTTATGGAATGAATAAGTCACTGGAATAAAAGGCAGAGCATAGAGAATGTAGTCAGTGGTATTGTAATAACATTCATTGCATGGTAGCAGATGGTGGCCCTGCTTGTGAGTATAGCATAAGCTATAGAGATGTTGAATCACTATGTTGTACACCTGAAACTAATGTAACATTGTGTGTCAACTATATTTTTAAAAAGTCCATGAGAAAAGGTACAATATTTTTTTGCTCCCAAGAACCAATTTTCACCCCCTTGAAGGTGATGGTGCCCCAGTTGAGAACGCATGATCTAGACTTGCATATATCAACTGTTGTTGGTATTTCTTATTTTGCCCATCCTGTTGGCTCAGTCCTGCTATTGCATATAAATTTCTTGGGGTAATTGCTTCCTGAAACAATCCTGTAGAAAATGGAAACTAGTGATAAAGGATATATTCAACTTTGAATGTTTGTGGGCCCTGTTCCTGGGCTTCCTGGGAAGCTGTACTTTAACATTTACCAAAGTCAGAATGACTCAGCAAAGCTTCAAAGCAGGGGCTCTTAATTCTACCCCCAGCACACATTGAACATCTGCTTCATTAAAGAAAATAACCAAAAAGGATTATTCTGAACACAACAGATAAGAAAAAGGAATAAACTTCCCTCGTTCCCATAAGATTAAAGTCATACAGCTCTTAATATACTAGAAACTTAGGATAAGAACTGCAACTTTCTGAAATGTCCTTTTCTAATGATTTGCAACATTTTATGTGGCAATGTATGTAACCTACACCAAATGTTCCCTTACCAGAGCACTCTCCTCTTTTTAAAAAAATTTTTAAAGTTTAAATTCAATTAACATATAAGGTATTATAAGTTTCAGAAGTAGAGGTCATTGATTCATCATTCTTATATAATACCTGGTGCTCATTACATCACATGCCCTCCTTAATGTCCATCACCCAGTTACCCCATCTCTCCACCCTGGACCTTACTGTCCAGCAGCCCTCAGATAAACTGAGCAACCCTCAGTTTATTTCTTATGATTAAGAGTCTTTTATGGTTTGTCTCCCTCTCTGATTACATTTTGTTATATTTTTTTCCTCTCTTCCCCTATGATTCTCTGTTTTGTTTCCTAAATTCCACCTATGAGTGAGATCATTTGATAATTGTCTTTCTCTCTGACTTATTTCACTTAGTATAATACCCTCTAATTCCATCCATGTCATTGCAAATGGCAAGATTTCATTTTTTTGATGTAACATTTTTCATTTTTTGGTCACACACACACACACACACACACACACACACACACACCACATCTTCTTTATCCATTCATGTGTGGATGGACATCTGGGCTCTTTCCATAGTTTGGCTATTGTGGACATTGTTGCTATGAACATTAGGGTGCACGTGCCCCTTTGAATCACTACATTTGTTTCTTTAGGGTAAATTCTTAGTAGTGCAATTGCTGTGTCATAGGGTCAGAGAACTCTGTTCTTTGTGAATATCGTGTATCTTGGGCAGTTGTCCTAGCTGGGGCTCAAATAAAACTCTCTTCCATTTTTTAGGAATTATAAAAAGTTTATTCGTTTTGCACTGATATCAGTTATGCCTTGCCCCTTGCATATATCACCCCACTTCAAAGCTTTTAATATTCTGCTGTTCTCCCTCTCTCTCTCTCTCTCTTTTTTTGCATTCTTCTACTCCTGTTTTAGCTATACCTCCCCTAAGGTAAAAAAGTGTGTGTTTATTAAATGTAAAATTATGACAAATGCTTGACAAACTGGAGTATCCACACCCCAATTGAGATATAGAACATTTCTGTATTAGCATGTCCCTCCCCGGTTACTACTAACCTTCTGCAGAGGAAACCAGTCTTCTAATTTTTTTTTTCACCATAGATTAGTTTCCAGGTGTTCATATACATGGAAGCATATAGTATGAATTCTGTGACTGGCTTCTTTTACTCAACATAATGTCCCTGCGATTGGTCCTACCGTTGCATGTATCAGTAGTTTGCTCCTTTTTATAGTTGAGTAGTATTGTGTTTTATCAATATATCACAGTTTGTTTATCCAGTCGCCTTTAAATAGACATTTGAATTATTTCCATTTTTGGCAGTCATGCATAAGCCAGCTGTGACTATTTTTGTACAAGTCTCTTTGCAGACATATGTCTTCATTCTCTTATGTAAATACCTTGGCATGGGATTACTGGACAAAATAGGCACATGTTTAATTTTAAGGAACTGCCAAGCCTTTGTCTAAATTTGTACCAGGAGCAAGACTCTTTAAGGCCTGGTGTCTTTGCGTCAGTCCTTTGTATAAGTCAAAATGAAACAAGGAACTGACGTCAGGTCACCTGGCAACTTTAGAAATAAAGAAATAATGATGCTCAGCACATCCATATCAAGAGTCTAAGGCTGCCAAACATCACAATTTTATCCCACCACCTCTGTGAGTAGCAGATGTTTTAGTTTAATTGGTACTCATAATACCTGGCCTGATTTTAGAATTGTCTCTTACATTCTTACCACCTTGTGAGTAGTAAGATGTGGCTCCTTTTTGCAAATGTTTATATTTTTACCATATCTGTAGTGAACATAATTTCAGAACTCTCAAGATGAGCCAGTAAAATGAATGTGCTTCAAACATGGTGAGTGGGCAGTTAGATATTTAATATAGTTGGTTGAAAGAACAAGGTAAATGATGTAATGAGGGTCATATATGGATATTGTATCCTACCAAGCAGATATTGTTCCTTTGCACACAGTTGATACTTTTTAAATAATAGCAGAACACATGGATATTGCCTATTAATTCTCTACCTATTACTAATTAGTATTTCTAGATGGAACTATAAATTTTATGCTGTGACTCTTTTGTAATGCTTTCCACTTTTCTAAGACTGTAAGAACAAGTTGAGTTTTCCTGTAGCTATGTATGGCTAAGAGACACCTTCAGTCTTTCCAACACATGAGGCTCCTTGAGGCGCTGACTCCTTTTAGGAACTGGCTTGTGCCCTGTGAGAGTCAGGTACAACATTGCCAACTGTCCACCTTGGAAGGCCCAACTTTCCCACAAGGACAGGTATGTTTAATCAACAGAGTCTCTATTTTACAGAATGTAAAAAAAAAAAAAAAAAAAAAAAAAAAGATTAGTTATACCCAGAGCATATAGGTATAGCTATGCTTTTATTTGCCCAAGGGTTATTCAGCTTTAAGCAGAAAACTTTGACCTGTGACATCTCTTTAAAAATTTCTTCCTGCTTATTACATTTCTCTTGGTTAAGAGTCTGTTCGGTAACTTTAAGTACTATTCACATGATTATAAATCCCACACTGGTTGCGTATTTCATATCATAGGTGTTTCCAAACTAATATACCGGTAATCCCTTCAGAGTGATACCAAGCTTAATGTAAGTTTAATTTTTTCTAATCCAGTCTCTTTGTTTATCAAGTCATGTGTTCTGAGGAAATATGAAAAGTATTTCTAATGCTGGAGAATAGAATGATTGTACCCCAAGGGATCTGGTGATCTGAGGGGTCAGTATTTATCGGCATTTATCGGGGATAGGGTAGTGTGGTTTCACAGTGCTCAGTACAAGCCAACCATGTTTAAAGACATTCTGCCTCTCAGATCACTCATATGTATTTGATACTCAGGAATAATATTTTTTCTCTCAAATAAGAATGAAAAAATAAAACATTTTAAATAGTCCAGGGGCACTTGGGTGACTCAGTGGTTAAGCATCTGCCTTCGGCTCAGGTCATGATCCCAGCGTCCTGGGATCGAGCCCCACATAGGGTTCCCTGCTCAGCAGGAAGCCTGCTTCTCCCTCTCCCACTCCCCCTGCTTGTGTTCCCTCTCTCACTGTGTCTCTGTCAAATGAATAAATAAAATCTTTAAAAGAAAACACCAACATTTTAAATAGTCTGAAGAAATATCTGGGGTATAATTTTTTTTTCAGTTCATACTTGAGTATGAGTAATGAACTAGGGGTTTTTTGTTTTCTGTTTTGTTTTCATCTAACTATTCAGTTCCTTGTTCCCAATGTGACAGTTTTTCCACTATTGGGGAAATGTTTTTATTTAAAATTATATAAACTAATATCCTGCAACACACCTACTTGTGAAGATGAGTACTGGAAAAGAAATAAACAATACGGTGTGAGAACACCCAGGTTGTATGATTAGGGGAAAGGGCTCAGATTAGAGTGTCATTGGATAAGCTCCTTTAACCAAAGACTGACATAGAGTGGCAAAGATGGCTAGTATTTAAATTCAAGATGGGCTGGGGCCCCTGGGTGGCTCAGTCAATTAAGCATCCAACTCTTGGTTTTGGCTCAGGTCATGATCTCAGGGTTGTAAGATCAAGTCCTGCTTTTGGCTGCATGCTGGGTATGGAGCCTGCTTAAGATTCTCCCTCTCTCTTTCCCTGCTCCTCCCCCCTCCTCTCTCTAAGAAAAAAAAGGGGGGAAATAATGCAAACTTGGTAAAATTTATCCATGTTAGATCAATAAAACATCACTCATTTCATGATTCATAAAAATAAATGGCCTTTTGTGACTGGATAAACAAAATGTCATGTATACACACAATGGAATTTTATTTGACAGTAAAAAGAAATGAAGTACTGACATGTGATATGACATGGATGAAACTTGAAAACATTATGAGAAGTAAAAGAAGCCATTCACACATGAAAAAAATTATTATTACATATTATATGACTCCATTTATATGAAATGTACAGAATAGGCAAATCCATAGAGACAGAGAGAAGATTAGTGGTTGCCAAGGGCCAGAGGAGGAGTGGATGGTGATTGCTACTGGGTATAGGATTTCTTTGGGGGTGATGAGAACAATCTAAAATTGGTCGTGCTGGTTGTTGCACAATGAGAATACTAAAAACCACTGAATTGCATACTTTAAATGGAAAAATTTTATGGTATGTGAATTATTTTATTTTTATTATTTTTTAAAGATTTTATTTATTTATTTTTCAGAGAGAGAGAGAGAGAGCACAAGCAGGGAAGTGGCAGGCAGAGGTAGAGGAAGAGGGAGGCTCCCCACTGAGCAAGGAACTTGATATAGGACTCAGTCTCAGGACTCTGGGATGATGACCTGATCAGAAGGCAGCCAGTTAACTGACTGAGCCACTCAGGCATCCTGGTATGTGAATTATTTTAATAAAAGTGTTTAAATTTGCCTCCTAACAAGAGCATACTATGTGCCAGACATGTGACTTATGCTATCCAATTTAATCCTCATTAGATGCTTGCAAACAAAGTTTATTTTCCTCATCTTACAAACGAGCAAACCAGAAAATAAAACAAATGAACAAAGGAAAGAGAAAGAGAGGCAAACCAAGAAACAGACTCTTAACTATAGAGAACAAACTGATGGTTACCAGAGGCGAGATAGTAGGGGAATGGGGAATATAGGGGATGAAAATTAAAAAGTATGCTTATCATGATGAGAAAAATATGTATAATAAAATGATAAAATAAAAGAAAGTAACACAGTCTTAATTTTTCAGCATGGCCAAGTTTTAGAAAATCATTAAAATAATTCTCTTGTATAATCTTATATTATATAATAATATAAGAAATATGGGACGAGATCTGTTGTGCTTTGTTTAATACCTTGGGATTTTTTTTTAATGACTTAACATGATTTCCAAAGTTTAAAAAAAAAAAGTAACACACACAAAAAATGAGGACACTGCAAATAAGAAAATTGGAGGGATGTGAAACAACTTCTCATAGTTTGAGGAACAGTTATCTTCTAAAGAAATGGGAAGTTACCCTTGTTTAATTATATATGAAAAGTACAAATGACTTAATGTTAGTCAATTCAAGTTTGAATTAAGTTCCTAGTACTAGGTTAGTTTAACAATAATCATCATTTTCTTTACTTTTCATTTTTCTTATTGGTCATTTTTATTGTATGTAGAAATACAAATATAAGCACACCTATAGAAAAAAATATAATCTGAAATCCCTACAAAATTTTCATAAAACCCCAGTAAGACAAACTCGTAAATTAGTATATCGAGATTAAAAACAGCAGATAACTTGACTTAGATCAACCACAAATTCATTGTAAAAGTAGATATAAACCCAGGGACCTAAACTTAGTAACTCAGAATTTTCTTTACCTTGTTCAAAATTCTGCTTCACTTAGAGGCACCTGTGTGGCTCAGTTGGTTGAGTGGCTGACTCTTGATTTCAGCTCAGGTCCTGATCTTGGTGTCCTAGGATTGAGCCCATGGCCGACTCTACGCTCAGTGGGGAGTCTGCTTGAGATTTTCTCTCTTCCTTTTCCTCTGCCCCTTCCCCCACTTGCATGCTCTCTTTCTAAAATAAATGGATAAATCTTTAAAAATAATAATAAAATTCTGCTCCACTTTAACTAAATGTATCTATATCAATTGTAAAAAACAAACAAATGACAAATCAGGTTCTGAGTCACCTATATACACTAACTTGACGAATGACTGGCACCATGAGGTATACATTGAAAGCCTATCCACTTTTTAAGTATGAACTTTTCCTGTTGGCAGTCTTGGTTCATCAGTGGCTGTCTTGGTATCATCTTTCCAAGTGATAAGACCTACTGGGCAATCATTTGTTGTGCTGCTATTAGTGGTGAGTTAATTTACCTATGTGGGTAGAGTTAGTGATTTAGGAACTAGGTGGGAGCCTGAACAGGCAGGAGAAGACATGAGGGCACTGAGTCCTCACAAATAGGGAGCCAAGAAAACACGCAGTATCATGAACTGATAAGTGCTCAATCTAACAATTTTTTTGTTCTTACTCTCAGTTTTTCCTGATGGCAACTTGGAAAAAAGAGAGAGAAAATAAAAAAGGACATTTGAATTTTAAAAAATGATAAAGAAGATATGGTACATATATACAATGGAATATTATGCCTCCATCAGAAAGGATGAATAACCAACTTTTATATCAACATGGACGGGACTGGAAGAGATTATGCGGAGTGAAATATGTCAAGCGGAGAGAGTCAATTATCTTATGGTCTCACTTACGTGTGGAGCATAAGGAAAAACATGAAGGGCATTGTGAGAAGGAAGGGAAGGGTGAATGGGGGGGAATTGGAGGGGGTGATGAACCACGAGAGACTGTGGACTCTGAGCAACAAACTGAGGGTTTTAGAGGGGAGGGGTGGGGGGTTGGGCGAGCCTGGTGGAGGGTATTGAGGAGGGCATGTATTGCATGGAGCACTGGGTGTGGTGCATGAACAATTAATCTTGTAACACGGAAAAAAATAAAATAAATGTATTTGGGGAAAATACGTATTTGGGAAAAATTTTTAATAAAAAATTAAAAAACACTAAAAGTTATTGTTTTTATTTTTCAATGGACTTCCCTGAACAGAAATTGAATCCCAATATATTTGAAACATGGATGGTAGATATGGGCTAAACTGGAATTTAAGGCTACTATAAATGTGTGCGTGTGTGTGTGTGTGTGTGTGTGTGTGTTTTATTAAAATATAACATATTATTTGTTTCAGGGGTACCAGTCTGTGATTTATCAGTCTTACACAGTTCACAGCACTCACCATAGCACATACCCTCCCAATGTCATTCCCCAGCCACCTCATCCCACCTACTGCCCTCCGCTCCAGCAACCCTCAGTTGGTTTCCTGAGATTAAGAGTCTCTTATAGTTTGTCTCCCTCTCAGGTTTTGTCTTGTTTCATTTCTTCCTCCTTTTCCCTATGATCCTCTGTCTTGTTTCTCAAATTCCTCGTATCAGTGAAATCATATGATAATTGTCTTTCTCTGACTGACTTATTTCGCTTAGCATAATACCCTCTAGTTCCATCCATGTCCTTGCAAATGGCAAGATTTCAGGTTTTTTGATAGCTGCATAACATTCCATTGTATATACATATATACCATGTCTTCTTTATCCAATCATCTGTTGATAGACCTCTAGGCTCTTTGCATAGTTTGGCTATTGTGGATATTGCATTGCTGCTATAAACATTCAGGTGCACGTACCCCTTAGGATCACTACATTTGTATCTTAGGGTAAATACCCAGTAGTGCAATTGCTGGGTCATAGGGTAGCTCTATTTTCAAATTTTGAGGAACCTCCATACTGTTTTCCAGAGTGGCTGCACCAGCTTGCATTCCCACCAACAGTGTAGGAGGGTTCCCATTTCTTCACATCCTCGCCAACATCTATCTTTTTCTTACTGGTTAATTTTAGCCATTCTGACTGGTGTTAGGCGATATCTCACTGTGGTTTCGATTTATATTTCCCTGATGCCAAGTGATGCCGAGCGATGTTGAGCAAAGAATCTGTTCTAAAATAGAGAGTTGAACTGCTCTATATAATCATGTAAAATGTTGTCCTCTTTGTGGGTGGGTGACATCTCTGCATATTATAGTTCTTTTCAGGAAAAACTTAATTCTTTCTGGAGACCTCAGGAGGTTAGCAGCTTAATCTCCAAGTCATGTTTAGGGGTTGCCTCATGTGGGAGACCTGAGCAAGGGCCATCCTATGACATGTCTGTTGAAAGGGGGCTGAGAAGAGAGAAGCCTCCTAAAAAACCTTGTAGAGAAGCTGGGCCTGTGAACTAGGAGGATAGTCATGAATATGAATATTTAACAGTTTTCCTCTTTCTATTATAATTTTTTTCTTTTATGTCAAACTGCTAGTTTAGTCTTGCTAAATGTTGTAGCCCAGTTTTAGTTGAGTTGCAAAGGTTTAAGGGTTGGGTCTGTGTCCAGGTGGGTGTGGCCATGTGGGAAAGGCTGCTACCAAATGGACAGGTGGGCTGTGGAAGAGGGAGGCAGCAGTTTGGAGCAAGAGCAGCAGCAGATATAGCTTCTAGGAACAGAGACATGTTTGTGGACCATGATAGCATTCCCCAGAGATGCATAGAAATACTGGTGAGAAGAACACTGATAGGGAATAGATATCTCGATGACAAGAGGAATTGGGTTTGAAACCTGAAATACCTAAGTTACTTATAAGGAGATAAGAAGAAGTGGATAAATAAACATCTACTTGTTAAGTATTTGACTTAATCTATATTAACATGTGTTTCACTTCATAAGCAATGGATAGCTCTTAAATCCGAGCTCTGGAATACTGTTTGATGCTGTTCTGGTTGGTTTAAGTCTAGTCCCTTGTGGGACTGCCATCCCACAAAGTTGTGGGATGACAGTCCTGGCACTGGAAAGTTGAGAATGCGTACTGGCATGAGGAAGTCATCTTAGGAAGTCAGGCACAGGTTATAAGGGTCAGGGAAAATTTTCTGGTGGAGCTGATTCAAACTGAGTTGTGATGGAGAAAGCAGAAGAGCCATATGGAAAGTGTTGGATGAAAATAAGGGAATATTTGACAGAACAGCATGCACATAGCACAGGTTGAGAAATAAAAAGGGGAAAGACGGCAGTGAAAAACAGAAGACAGGCGAGATGAGCTCTGAAGAACAGGTGGAGATAAGACCATGTTGACAGGAAGCAAGAGTGGCCAAAGAAACAGATTTATCTGTAAATGGGAGGAAGGGGGCAGAGGGGGTCCAAGCTTGTGACTACTTTGTTTTCTGTTCTCTTCCCCCTCCTGAAGCAAGAAGTTGGGAGAAGGGCAAGGAGTCCAGGAATTGTATACGTATATGTATAAAGGGAGGGATGGATGGAGGAAGAGAATGAAATATTTATCTCTCATACATTTTTACTGATACCAAGATGAGGTAAGTGGCACACTGCTGTGGCTCCCTTGGTTTGATTTCCAAAAACTGAGGAGGGGCTTTTCTTTCCATAATCATCTTATTTAAATCTCTACTTTCACATTCAATAAAATAATTCACAATTCAGAATATTCATAAGAGTGACAGAATTAAAACAGATTTTATTGATCTATAACCAGTTATGATATAAGAGTGACCAGTAGATACGTTAGTCTGAAAATGCATTTTAAAACATTGAACAATCAACTCTACTGTGTGCCAAACTGTGTGTAGACACATTTCATGTCCTCAAAAACCTTATAATTCATTCAGGGACACAAAAGCAAAATCTGTGATTTACAGGTAAGCCAATGTTATCAAAATGCCATGGGAATAGAGAGAGGGAATAAAATCATAGATTATGAATAAATATATTTGTGTTAATGTAGCTTCTCAAATTATTTCTATGTCATATGCTTGGGGGCCTTCAATGGAAAATCCCAAGTAGAAGGACACTCTTTCTATGTTCCCACCACTTCTGAGTGGACCCGAATAAGCAGGTATCATTGGTATTCTAATTTTTTTCTCTGTTCCATATTCTATAGAGATCAGCTTGCCTTCAGCCTGACCAGTTAGACGACACAGGAGGTCTTTGATTTCTTTTTTTTTCCACACATCTCCACTGGGTGAGAGGGAATTTACATTTTGTGTTTTGTTGAAGTATTGCTCTACCTCAGCTTTGCAAACAAGACTGTGGAGCCCCTTACTCTTCCCCAGATAAAATAGGGTGCTTGCCTGCTTGGACCTGCACATGCTCCTGTACTGCCTCTTGAAGGTTCTGTTTAAGGATGAAACATACTTTTCCATGAGTTTGGAATCTTCATCTAGTTCTTGATTTTCTGGCCAGAACAGAAGGCAGGCCAAAAAATAAGGGTCTGGATATTGATGACTTGGTCCTATGGATTGCAACGCTTCTCGGAGTTGTTTTTTCAGTGTGCTAAGTGGTTGGATGACCTTGGAGTGGGGTTTTAGACAATTAAGAATAATGTTGGCTAAAATGAAATTTAGTTTCTCCTTTGTCATCTGCTTATTTGGGTTTTGCTTCAGTAGGAAAGAATATTTGCTCACTATATTTTCCATGTTGTCTGCAGCCTCTCTGTGATTTGGATTAAGATATTCCAGGAGTCCAGAAAACCTATCTGCTCTTAAAGCTTCTAGACCTTTCCTGCAAGTCTCCTCTTGGAATAGTTGATTCTCCTTGCTTTGTGGCAAACCCAAATCCAAACAGCAGAAAAGTTTCCCGTATTTCTTGAAAGAACGAGTGATTTTCTTATTTAATGAGATTTCTCCTGTTTCTTTTTGGGCATTCCTCATTTTCAAAAGAACAATATAATCGGTTAAAAAGTCAAAGCACCTTTTCAAATTTGATTGTAAATTTTCTAAGTAGGATGTGAACTTGCTAAGAGCCAAATAATATTCACATTTTGGATTTGTGGGAATCATCCCCTTTCCTGATAAAAAGTCTACCATAGCTCTTTTATTTAATTCATTTTCTTTGAGGAAACAGGGTGTGAGCTGGAGAATCTGAATAGCGTAAAGACCAACTTCTATTTCACCCACAAAACCGGCTGTGTTGTACGTGTCATATTTTCTTTGTAACTTCTGTGGTGTCCAGGCCTCTGTTTCACAGGCTTTCCTCTCAGCTTGTTCTTGGGATTTTTTAAAAGCTTTTGAGGCATTTTCAGCAGCTTCCAGGAGGCATATTAGATCATTAACTGTAATATCCTTGGCTTTTTTCTTTTCATCCAACCACCATTTGATTCGATTTTTGTAGACTTGACCAAGTGTATCTGAGATATAGGAATTTTTAGGTGCTTTCTTTTTGGCCTGGTTTGCCCAATCCAGAGCAAAGCTAAAATTCTTCTCTTTAATGTAGAAATATCTTGCTAAGGCCTGACAAATGAACGCATTTTGTGGGAATCGATAAGTCCCAGCCATCAAGACCTTTTCGATTTCTTCATTCTCTAAAGCTTCGATTAATGGGGCAAACAAAGTGTCTGTTTCATCCCCATACTCCTTGCGCTGTCTTGTAAGCAGAAGAATTTGCACGTCGTGTTGAAATTTTTCTCTTCCCATTCCAGAAACATAGAATAAATCCTCTTTTAAGATCTTCAGTGCAATTTGACACGTATTCAAGTTATAGCTTTTTTTCAGTTCTTTCAGACAGGAGATGGCAATCAAAGGATGAATGATGCGCACACCTGTGTATCTCCCAAAATCTGTGACTTCTGTGTTTATTAGAAGTCCAGAATAAGGTTCCATCTTGTCATCTAGGCTTTCAGGTTCCCAGGGAGCACTAGTGTATATGATTCCCAAAAATATTTCACACTGCGATACTGAGATGGTAGAATCAGCAACGTAAGAGTTGAGTAGAGCCAGGAAGGAAATGAGTTGTCCTTCCTTGCTGTCCACATTCTGCCCTTTTAGGATATTCTGGACTACCTTTTCTATGTACATTTCATCAAAACTCTTTTTCAAGATCATGAAGGAATAAAAGTTTTCACAGTTTTTGTGTTCCTTTTCAATTTCTTCCAGTTTGGCCTCAAAAGCTCTTTGTTCCTTGGAAGAAAGTTGGTAGGTTAGGGCAACACTGTCTGCTAATTTTGCAGTTTCATCAGGATTCTGGGATCTCATACAGTTTAAGATAATCACCAGTGTTTTTTCATATCTCAAACCCTTCTCAGCTAAAATGGAATCGATGGCATTCTGCAGGACATAAATGTTTTCCTGGTCTTCAAAATCATCCACAAGGAGAAGTACAGGAAAGTATTCTTCATGGCTGGTTGCCTTATAGGTAATCAGTTTGGTCACTTGTTCCACAACTTCTCCAAAATCAGTTGTTTTATTTTTTAACACAGCACATCTAAAGTTTTTCTTTAGGTCCCAGAGAATATTCATGGCTAAGGTAGTACCCCCACACCCTGGATGGTGATAAAGATTGATAAGTTTTGCGAACACTGGTTTAGGAGAGTCTGCCCAGCACTGTATCAGATCTTTAAGCTTTTCATAACTATCCCTTTTGACAAAAGCTGAAGAATAGTTTTCAGAAGAAAAATAGAAGTTCCACCAGGATACTTTGCCCCCTCGATAAAAGTGTTCTTCTTTTGATGTCTTAAATTCTTGGAATTTAGATTTATCCTTCTCTATGTCTGTGTCTTTACACTCATTTTCACAAAGGATGTCCAGTGCAGTCAAGATATCCTCTTCCTTTTTCTCTAAGATAACTGAAGAAAATCCATGGGAGGGCAAAAATCTTTTTGATGACTGAGTCACTGGTTTTAGTTTAAGGATAGTACTGTTTATCAGTTCTAAATTTAAAGTGGAAATACTGTGGTTTGTTAATTCTTCTGCTGTTGTCAGTCTTGCTTGTAGCAGATCTTTCCATCGTTGATAAATCTGTGAGTTTACACAGATACACAATATATTTTCCATTCCTTTGAGAGCTTGATAGAAAGCACAGAAAGTTTCAATGAGGGGATCTCCTGGGCTTTCCACTGGAGAGAATAATAGAAACACTACCAAAAATTTCCCCCTTGTCATTATATTTTCACCTGTGAGAAATGAAATCAGCTTCCTGACTTCAGAAGCTCTTTCTCTGTTCCATAAATGTGGTTCTAGAGGCTTATAGCTCTCATTTTTCAAGTCCGACCTGCCATTGCAGAAGATCCAGCTAGGCTGATCATAAAGATTCAAACTAGAAATTTTCTCCCTTATGTCATTTGTCTTTTCTTCAAACTGATTTGGAAAGTGAAGATTAGCTACTCGGCTTTTTTTGTAAGCTTTGACCACCCCCTTGCTCACAGATTCAGGGTCAAACTCCAGCACAGCAAATAATTTCATCTCCTTTAGAAAATCTAAGTTCTTTGTTTCACTTGGATGGCATTTATTTGTTACAAGAATGTACCAGCTATAGTATGAATTATCCAGTGAGTCTCGGTTGCCTATGAGAAGTTTAACCAGCTTTTGTCCTTCACTCTCCTTCTTATTTGCCTTCACCTCATATTCTTCTTCAGCCTCTTTTCTAGATGCTACTACTGACTTCAAATTTTGTAAAAATTCTTTGTAAACAATATCCCGTTGCTTGACATTGGCCAGGATATCCTTAGAGCTGGGCCCGTCTCTCACAAACAGTGAAAGATCTTGGTTTGGTTTCCATGTTTCATTTTTACAATTTTGCATCTTAATTAAGAAATATTTTTCTTCACATACAGAATGTTTTGGAATAACATCTACTTCAATGACAAATCTGTCTGATGGTGTATTGTTCTGCAGTAGGACTTCCACAAACCTTGGCTCCCGAATGCACTTCTTAACTTCATTGATCTCTTTTTCTTCAAAGTACTGTCTGATCATTTTATTAAAGTGGTCAATGAATGCATCCTTACTGGTGACTTTCACACCAACAATTTGTCCGTGGGGTGTGTTCTTGACTCCAAAATGGATAGTGCCATTGGTGCGTGAATTCATACAAGCTGCTGCAAATCGGAAGACTTCATTGCTAAATTTCATCTTAATGTCCTTTTCTGTGGCTGCTTCTGTATTTGTGAGGGCTTTGAACTCATGTATTGGGTCTATGAGATTGAGTGGGCCAGTTTCAGGTTGTAGAATGCTATGTTCTATGTAACGTTGGCTGTTATGAAACTGATCAAAAGGATATGGCATACAAGTCAACTGTTCAGTTTGTAGCCTATCCTCATTTTGGTCTTCAGTGGTCGCTCCTTCATTTAATGAATCTTCTTTCATAAGAATCGATTCTTGTTCTTTGGTTTCTTTGGTCTCTCTGAGATCATGATCAATATTGGGTAACACTGATTTTTGCTCTTCCTTTTTCATCTTTTGTGGCTTTTTGGGGTGTTCTTTTTCGGAGGGTTTTGTATGATCTAGTTGTCCAGAATCCTGAGTGTTACTTTCAGAAGAACTGTTAGTCAATCTGTTATATGTACGTTTTATCAAAAGTGCCGGGCCCCACGGTAGCCCCATTTCTCTAAGGTCATGCTCAGTTAATTCCTGCAGGACTAATCCATTTATTTCTTCAGTGAGCAGAATCTGCCCATATTTTTCATCAATCTTAAGGTCTTTGGTTACCCATTGTTTCACATGCTCTTTGGTCCAGTCGTTGATAATTTCAGGTAGATTTCCTTGTTCACTCATTTCAATTTGTAATTTTCTTCCTTGGGAAACATAACAGAATAAGTATTTTAGTATTATACTTTATCATGGAATCACACAGTCAATTATGTATGTAATTTGATACAAACATATGTAAATATTGTTCAAGGCTGACTTTTAAAACAACTGATACTTATTCCTAATGTTTTATAGTCCCAATTAGTGCCCTTATTTCCTAGATGAATATAATTGTAAAGAAGTAGCTTCTAACTAGGGTGAAATGTACCTTTATTCATACAATAATTTTCCTATTTAGGCTTAACTTGGTGAAAGTTTGGTTTTTATATCTTAAACCCAGAATCTTGAGTAACATAAGCATGGTTCCCATAGCTGAACATTGCAAATAAACTTTTGTGAGTGGGAGGTGCGTGGCTAGCTCAGTTGGTAGAGTGTGTGACTCTTGATCTCAAAGTTGTGAGTTTGAGTGCCAGATTAGGTGTAGAGATTAATTAAATAAAGAAAACTTAAAAAAACACCTGGATAAGTAGAGGTGGGTTGAAAAACAGGAACCTCCTTTCTTGACTAGGAAGATGGCCATCTTTGTTACATAGTGATGGAGCAACCAGTTGCCTCATCACCCACTGTCTTTTGGAACTCAAGCTGTTAGGCCACCAAGGTGGAAAGAGATGCAGCAGCAAAATGTCAAGATAATCAGTTTGATTGGCTAATTCCTGTGGCTTTCAGAGGTACCAAAAGAATTAGCTGGCCTGGCCTGACAGAAATTAGATAAGGAAAATGCTATGAGTTTTTAACTTTGTTAAAAAAAAATTCAGCCTATGTAGCAACATTTTTCTAGATATGTCTGCTGAGGCAAGTGAAACAAAAGCAAAAATAAACTACTGGGACTTTATCAAGTTAAAAAGCTTCTGCACAGCAAAAGAAACAATCAACAAAATTAAAAGATAATCTATTGAATGGGAGAAGATATTTGCAAATGACATGTCTGATAAAGGGTTCATATCCAAAATATATAAAGAATTCATGAAACTCATTACAAAAAAAAAATAATAATCTAAAATGAGCAGAGGACATGAATAGACATTTCTCCAAGGAAGACATACAGATGGCCAACAGACACATGAAAAGATGTTCATCATTATCAGGGAAATGCAAATCAAAACTATAATCAGAAAGAAGAGGAAGATGGCAGCAGAGTAGGAGGACCCAAGGTTTGTTACATCCTACATACACAACTGGGTAATTATCAAATCATTCTAAATACTGCAGGAATCAAACAAATCCAGTAGAATACACATTTTTTTTCAAGTGCACACTTAACTTTCTCCAGGAGAGATCACATATTAGGTCACAAAACAGGCCTCGACAAATACAAAAAGACTGAAATCACACCATGCACCTTTTCTGACCACCACACTATGAAACTAGAAGTCAATCACAAGAAAAAAATTCGAAAGATCAAATACATATATTTGATGTATTTTTCTAGCTCCTAAAGGAGCTAGAAAAAAACAACAAACAAAGCCTAAATCCACCAGAAGGAAGGACATAATAAAGAATAGAGCAGAAATAAATGACATAGAAACTAAAAACACAATAGAACAGATCAATGAAACCAGGAACTGTTTTTTTTTTTTTTTTGAAAAAAATTAAACCTCTAGCCAGACTGATCAAAAAGAAAACGAAAAGGACCCAAATCATTCACCATGATCAAGTGAGATTTATTGCTGGGTTGCAATGTGGTTCAGTGTTTGCCAATTAGTCAGCATGATACATCACATTAACAGAAGAATGGATAGCTGGGGTACCTGTCTGGCTCAGTTGGTTAAGTGTCTGATTCTTGATTTCAGCTCAGGGCATGATTTCAAGGTTGTGAGATCCAGCGCTGCATAGGGCTCTGAGCTAGGCATGGAGCCTGCTTAAGATTCTCTCTCTCCCTCTCCCTCTGCCCCTCCCCCAACAAAAGAAAGGAATGGATAAGAACCATATGATCGTTTCAATGGATGCAAAAAATGCACTTGACAATGTACAACATCCATTCATGATAAAAGAAAAATTCTCAACAAAGTAGAATTTGAGGGAACATATTTTAATATAATAAAGGCCATATATGAAAAACCCACAACTAATATCATCCTCAATGGGGAAAAACTGAGAGTTTTTCCTCCACGGTCAGGAACAAGATAGGGATGTCCACTCTTACCACTGTTATTTAACATAGTACTGGAAGTTCTAGCCACAGCAATCAGACAACACAAAGAAGCAAAAGAGATTCAAATCTGTAAGAAAGAAGTAAGACTTTCACTATTTGCAGATGACATGATAGAAAAGCTGAAGGACTCTACCAAAAAACCGCTAGAACTGATAAATGAATTCAGTAGAGTTGCAGGATACAAAATCAAAGTGCAGAAATATGTTGCATTTCTATACAGCAATAATGAATCAGCAGAAAGAGAAATTAAGAAATCAATCCCATTTACACCAAAAACAATAAGATACCAAGGGATAAATAAAAGTATAAAATACTGATGAATGAAATCGAAGGAGATACAAAGAAGTGGAAAGACATTCCATGCTCATGGATTAGAAAAACAAAGATTGTTAAAATGTCTGTAATACCCAAATAAATCTACACATTTAATGCAATCCCTATATATCCCTACCAATAGCATTTTTCACAGAACTAGAAAGAACAGTCCTAAAATCTGTATGGAACCACAAAAGGCCCTAAACAGTCGAAGCAATCTTGTAAAAGAAAAGCAAAGCTGGAGGCACCACAATTCTGGACTTCAAGTTATATTACAAAGCTCTAGTAATCAAAACAGTAATGGTAATGGCACAAAAATAAACACATAGATCAACGGAACAGAATGGAAAACCCAAAAATGAACCCACAACTACACAGTCAATTATTCTTCAAAAAGCAGAAAGAACATCCAGTGGGAAAAAGTCTCTTAAACAAATGGTGTTGGGAAAACTAGACAGCCACATGCAAAAGAAAGAAATTAGACCACTTTCTTACACTGAACAAAATAAATTCAAAATGGATCAAAGGCCTAAATGTGAGACCTGAAACCACAAAATCCTGGAGAACACAGGCAGTAACCTCTTTGACATCAGCTGTAGCAACTTCTTTCTAGATATGTCTCCAGAGGCAAAGGAAAAAAAGCAAAAATGAACTATTGGGACTTCATCTTCCACACAGTGAAGGAAACCATGGACAAAACTAAAAGACAACCTACTGAATGGGAGAAGACTATCTGATAAAAGGTTAGTATCCAAAACATATAAAGAACTTACAGAGCTCAACACTGGAAAAAATGAATAATCTAATTAAAAACGGGCAGAAGACATGAATAGAGATTTCTCCAAAGAAGATATCCAGATGGCTAACAAACACATGAAAAGATGCTCAACATCACTGATCACCAGGGAATATGAATCAAAACTACAATGAGATATCCCCTCACACCTGTCAGAGTGGTTAAAATCAACAACCCAAGAAACAGGTCAGGCTGTGGAAAAAGGGGAACCCTTTTACAGTGCTGGTGGGAATGCAAACTGGTGCAGCTACTCTAAAAATAGTATGGAGTTTCCTCAAGAAATTAAAAATTAGAACTACTATATGATTCAGTAATTCCACTACTGGGTATTTACTCAAAGAATATGATAACACTAATTTGAAAAGATATATGCACCTCTGTGTTTATTGCAGCATTACTTAGAATAGCCAAACTATGGAAGCAATCCAAGTGCCCATAGATAGTTAAATGGGTAAAGAAGATGTTGTATATACACACGATGGAATATTACTCGGTCATAAAAAAAGAATGAGATCTTGCCATTTGCACATAACATGGATAAATCTAGAGGGTGTAATGTATAATGCTAAGTGAGAGAAATAAAAGAAAATCAAATACAATATGGTTTCGCTCATATATGGAATTTAAGAAACATAACAAGAGAACAAGGAAAAAAGAGACAAACCAAAAAAACAGACACCTAACTATAAAGAACTGATGGTTACCAGAGGGGAGGTGGGTGGGAGGATGCGTAAAGTAAGTGAAGAGGATTAAGAGTGAACTTATCATGATGAGCACTGAGTAATGTACAGAATTGCTGAATCACTGTGTTATACACCTGAAACTAAGATAACACTGTATGTCAAGTATATTGGAATTAAAATTATACTGTAATTTAACTAAAATTAAAAACAAACAAAGCCTAAATTATTGATGTGAGACAAATGAAGTTCCCAAAGTTATGTACTTTGCTGCATTACCAGAATTGAATATTCTGGAACACCCTAGAGCAGGGATTCTCAATTTGGGCTGAGCATTGGAATCACCTGGGACTCCACATTCTGATAATTTAATTGGTTGAGGGAGTGGATGTAGAGTTCAAGCCTTAGTACTTTTCAAAATCTGTCAGTGTTATTCTCTTGTGCAGGTGTGGTTGAGAGCTATTCTCAAAATATAGTCTCCAGATCAGCAGCATTAACACCACTTGGAAGCATGGTAAAAATGTAAATTCTCAGGTCCCACCCCCAACCTATTGAATCAGAACTAAAAAGGGAATCAATAGAATGGTTTAAATAAGGGAAAACAGAAAGGTGAAAATATTATAGGGATAAATAGATATATTTATATATCTATATATATAGATATAAATATTATAGGGTTAAAGCATTAAGTATCAAACAAAACTAAAATATTAAACTATAAAGAGAAAATACAAACATTTTAAAAGATTTGTAATTTTTTATCTTTTTAATTTTTTTAAGATTTGTAATTTTTTTAAATGAAAGATTTAAAGATCTTATTTTTTTTTAAGATTTTATTAATTTATTTGACAGAGAGAGATCACAAGCAGGCAGAGAGGCAGGCAGGCAGAGAGGGGGAAGCAGGCTCCCTGCTAAGCAGAGAGCCCGAGGGGCTCCATCCCAGGACCCTGAGATCATGACCTGAGCTAAAGGCAGAGGCTTTAACCCACTGAGCCACCCAGGTACCCCTAAAGATCCTATTTTTTTTTTAAAGATCACTTTAAGTGAAAGATTTGAAGATCCTAGGTTTGTTTGGTTTTTTTTAAGGGTGGCTTTTAAAATTTTATTTTTTTATTTGACAGAGAGAGAGAGAGAGAGAGATCACAAGTAGGCAGAGAGGCAGGTAGAGAGAGAGGGCAAAGCAAGCTCCCCACTGAACAGAGAGCCTGATGCGGGGCTCGATCCCAGGACCTTGAGATCATGACCTGAGCTGAAGGCCAGGGCTTTAAACCACTGAGCAAACCAGGTGCCCCAAGATCCTAGGTTTTTATGTAACAAGTCACAAAGTCTAGTCAAATTATAAATTGGACCCATCCGTGTTTGGGGTTTCTTGTAGAAGCTTTTCCAGAAGGTTTTCTTGAGGTCATATGTGAAGAATGAGCGAAACTGAGGCCCCAGCGTATAGCTTTGTGACCAGCCAGAGAAGAAACCATGCCAGTCATTTATGGTGTGAATACCATAAGCACTTTAGAATGATATACTCTGTCTATAGACATGCCACCGCAGGGCACAGCAGCTTCTGCTTGTTTGCACAAAACTTTTCCTACTGCCTTAGTGTCCTGAATCTTCTTGGTCACTTTGGCTTCATTCTGCAGGACACACCTAGTCCTGAGCCAATTAGCAGAACTATAAGCAACTGGCACAATGAACATTATAACATATTTTGGATTATCAATTCCATTCACTTACAGTATAGATGGAAGAGGTCTTAGAACTAGCATACAAATCGCAACCAGAGATAAATATCATTTGTTTATTCACTTGACAAATATTTATTGAGCACCTATTAGGCATCATGCTTAAGAAAACTAGTGGTGGGGCACCTGGGTGGCTCAGTTGTTAAGCGCCTGCCTTTAGCACAGGTCATGATCCCAGAGTCCTGGGATCGAGCGCCGCATCAGGCTCCCTGCTCTACAGGAAGGCTGCTTCTCCCACTACCATTCCCTCTGCTTGTGTTCCCTCTCTCGCTGTACTCTCTCGCTATGTTTCTCTCTGTCAAATAAATAAAATCTTTAAAAAAAAAAAAAAAAAGAAAACTAGTGGTGACCAAAAGAGATGTGAAGTTCTTTCCTAGGACTTACAGTCTAGTGGAGAAAATTTTAAAAAGGAAGAGCCACACACACATATATTCAAAATAGTTTATCATGACAAACTGTGTTAGTGCTTTGTGTACGACACAATAAGGGAGGAGAGGAAGGTCGCCAGGAGGAAAGTGGGGACACTGGGCAGGTGAAGTTAAAGTAGAGCTTCTGGAGTAGGGTAGGAGGAAGGTAGAGGGAGCAAGTCTGGGGGACAGAGGGAAGGGAATAAGGAATAGTCTACCTTATTTTGAAAGGCCTGTCTAGTGGGTCCAAGGAGGTGGGTGTGGTGGTCTGCAGTGGGCTGTCCCTGCTTCTGCCCCCAGAGCCAGGTGCTGGTCCTGCCACAGAGAATTCCTGGGCAGAAGGAATTATTGACTAGGAGATGATTCCTCAAACGCAGGAGCCCGGAGGCTCATCCCTGATCTTTCCTGTCTCCTCTGCAGAGTCCCTAAGTGTCATCTCAGATAAGACTGAAGGGAGAGATTCTGCCTGACCTCTGTACAAGCACTATCTGGAGCCAATGGAGTAAACAGTTATTAATAAGCATATTCCTAATGAAAGTTTTTTGAAGTCACTTTGGAGAAAAGGCTGAATTTAAAAATGACTACTGTATTATTTTTGCATTTATTCTTAAAATGTTTCGTACCTTAAAAATTTGCTGAATACTTGCTTTTTATATATTTTAAGATTCTTTGACCCCCTTTCTGTAAGCAGCTGAGGGGAAGGGGCACTCATGCCCTCAGACATTATTCTCATTACAATTTTTGGTGGCTCCATAGACACCCAGATGACCCTTCAACACACTGGCCTTTCTCCCTCTTGACTGTCTCTCGTCCAGTGATCTTGATCTCCCCCATTCCACTGTGATGGTCACACCATTGCCCTTAACACAGACTGTTAGAGGTTGAATTGTGACTCTCCCCTCCTCCCAACAAACTCCTGTGTTTGTGATAGGTGAAATAGGGTCACTTATGTCAAGGCGTTTAAGATGGAGCCAGGAGGCCATTAAGGAGATGAGCCTTATGCATGTCCTCACTGGTAGAACCATGAACTTTTAAACTGAGTCAGATAGAAAATATTCCAAGGGGTCAGTCCTAACACTTGCAATTTGCTACTTGCTAGCAAGAGGTTTCCTTTAGTGATAGCCTTAGCAATCAATTATATTCAGTCAAGATTGGTTTTCTGCCACCGACATGAATCAAAAATTCTTTGTGAGCTATGTTTATAGGCATTCCCTTTTTGCCTGAAAAACGCCTGACTTTTGCTTAGTGGGACACCATTCGGGTTGCTACCCAAATCTGTGTACCCCAAATTGCAACTCTCTGATCCCAAATAAACTCTCTTGCTTAATGATCACCTCCTGCCAGGTTTGGGTTGATGTGACAAAGTCCTAGCCCCAGTACCTTGGAACGTGACCTTTTTGGACATAGGGTCATTGCAGATGTTAACACGAAGCCGTTAGAGTGGGCCCTAATTCAATATGATTGGTATCATTATAGGAAGGGGGAATTTAGCCACAGAGGCACACTCACAGTGAGAATGCCACGTGCAGAAGAAGGCAGAGATTGGGGTGAGCTCTAAGCCAAGGAATGCCAGAAACTGCCAGCAAACAACCAGAAACTAAAGAAGAGGCAGGGAATTCATTCTCTTTCATAGCCCACAGAAGGAACCAACACTGCCAACGTGTTGATCTTGAAGACTTCCAGCCTCCAGAACTGTGAGACAATACATTTCTGTGGTTTAAGCCATGCAGTTTCCTGTGGTACTTGGTTACGGCCTTGCTAGCAAACTAATAGAATCACCAACGGCTACAAACCTTCCAGCATCTCAGATTCAAATATTTCCCTCTCACCAGGATTTGCTGCTCCTTAGCCTCAGTAACTTTATATATTTTTTTGAAGACTTTATTTATTTGAGAAAGAGAGAGATAGAAGGAGCAGGGAGGAGCAGAGGGAGAGGGACAGAGAGAATCTCAAACAGATTCCCCACCTAGCAGGGAGCCTCACATGGGGCTGAATCTCATGACCCTGAGACCATGACCTGAACCGAAATCAAGAGTCAGATGCTTAACTGAACGAGCCACCCAGGAGCCCCTAGACTCACTACTTTTAGTGCTCAAAGTCTAATATTTCTTTAACACCAAGATCTATAACTCATCACTTTTAGATTCTGTTACTTTCTCACTCCTGGTCCCCTGTCCCTGCATCTCCTCACTGCCTCTCCCTTGTAACTAGCTTGATTTTTTTTTTCTCATTCATTATAATCACTTGCCTTCTCCTCCCTCAACTTGTATTCTGCCCATGTCAGGAACATGGCTGGACAATGACCCTCCATACCCTGACTGGTCTCACTTTAAAGTCATGACCACTGTCCTCCAGCGGGCAGTTAGTGCTCTGAGCTACCATACTGTTTCCCTGCTGTATTCACTCTCCCATTGTCCTAAATGGCTATTTCACACATTCTCCTCTCTCATCAAATCTCCAAAACCTCCTCACTGTTGTCATTTTCCACTGTAACCCTGCTTCCTATTGCAACTGGGAAATTAAAGCAATCAGAAGAAAGCTTCCCCAAGCTCTTAAAACCTTATCTACCACTGTCCTGCTTCTTGACTTTTCTTCTGTTACTAGGTCCATACATTCTATTTTAGTTTCTGTTCTCTGAATGGACTGTCCTTACCTCTTGCTCTGGAGAAGAGATCCGCACATCTCCAGGCCTCTCCTCTGGAGATGCTCTCATCACTGTTCACAGACTTGCTCTGTCCAGGTCTGTGGCTGTAGATTTTTTCTTCTGATTTAGCTAATGATTACAGCAATTCCACTAGATTCCAGCACTCTCCAAGAAGCAACACATGAAGGGTTTCCTGCTTATCAGCTACTAGATGCCCAGAGACGTGTGTGTGTGTGTGTGTGTGTGTGTGTGTGATGTGTGGATGTTGGGAGGGCTTATCTTTATGCTACCTCCCTGGGAGACGGCATCCCCCTCATTTTCTCCTTTATTGTTTGACTTCTGTTAGGAACCACAGGGAGATGGGAGCACTCTTCCCAAATTGGAATGGCATTTGTCTCCCCAAATCTGTCTTTTTATCTCTATCTCACAGGTTCTCCCATTGTTCAAAGATGAAGACCCTTTATAACATCAAAACCTTTCTCAGCTGCTCACTGCTATAATGGGAGCTGAGAAGATACATAATGATTTGAAGTTATGATATATTTGGTAACACTTTCACATGTATTTTGCACTCTGTCAGTTATACAAGCATCTTAGTTGACAATCCATATTTGGCTAGAGCTATGTATTTGATTCAAGATGACCATGATTTGGGCAAAAAATTTTTAATAATGCTTTGGTATAACTCTGTGGCCCAATCAGTGTCTTCAAACTTGTTTTGGGTGATGATTTGTTAATATAAAATAATATAAAGTATAAAAATTTGTTATTTGTAGGGCACCTGGGTGGCTCAGTGGGTTAAAGCCTCTGCCTTCAACTCAGGTCATGATCTCAGGGTCCTGGGATCAAGCCCTGCATCTGGGCTCTCTGCTCAGCAGGGAGCCTGCTTCCTCCTCTCTACTTGCCTCTGCCTGCTTGTAATCTCTCTCTCTCTCTGATAATAAATATTACCAATATTTATTATCAAATAAATAAAACCTTATTTTATAGGTTTTATAATAAATAAATAATAACCTTATTTATTTATTATAAATAAATAATAACCTTATTTATTTATTATAAATAAATAAATTTATTTTTTATTTATATCAAATAAATAAAACTTTAAAATAAATAAATAAATAAACCTTAAAATAAATAAATAAATAAAACCTTATTTATATAATAAGTCAAATAAATAAATAAAACCTTATTTATTTATTTGATAATAAATAAATAAATACCTTCAAATAAATAAAACCTTAAAAAATTTTTTTGTTATTTGTTTATATAAAAATTTAATGTACTTCATTGTTCTGAGGCTTACAAAAGCCTTTCATGAACATTCTTTGATTCGATTTACATCCTAGAGTGTTGGCATATTTTTTAAACATGAGGGACATTTATGTTTGGCAAGAAGCTACATAATGTATATAAAGGGGAAGGAGTCACAATCAGGAAAACAATATCATGATCAAATGTGTCTCTTCTCAGCCAACCTGTTTTCATTGTGTAAGACCATGGGACAAGAACCAATGTTGGCTTGGTTAGGTCTTTCTAGCCTCATCTGCAGAGGGTTCCAACTCTAGAAACACTCTGCACCACAGTTGCTGGAAGGTTTCTTTCTTTCTTTTTTTTTCTTTTTAAGATCTATATATTCACTTGAGAGCGGAGGGAAGAGTAGAGGGAGAAAATTAGAGAAGCAGACTCCCTCGTCAGCACAGAGCACGACTCTACCCCATGACCCCAGAGATCACGACCTGAGCTGAAATCAAGAGTTCGGACGACCAACTGACTGAACCACCCATTTTTAAAGAATTCTACAGTCAGTGCAAGTTACATCTAGTAATAGATGTATGTGAAAACAGAAGATTTCTCATTCCTTTTAGAATCGCTTCATTAGAAGTAGTTCATGTGCACTTGAAAATATATTCACTTTCAAAGTTCCGTTTTAGTTTTTAGAATTCGTTTTTAAAGCAAGCTTTTAAAGCTTTTGAAGCAGGTATCGTTAATGATTAGAAAGAAACTTACCAGGGCTTTTCTGAAAACTTCCTATTTATATCAGCAATCTGAAATAGGTCTTTATGAGTTTCTTTGATGCCAAGCTGTTAGAATAGTTGCCTTTTCTTGAAAATTTGCAAGTCACGTCCTGGAAAACAACTATGTATGAGGAAGTAAAGATGCAGGCAGAATCAATCCGGTCTTTTTCCAGTTTTGCCTGTTGTTGAGAACCTGTTACATCAAAAAAAAAAAAAAAAAAGATATTACAGTAAATTAAAACACAATTGATTGGACTGTTGCTTAGGAAGTGTTTATGAGGCAGATTTCCCCCTTAACTTTCTATTGTGAAAAATGTGGTGCATGAACAATAAATCTTGAAACACTGAAAAAATAAAATAAACATATCTGGGGAAAAAAAATAAAATAAAATGGTAAACAAAAAAAAAAACCAAAAAAAATTTCAAACATATAGAAGAATAACGAAAAGATCATCCTCCATGGAAATGGCATCTCTTTCTATGTTTAAATACTTTTAATAAATTAGATAAACATCAAAAAATATGTTGCAGGCATTCTCTTTCCTCTCACATTCCACATTCAATGTGGAGCAAATCCTGTAAGTAGGCGGTCTCTTTTAAACACATCCAACCATCAACCACCACCTCCACTACTACCAACCCGTCCAAGCCCCCACCCCTCTCCTGGATGACAAGAGTGGCTCCCTCGCCTATTTCCCTCTTGCTATTATTGATCCTGCTGGGGACTTGCTCAAAAGAGCAGCCAGAGTGACCCTGTCCAAATGGAAATAACATGCCAATATTCTGTTCAGTCCCTCCAGGTGCTTTCCATTTGACTCAGAGTGAAAGCCCAGCTCCTTATTATAAACTATAAGGCCTCACGTGACCTGGTGCCCGGCTACCCCTCTGATACCACATCTTACTTTCCTTTTCCTTTCGAAAGCTGGTCCAGCTCCCTCGTTCCTTGCAGGCTGAACCTGCTATAGCTTCTGGCCTCCTGTTCCTTTTGTCTCCCTGGGAGGTCCCTGGATACTTGCGGGGGCTCCTTCCCTCCTTTCCCTCAGGCCTTTCATCTCCTACCTTCTTCTCACTGAGGCATGCTTGAAAACTTTATTCCATCTCCAATATTTCTGATCCCTCCTCTGGCTCCCTTCTTTCTTTCTTTTCCCTCTCTTTAAATATATATACTTAGGATTTATTACAGTAAATTATTCCACATGTTCTTACCTATTTACCTTGTTTCTTTTTCTGTCCCCACCCATTATTCTGTGTACTTCATGAAGACAAGGATTTTGTACATCTGTTCATTATGTTCACTATTTTACAGTGCCTAGCAAAGAGGAGCTGCTTAACAAAACATTCTTGAATGAATAACATTTTCTTAGGGTAGTTTACAATAAGGAGATTTTGAAACCTCTTGAGTTAGCCATGTCTGTGCATCAAAGGACCAAAGGACTTGGCTCGTTTCACTAGGGCAATCGAATCACTAGGGCAACTATTTCACTTGGCTTGAATCCCAGAAAGAAACCTAAGAATATTTGTTTACTGTGTTGCTCATTAGGCCAGAACTAACTCTACCTTCAGTCATCTGGTCACAAAGAAGGGGAAGGAAATTCCGTCAAAAGGAAAGAAAACTTAGTCAGTGTGTGTCTCCTGCAGTCCTCCTGGGTACCCAGTTCTACAACATCCTGTATCATTTCTGCTGTGTCACTCACAGTTCCCAAACAAGATAATTTCTCACACTGGCGTAGGCCCCTCTTGGGGGTCTCTCAGTGTCGGACGGAGCCTCAGTACCTCGGCTGTTCTCATTTGCTGCCAGTGCGCGGGAGAGTCGATCGCTTGGGGAGGGCCTTACCCCTTCCACAGACACACTCCGTGCAGATCTGCTGCGATACCTTCTCCCAGCCAGAGTCTTCGTGCAGTACTTTCACCACCTACCCTCTCCCTGGACACCCGAAAGACTGAGAGGACAGATTCCACATTCTCTCTTTCGTTTGAGACAGTGATTGTTTCCAATAAGGCCCAACATTCTTCAGTTTTTTTTTTGTTTGTTTGTTTGTTTTTTTGTTTTCTGTTTCATTTTTAGTGACCTCAACACCCAATGTAGGGCTCAAACTTATGACCCAGAGATCAAGAGTTGCACGCTCTTCAGACTGAGCCAGTCAGGTGCCGCTTTTAAATTTTTTTTTTTTTAAGTTTATTTATTTTATTTTTTTAAGGCCTAACATGCTAGAAATGAAGCAGCACCTCAGCAGTTTCCCTCTGCAGGGCATCCCTTTTTCTTCCAGCTTTCAGGCCTCTATACGCAGCCAGTCACTCACTGTGTGCTGTGTTTGGTACTGAAAGGGGGAATTTCGTGCCACCTAATAGACGGCAGCTTTCTCTCACTTCTTTTTGTTCACATTCTGCCAATAGATACCAGGGAAATAGAAACACTCTTCTCAGATAAGATCACAGACATTTATTCCCCAAATGTAAGGCCTTCTTTTGTTAAATGGAAAAATCAGCAATACCTTGTCTTAATATGATATACTAAACTCTAATAATATCCTTGGACCCAGTATAATGTCAAAAGTTTCTCAACCTCCCTCTCTGGCTCATGATAGCAGTTGTGGACATTTAATGATTTGAACCTATTATGTTCAATAATACTTTTAAAATAGTTGATACTCTATCAGTTACAAGAACATCTGCATATATATTGTTGGAGCTAAGTAAAGATCAAAATGACCAGTATGGACAACTTTTGAGAATGACTTGACATAACTCAGGCGCTCATCTTCCTGTTTGAAACAGGAAGATCCTATTATAACACAGATCCTATCAGTTAACTAATTATAAACACAGATCCTATCAGTAATAACATTAATTATTGGCAAAGGAACTAAAGAATGCCATTCTCCAGTAACTACTCCAGTTTTCTCTCCTTAGTATTGAACAAAAAGCACCAAATCATCAGAGCACTTATGGTCAAGCACTGGTGCCCACCCAGCCTCATCTCAGGGGGGTCCTCGGAGCTCCCCAGGTATGGATGCCCTGAGGAGTTCTGTTCTGCGGGACTCTTAGAGCTGACCCCCCGGGGAGGGATGCTGAAGAATCCTGATGCTAGTCCGGGAGGGCTACACACACCCCCTCTGCAGGTCTGACGAAATGAAACCACACACAAACAAGTTAAGTTTCATTTCCTGAAGTTAAGTTTCTATTTCGGTTTTAAACCAGATTAAAAAAAAATGAATGTGAAGGGAATTCTTACAAAGCAAAATAACAACTTTGAGAGTCTTTGACTAAGTGTAAAACTTCTAATTACATCTTAAGTTATAGAAGACAGAATTTTGTGTAAATGCACACGACCACAGGCTCCTTTACAATCTTTAATGTTTATATTCCTGAACTTTGCATTGTTTCTCTGTTGTCTTTCCCACTAACCTATACGACCTGGAAAACCTCTCACCACTTGGAGTACATGTAACGGTACATTTCTTTTTAGAGGAATGTTGACAGAGTTAGCCTCAGTTAAATAAGTTGGTATGTATGAAATCCATTGATATTTCTAATTACTTTCAATATCTTTACAAGTCATCATTTATCTGGGAACACATGTGTTTATATAAAAAGTACAGCTGGAGTTTTAAAAAAAAATTGCTGTTGCATAGGCAGAAAATATAAAAGTTCAATGATGCAGTAACTCACCAGGATTTTCCTGAAAAGTTCTTTCTTGTTATATCAGGAAATTGAAGCAGCTGATTTTAACCTTCATTTTCTTAATCCTTTCCTGATGTCCAGGACATAAGATGGTAAGATCCTTTTGAAAAACCAAGCAGTTAAGTTGTAGAGTTCTCTGGTCTCCGGATACTCTGACTCTTCGGAGGGTGTGTAAGGTCTGCAGTAAAGAAACAGAATGAGGAAGTAGAAATGCAGGGAGTTTCGGTTTTGCTTAAGAATGGTTTATTTGGATTTGGAAGGATGTAAAATATCAAAAAGCTTACATCACAGAGAATTATCAAAAATTTGAACCACTATTTAGAAACTGTTCATCAGACAGAATTTTAAGTCATAAAAGTTAAGAAACTGCAATCGGAGAACACAGAAAAAAAATAAATACAGGGAAGAACATTAAAATCTCATTGTGGTCTAAGTGCCTGTTATGGGATGAATTTTGCTCCTCCAAAATTCACACGTTGAAGTCCTCGCAGAATGTGACTGTGTTTGGAGATGGGGTCTTTAAAGAGACAGTTAAGTTAAAAAGAGGTCACTAGGGTGGGCTCTAACATGTCTGCTGTCTTTGCAAGGTTAGGACACAGACAAACACACAGAAACAGAAGAGACCACGAGAAAAATACAGGGAGAAGAGAGCCATCTATAAATCCCAAAGTCGTCACACCAGTTTACACTCTGTTAGTAAAGTGGATTAAAAATTCTCCTTATTCTATATCCTTATTAACTCTTGGTATTATGAGACTTTCTAATTTTTTGTCATTCAAGTCCATTTGAAATCATACCTTGGTGTGGTTTTAATTTCCATTTCCCTCATTACTGATGGAGGTAAAAAATGTTTACAATGGTACAAAAGTGATATGTGTTCAGTAAAAGCCATACTTTGAATTTTGAAAAAATTTTCATATGTTTAGGGCTGTTTATATTTCCTCTTCTATGATATTCTCATTCATTTCTTTTTTTTTATGTATTGGGAGAATTTATATTATTTTTTTCCCCAAAAATGTTTATTTTACTTTTTCAGTGTTACAAGATTTATTGTTCATGCACCACACCCAGTGCTCCATGTAATACGTGCCCTCCTCAATACCCATTCTTTTACTTATTTTTCTATCAGATTGGTCATGTTTTTCTTATTTGTCTTAGGATGCTTTAATACATCAATTCATACTAGAAAATTTCCAGTGATTTTCCAGCTAAGACTTTATGAAAAATTTCAAAGTATTTCAAAATACCTTAAGAAAAATTTCAAGATATTTATACAAAGATATTGACTGAAGCATTTTGGTAATTCCAAAGTAAAATTGGCAATTGGCCATAAATAGGAATTGGTAGTAGAGTCGTACAACTGAAATAGAGCCATTAAAAATAATCTTAATACATCCCTATTGAGAAGGAATGATTTCCAGAATCCAAGGGAAATAATTCAGGAGTAGGATAGGATCTATTGTGTAATACCACTCATAAAAAAGTTTTTTTGAAAAACGTTACCATACATAAATATAGACTCTGCATATAAACATGTACACATAAGCTGATATATGTATGAAAACTTTTGAGAGATAGCAGGAAATTACATGGTTATCCCTGAGGAAAGAGATTGGTGCTTAAGGGTAAGAATAGATTTACTTTTTTTTTTTAAGATTTATTTATTTGAGAGAGAGAGAGAGAGAATCTCAAGCAAACTCCGCACCAAGTGCAGAGCCCCACATGGGGCTTGATCTCATAACCCTGAGATTACAACCTGAGCTGAAATCAAGAGTCAGAGGCCTAACCTGACTAAGACACCCAGGTTCCCTGAGATTTACTTTTTTTTAGAGGTAGAGAACTCATGTGTGTGTGAGAGGGGAGTAGCAGGGGAGGGGAAGCAAGAGGAGAGGGGGAGGGAAGTGGGGAAGGAACAGAAACAGAGAGAGAGAGAGAGAGACCCTGCAGACCCTGCACTGAACACAGCCCAAGGCAGGGCTCAATCTTACCACCCTGAGATCATGACCTGAGTGGAAATCAAGAGTCAGAGGCCTAACTGACTGAACCACCCAGATGCCCTGAGATTTACTTTTAATTATATTTTTTTCTGTTCTATTTTTTCATGTCATGTATTATTTTTATTTATATTTTATTTATGAAAAATCTGTACTTGTTAGAGTGTATGACATAGGTATACAAGTGTGGAGAGAGGGAGAAGTCTTGTATCATTTCTAAATTTTTTAATTTGAGAAATAGGAATCAAGGGAGGGAATACCGGGGAGAAGCATCTTGGGGGAGGTCAGGATTCTGAGTTAAATTCCAAGATTATTTTAAGTCTGTGTCAATTGTCCTACCTGTTGCTTCTTTTATATGTAATGTTCCTTAGAGAAAAATCTATCCTTGAGTTCGTCTTTTTGTAGCAGTAGGACCAGAGAAATAAATTGTGGAACTTCTTGCCCACCCTTTGTGACAGGAAGTATAGAATTTATTATTTATTTATTTGTGTTATTTTTATTTATTTAAATTTGATTAATTTAGTGTATTATTAGTTTCAGAGGTAGAGTTTAGTGATTCATCAGTTGCATAGAACCCCCAGTGCTCATTACATCAAGTGCTCTCCTTAATGCCCAGCACCCAGTTACCCCATCCCCCCACCCTTCTCCCCTCTAGCAGCCCTCAGTCTGTTTCCTAGAGTTAAGAGTCTCTTATGGTTTGTCTCCCTCTCTGATTTCACCTTATTTTATTTTTCTTCCCTTCCCCTATGTTCATCTGTTTTCTTTTTTAAATTCCACATATGAATGAAATCATATGATATTTTTCTCTGAGTGATTTATTTTGCTTAGCATAATACCCTAGTTCCATCCATGTCATCACAAATAACAAGATTTCATTCTTTGTGATGGCTGAGTAATATTCCATTCCACATCTTCTTTATCCATTCATCTGTCGGTGGACATCTGGGCTCTTTTCATAGTTCAGCTATTGTGGACATTGCTCCTATAAACACGGTGGCAGGTGGCCCTTCCAATTACTATGTTTGTATCCTTTGAATAAATCCCTAGTAGTGTAATTGCTGGGTCGTAGGGTAGCTCTATTTTAGCTTTTCGAGGAAACTCCATACTATTTTCTAGAGTGGCTATACCAGTTTGCATTCCCACCAACAGTGTAAGAGGCTTCCCCTTTCTCCACATCCTCACCAACATCTGTTTTTTCCTGAGTTGTTAATTTTAGCCATAGAATGGCTAAATTTTATTATGTGTTATTATCATGTATTATTAATGACAGTGTACATTAATGCTATTGGATCAGATAGAACATCAGTTCCTTCACTCAAACTGTTATCCAAAGTAGCAGAGGCTTAATAAGGATAGAAGTTTATTGTTCCTTTCATGCAAAAATCCAGGTAGATGGACTAAGGCTTGTATGGAAACTGCAAAACCATCATTTTCCAAGCTTCTTCCATCTTTTTACTCTGTCACCCTCGGTGCATGGCTTCCATTGTGGGACCCAAGTTGGCTGCTCTGATTGCTACAGTAATATCTGTGTTGTAGCCATGGTAGGTGCGAGAGGAAAATGGCAGGCACTACTTTCTTTTGAGAGCATAATAGAGAAGTACAGACACAGGGTCACATCTAGCAATGCAGCCAAATATTCTATTGCCACATGTGGGGAGGATAGACAATTAGCTATGTCTTTCACAGATGTCTATACGCACCTCTCTGACCCCTAAATTACATATATTCCCTTAAGTGAAATTGAAATCTATGAAAATTACCTTCTATACGATTCAAAGTTTTCAGGTCCAATACGCTTGTCTGGTGCAGTAAAAAGTGGGATGAGAAAATAAGAACACATAACACAGAAGAAGTTGGGGTTTGTACCATGAAGTCCTTTAGCATGTGGAAAGATAGAAGGGATTAGAAGTACTGATGGTTTCTGTGGAGAGAGAAATCGAGACAAAACGTGTGTTTAAAATTGTTTTTAAAACTTTTGTTATTCAAATATTCAACATTCAGGTATTGTAGATATATAATGTTACATTAGTTTCAGATGTACAACATAGTGATTTTCCCAGTCTCTGCCTTATGCTACGTTCACTATAAGTGTAGCCACCATTGATCACCATACAACACTACTAGTGAGAGAATATTTTTACATTTCACATTATTTTTTTTTAAAGATTTTATTTATTTATCTGACAGAGAGAGAGATCACCAGTAGGCAGAGAGGCAGACAGAGAGAGGGGGAAGCAGGCTCCCCGCTGAGCAGAGAGCCCGATGTGGGGCTCGATCCCAGGACCCTGAGATCATGACCTGAGCCGAAGGCAGAGGCTTTAACTCACTGAGCCACCCAGGCGCCCCTACATTTCACATTATGATGGGCCAAACCCAGACCCAATAATAGAGTACCCTGAGGACCACTGGCTACAGTCAGGTCTCAATGTAGAGTGAGCAGGAAAATGAGAGCCTGAGAATACATACCCCCACAAAGTATCTGTCATATTTACCATCAGGGTAACACATGTGATAGTAGATCGTAAAGGCATTGCGTAGTGGTGTGAGGATGGCAGAATATAAGCCTGACTGGGGAAGTTCATTGCCAAGGGGACGCTTTCCTGACTCTAGATTTAATGTCCTGGTCAAGATACAATGTCTTAAAAAAAAAAAAGATACAATGTCTTATACTATAGTAAAACAGATAGAAATGATGGAATTACCTTGGAAGAAGATTGAAAAAGAGATCACAAGGTTCACGGAGGAAAGACATTTATTATATGATCCCAGAGAACCCACTGTTTATTTTCCTTGGCAACTCGCCAGAGGACACTCCTTTAATTAAGGCAATAGGGAATGCACTGCTAAAGATGGAACCAGCCTCTTTAAGAATGCAGTGAATGCTGTCTGCTGAAAGCCAGCAATAATAGGAGGAGATACAGCCATAGAACTGGGCTCAAGAAAGGTGGTGGTGGCCTGGAATGGCAGTGTCCCAGGCAGCACTTATATGGAGAAGCAAGGTGGAAAAAATAATGGTAAGCAGCAAGAACAGAATGGTAACTAGGGTCTGTTGTTTGTTGCCGAGATCACAGTGTGTTCCTAGGAAGAAGACGCATAAGCAGCCCGGAACTATGATAACTATGACAAGCATAACCAGACTTGCATAATCCAGAAGATTAGCAGCTAGAGAGCAGATGTCAGTCAGCACATTAGATAAGGATGTTCTTATAGCCAGTTTTGAGATCTAAGCCAACTTTGTCGTAAAAGCCCTGCAATGCTATAGCAAATAAATATGGTAAATATTTCCTCATTTCTTCCCCACAGGGACTGCACACATTTTCCTGAATGTGCGGTAAAGAAAGGGGGATTACCTAGGCCTCTTGGGGATTGTCGTATACAAGTTCTGAGCTGACACTGATGACAGGGATCCTAAATGCTGGTGCTCTGGGTAGAGTGGGGGCTTATGGAGGAAACAGATTAATAGAGTCATGGCACAAGTCCATCTCACAGGTGGGTTCAATGCATTTGCAAACTCACACTGGCTATTTCTCTAGTCCCTGAGCACATAACTATAATAAATTTGCTTATCAGCTGGCAAAACTCTCACATCAGTTTCATGACCTATTGAACAAGAGCCATTACAGGAAAATGGACCAAGTAGAAGCTCCTAAAATTGCCCATACATCCCCTTGCCAAGACAGTGAACCAGAAGTGATATGTCATCTTGTGGGGAGTTGCAGAGATTAGCACTCCAATCAAAAACTTAACAAAAGAATGAGTAGTTGTCTTCATTTCTTCTTTCAAATCTCCTATATGACCTTGGCAAAAGTAGATAAATCAAGCATATGGTGCTGGACTATCATAAGCTTCAGTGAGTGGTAAACCCAACCATAGCTGCTCTGCCAGATTTGGTGTCTTTGCTGCAACTGATCAAAACAACCTCTGGGACTCGATACACAGCTATTGATCTGGTTAATGTATTCCTTTCAATCTCTATCAGTAACGATGATCAAAACCAGTTTGCTTTTACTCTGGAAGGAGAGCAGTACATATCCATGTAGTTGCTCCAGCGTTATAGTAAGTCTCTTAACGTAGTTTTTTTTTTTTTTTAAGATTTTATTTCTTTATTTGACAGAGAGGGAGAGATCACAAGTAGGCAGAGAGGCAGGTAGAAAGAGGGGGAAGCAGGCTCCCTGCTGAGCAGAGAGCCCCATGCAGGGCTCGATCCCAGGACCCTGAGATCGTGACCTGAGCTGAAGGCAGAGGCTCTAACCCACAGAGCCACCCAGGCGCCCCTCTTAATGTAGTTTTAATATGACCTGCGAGAACCCAGATGATGTTGCTATTTCATAGAACATCACATTTGTCCACCATGTTGGTAACATCATGCTGATTGGACTTAGTGTATGGTAAACAACAAGTACTCTGGACTCCTTAGTAAGACAAATACATGCCAGAGGTGGAAGACATACCATACAAATTCAGGGCCCTGTGACATCAACAGTTTTAAGGGATTATATGGTCTATGGAGTTTAGAGGAAGAAGGAACTCTGCAGAAGATCCAAACTGTAGTGTTAGCTGTTCTGCTCTTCAGGCCATGTGGCCCAACAGATCCCATGATACTAGAGCTATCCATTGTAGATAAAAATACTTCATGGAGTCCCTAGAAAGGCCTAATTTGAGAGACACACTGTAGATTCTCCAGGGTTGTGGACTAGTGGCAGGACTCTTATAGCAGAGAACTACTTGATGTTTGAAAAAGAGCCCTGGAACACACTGAGTGCCTGATCACAGGATATTGAGTGATTATATGACCAGAGTTTCACAACACAAGATATATACCATCAGAACCAAGGAGTCACGAGGTCAAGCTGGTGAAACCGCACTCTGTCAAATGATAGAATGGTGCACTTAGATCCTATCAGAGGATGTCCAGAAGTCATAAGTAATTACACACTCAGGTGAAAAAAAAATTACAGACACAGGTGTATTAGTATCAGAAACAGGTCCAGAATTCCACATCATCTATCTCAATTGTGCTGTTGCCTCTCCCTTAAATTATCTTTACGACATCTTTATTATCTTTATGACATCATAGGGGATTCCTCATGACCAACTGAGAGAAAAGGTAGAAAATAAGGCTCTGTCCACAAATGAGTTGGCTGAATATATTGGTGCTAATCATGTGTCAAAATATATTGGTGCTAGGGGCACCTGGGCGGCTCAGTCGTTAAGCGTCTGCCTTTGGCTCAGGTCATGGTCCCAGGGTCCTGGAATTGAGCCCCACATCGGGCTCCTTGCTCAGCAGGAAGCCTGCTTCTCCCGCTACCATTCCCTCTTCTTGTGTTCTCTCTCTCGCTGTGTTTCTCTCTGTTAAATAAATAAAATCTTTAAAAAATATATATATTGGTGCTAATTAAAAATGGACTGACGCCACCCTACAACCACACTCAATGTAACTTTGACAAAAAAATAATGAAGAAATCCTTCCAGCGGGCAGAGCTATAAGAAGCTCAGCTGGTCATTAATTTGTATAGAGGGGGAAATGATCTGAAGTACAGATATACGTGAATCCCCCGCCCCACTCAGCAGTGACAAATGGCTGAGGTGGCTGTTCAGGGGCTTGGAAGAGCAAAGTGGATCTTGGAAACAAGAGAATTTGAGGACGAGACATATGGATGGATCTTTGAGAGAGACCAGAAACTCTGGATCCTTTTGCCTTATTTTATGTTCACCAGGGAATGTCTACTGAAGAGAAGGCACGAAACGACCAAACACTCTTAACAGGCAGGGCAACTCAGGTTAGTTCTTCTGTTCTCAGTCACTAGAGCGCTTATACAGTAGTCCCTTGAATAGAGTGGCCAAAATGGCAGGTTTGGAGGCTATTCATGTACCCAATAGCAAGGACTCCTCTTAGAAAGCTGGATATAGCTACTGCCTCTGCTTATGGACCTAACTGCCCACAGCACAGACCATTGCTGAGCCCTCAATATGACACCATCTTTCAAGGATACCAGCCAGGCACTTAGCAATAGATTGATTATATCAGGCCCTTTCCACCCTGGACTAATTTATCTTTCTGAGATTGACACCCTTTTGTATATGTTTTTGTCTTCCTCACTAATTGTCTCTGGAGTTCATACCATCAGAGTGATTACAGAATGTATGATTTACGGACATGGGATTCCCCACAAAAATGCAGCAGACTCAAGAGATCTATTTTAAGACAAAGATTTATTGTCCTGGAAATACCTAGCAAGTTCTGACCCAACGATATACTAGCCTTGTGATCTTGGCTAAGTTTATAATCTCTTTTTGTCTCAGTCTATCCATCTATTAAGATGAAGATGACAGGGATCCTGGTTAAGATCACGTGAGATGAGGCAATGTGTAAAAAGCCCTTCAGATACCATCAGGTATAATGATAGGAATGTATTCTGGATGTGGAGCTGTGGTCTATAGGAGGAGCTTGTGAGGGAAGTGGTGTTACATGTTACAGGATTTGTCCTCCGGTAAGGGAAGGAAATGTGCCTGCAGCAGTTCCTAGGGCCTTGAGGTCCTGTGATTACTTCTAGCGTTTAGGAGCAGATTCCAAGTAGAGGCAGCTTTTTGCTTTGTTTTCTCAGGCAACTTTCATGTATAATAATCATTCCAAGTTGGTGTGCTCCTTTTGTTTTTTCTGAATATCTGGACTCTGTCCAGTTTCCTGCAAAAGAACTGTCTTGGAGGCTCTTCCTGTTGTAAATATAAACTTTCTCAGGGATTCAAGAATTTTGGAGCTTGAAATTGATTGGCTGAGTCATGAGCTCATGAGAATCAATGTTCATAGTTGAAGTTTTGCCTCATTCAGGTTGCACAGCAAGTAGTACTTCTGGGGGATCTGACCCAGGTCTTCCAAAGGACAGAGCCTATGAGCACCAGAGGCTCCTAATGACCATACCCTTCAGTTTTGCAGCTCCTTAAATAGTCATATATATGTCTTTCTTTCTGAATAATCCTTAAACATACTGAGCAGAAAAGTGTTTGCTTAGATATATTTTAAGCTTTTCATGTAAGATTCTGTGTGGATTTTATTTAAATGGCAGAAAACAACTATGCAGAAACAAATAGCTAGAAAAATAAAATGATCTGTTGTATTTTTGTTCTTTGCATCATCCCAGCCAAATTATTATCTGTGAGAAAAGGGGATCTATTGTCACTGTTTTCTGAGGGCATATGTTGACAGTAGTAATTATTAGAACCCAGCAGTTAGTAGGTACTACTCACTTTCCTTTCAGTATTCAAAAAAGTTCAATTTTCCTGTGCCATACCTTGAAGGACAGTGCAGACCCTTGAGAATTTGAAAAAGATGAGATCATATCAGACTATCTTTAAAAATTACCCTGCCCTGGGATCAAAGCTGGATAGGAGTTTGGCGGGAGAAGGTAGTGTAGAGGTTGAGGAAAGAGCCTGAGATACTCTCAGTAGAGTGAGTAAAGGGTACTGGGAAGCTCCTTCCCATTCACTAGGACAATAGGGGTGGATCACAGGGTATGAGGGTTGATAGCTAGGCAGGAATAGGCTCTGGTCCCCCAAGGATCATAATTTCAAGAGTTGTGAAATGAGCTGGCAAAGGGTTCCATTGTGTCAGTGCCACGAAGTGATTTGGTAAATTAAGGCATGGCACTGGGGGAAGAACTCAAATTGCCCATAGAGGGAGGAGTTCCTGTAATGCTCTGAATCACTCCCACCAAGGAGCTGTGAAGAAATCCCATGGACCACTCTCTAGCCAACAAAGAACCACCCATGCAGCAAGAACAGGCCACAGTCATTGGAGAGCCACTACACATTATGCAGGGATGTGGTCAGTCTTTCTGTGAAACTAGGCCTATTCAGGGAATTGGGAGAACCCAGACATCATCTCACAACCAGGAACCAACCAGAAACTGAAACGACACAACCAGCTTAGGATTCCAGCCGTGACAACTTCAATAATACAATGGGAATCTCAAATGTCACATGGAGGCGATTGCAAGTCTGCCAAACTGGGACTGGTAAACTGGTGAAGAGAGAAGAGAAATTGAGAGAGAGTGAGAGTGAAGGAGAAAGAGAATGAGTCAACTTGAAATGAGTTCACAGGGAGAGAAATGAAACAGGATGGGATGGGGAAGGAGACAAACCATGAGAGACTCCTAAACCCACAAAACAAACTAAGGGTGGCTGGGAGGTGGGGGGGTAGGGATGGGGTGGCTGGGTTGTGGACATTGGGGAGGGTATGTGCTATGGTAAGTGCTGTGAAATGTGAAGCCTGACGATTCACAGACATGTACCCTGGGGCAAATAATACATTATATGTTAATTACAAATTAATTAATTAAAAAAAAAAGAAATGAATTCACAAACCCAAATTCCATAATGCACCAAGCAGCTAATGTCAAAAAGATAGACAACAAAATTGACCAAGAATTCATTCCAAAGTAACTAAAATTTTGACAAGCATCTTTAGGACTATTAAAGAGGTAAATGAAGAGATACTATCCATAAACACAACAACAATTTATGAAAAAGGTAGAAAAGACAGAGAGGAAATAGTTAATTGAAAATCTTGGAAATTATACACACACACACACAAACACACACACACATACATATAAATATTAATATTTACATATTATATAAGTAAATACATAAATGTAATACATATGTCAATTTTGGTGTATATGTAAATTTCATGTTATACATGATCTATGCATACATGTTATGTATGTATTTTGCATAATTGAATTTGCACGTGTATTTAATATGTATATTATGTAACATGATAAATTCCGATTATAGTAAAAAAAGGAATTTGTGCATTCAAAGATACTGTTGAGAAATTTCTCAAATGAAACGCAGAGAAAACAATAAATAAAAATATATGAAAGAACCATAAAAATACATGGTCGTATTTTGGAATAGTTGGAGAGACTTCAACATATGTCTAATTATTCCAGAAAAACTGAAGAGAGAAAATAATGGCAATGTAATATATACTGAGGTAATGGCAGATACTTTCCAGGTTTGGAGAAAAACATGACATCTTTGGTTGAAAATAAAGAAAAATAACAAATAAAAGCAGAAGAAATAAAAATAAATCCATAGCTGGACATAGCATAAATGAAACTGAAAAACATTAAGTATAAATACAAAAAATGTAAACTCCCAAAAGAAAAGTCTCAAATAATCTACAAAAGACTGGGGACAGAACTAAGACAATAAATCCAATATATTCAGAGAAAGTAGGTATCAGCCTAGAAATGTACACTCAAGTAAACCACAATTCAAAGGTAAAAATGAAATTAAGACATTTTTCAGACATAAAATTTCGAGAGAATTTATCAGAGAATGATTCTTATTGAAAAAAATGATTACATGGTGAATTGTAATAGTAAGAGAAGTAAACCTAGAGAGAACACACAGAGTTAAAAAATTGGAGACATATAGGACACTGAGAAACATATAAAGGCACACGAATTGATAAAATATGCTGAAAATTTAATTCTCTAACTAAAACTCTAGCCTGCAATAATAAGGGGTGTGTGTGTGTGTGTGTGTGTGTGTGTGTGTGTGTGTTCTGATGAAGGAATATTAAAGCTTTGTATTTTTCAGAGAGGGCTCTAAAGATATGGACTAACTTCAATTTTTTTAAAAGTGATTGAAAAAATAAAAGGTACCACCAAGAGAAGAGAAATACATTTTATAGCTTCTATGAGAGTAGGAGATATAAGAAATGTAGAAAACTTTATCAATTTAACAGGAGACAGGAAAACAAACAAAAGAAAAAACAAAAACAAAAACTGAAAACAAAGAGAAAGAACAATAAGCAAAAAACATAAAATATGAAGAGAAAATGAAAATATCTATTGATTACAAGGGAAAATGTAAATATATACTGATCACAGTGAATATGAATGAATTAAACTCAGTGAAATTCAGTCTGTCATATAGACTATATGTAGCTTACAGGAGACCCAACTAAAATAAAAATCACACAGATTAAAAATAAAGTATTAAAAAATATACCAAGAAAATAACCAAAGGATATATAAATGTTAATATCAAATAAAATAAAATAGAATGTAAGACAAAAGACTTTGATAGGAATGAAGAATATTCTACCAGGAAAAGACAATAATGAATTTGTGGGAATCTAAAAACATAACCTTGAAACGGAT
Organism: Procyon lotor; assembly: GCA_028646535.1. Taxonomy (NCBI): domain Eukaryota; kingdom Metazoa; phylum Chordata; class Mammalia; order Carnivora; family Procyonidae; genus Procyon; species Procyon lotor. Next base: position 60,000,759 of record CM053614.1, on the reverse strand, counting down.
AAAGCAAAAAATAAATTACATGGTGAAACTGACAAAACACAATGTAGTTAAATTAAAAACAAGAACATGAAATGAGAGGATTTCAGAAAAATATTTAAAACCTGGGACTTGAAAAAGGATTTTTTTGTCACAAAACACAAAAACACAAACCATAAAGGAAACTATTACATTTTCTTTTTTACAATAAAAACCCTTGTTATAACAGAAGATGTAACCAGTCTAAAGGGTTTTACCACTTGGGGTGCTTTGAATTGACACAATCCAAGGAAATACTGAAAGCAAAGAAATTTTTTAGTACTTGTTATAAGTAAGGGACAGGGAGATAGCTCTCAAAGCACTGTCTCCCATGGGGTTAGTACTGGGAGCTTTTATTCAGTGTAGTATTCATGGGTGTAGGGAGTTTTCACAAGCACTGTGGTTTAACTGTGCATGCCTAGCATGTCCACATGCTAGTGCATACATTGTATATTTTTAAAAATGGCAGAAAACTCTGCCCATAGGAGGAGATCTTAGTATTATAATGAGCTAAAGGTAACTTCAGGACAACTCAGAGAGGCTTCTGCACAGGTCCTCAATTCCAGTCTGGCTCAAACTGACTCATGTAAAGGGTAACAGGGGGGCCATTAGCAAGGGGTGATCAGGTGAAACACCTACATGAGATCTCCACAGCTGCAACTATTGGGTCTACAAACCAAAACACACACCTTCCCTGTATTTGTCCCCTCCTCTTTCTCCCTTCTGCTTAGAGCTTTCAGGCCTCTTATTTGAGTAACTTCCCACTGCACCCTAGCTAAGAAAGATATCATATAAGAGAGAAAACACAAGTCACATAATCAAAATAAGATTATAAAATCAACAAAGGATTAATAACCAGCATGCAAATTGATTCTACAAATCAATAAAAATGACAGCTTATTAGAAAAATGGACAAAAGATGTGAAGGGGAGAAAATCTGAACGGCCAATAAACATAAGAAAAGATTTCATCCTCACTAGTAATCAGGGAAATATATATCAAAACTGTATAAGATACTATTTCACATCTATTATATAGAAAATACAAAGAGTTGGTGCAACAAAACACTCATAGGTTCCTGGTAGGAATATAAGTTGTAAGGAGAGCAATTAGTATTAGAGAAGCCAAAGATTTCCATGACCCTAAGGTGGATTTTCAGTTTCTAAGTTTATACCATAGAGAAACTCTCACATACGTTCATGAAATAAATGAATGAGAAAATGTATTGTTCTAGAGAAGAAAAGAAAAAATTCAAACATCCAATAGTCAGAGGAAAGATAAATACATTGTGAGATGTTCATACAACTTAATATTATACAACAATTAAGATGGATAAACTAGGCCTACATGTATCAACATGAATTTCCAAAATTTATTATTCATGATAAAAGTGAAAAGTATAAGATGGCACCATTTGTTTAAAGTTTAAAAACTTGAAAACAATACTATAAATTGCTTATGACTACTGTTAAATAACGAAAATTCAACTGAATAGATTTTAAATATATAATTGGCTTTATTAGCTGATTCATGCATCAGGCAATAAGTATCCCATCTAACAAGTAAATTACTTCATCTTTCTTTGGGGAATGAAAAAGCCCATGTGGTAAACTCACTGGTACCCATCCAAAAATTTCTGACAGACCAGTTAAGACTAGATTTTGGGGGGAGGTTGAAACTGAAATCAGATTGCATATTAAAACCCAGCTTGGGCTATTTGTATGTCTTCATTGGAGAAGTGTCTATTCATGTCTTCTGCCCATTTTTTGATGTGATTATCTGTTTTGTGAGTGTTGAGTTTGAGGAGTTCTTTATAGATCTTAGATATCAGACCTTTGTCTGTAGTGTCATTTGCGAATATCTTCTCCCATTCTGTGGGTTGCCTCTTTGTTTTGTTGACTGTTTCCTTTGCTGTGCAGAAGCTTTTTATCTTGATGAAATCCCAAAAGTTCATTTTACTTTTGTTTCCTTTGCCTTTGGAGACATGTCTTGAAAGAAGTGGCTATGGCTGATGTTGAGGAGGTTACTGCTTATGTTCTCCTCTAGGATTCTGATAGATTCCTGCCCCACGTTGAGGTCTCTTATCCATTTCAAGTTTATCTTTGTGTATGGTGTAAGAGAATGATCAAGTTTCATTCTACATATAGCTGTCCAATTTTCCCAGCACCATGTATTGAAGAGACTGTCTTTTTGCCACTGGATATTTTTTTCCTGTTTTGTCAAAGATTATTTGACCATAGAGTTGCGGGTCCATATCTGGGCTCTCTACTCAAGAAGGACCTGGAGGTCAGGACCTGGAAGAAGATCGAACACGACGTGGTAATGAAAGCCAGCAGCAACCTGCCCAAGAGGCTGGCATTGGTGAAGGTCCCTGCCAAGAAGGAGGCAGCCTCTTCCTCCTCCACCAAGACACCTTCCTAAGGACACCAGCCCATTGGAGGCCATCACCACAGCCTCTGTGTGCAGCCCTATGCAGGTGACCCCACAAGTGGCACTGCAAGGAGGAGCCGGGCTCCCCAGAGCCTTGGGTTGCATGTACCTCAAATTTCACTGGGGGCCTCGCCCGTGAGCACTGGTCTATGTGTCTGTTTTTGTGCCAGTATCATGCTGTCTTGGTGATCACAGCTTTGTAGTAAAGCTTGAAATCAGGCAACATGATGTCCCCAGCTTTGTTTTTCTTTTTCAACATTTCCTTAGCAATTTGGGGTCTTTTCTGGTACAAATGGTTAGCAGACACATGAAAAAATGCTCATCATCATTAGCCATCAGGGAGATTCAAATCAAAGCCACATTGAGATACCACCTTACACCAGTGGCCAAAATCAACAAGACAGTAAACAACAAGTGTTGGAAAGGATGTCGAGAAAGGGGAACCCTCTTACACTGCTGGTGGGAATGCAAGTTGGTGCAGCCACTTTGGAAAACAGTGTGGAGATTCCTTAAGAAATTAAAATTGAGCTACCCTATGACCCTGCAATTACACTACTGGGTATTCACCCCAAAGATATAGATGTAGTGAGAAGAAGGGCCATAT
>CM053614.1:59977817-59997610 GCA_028646535.1 Procyon lotor | reverse complement strand
TACCCAACTTTTGTATCAACATGGATGGGACTGAAGAGATTACGCGGAGTGAAATAAGTCAAGCAGAGAGAGTCAATTATCATATGGTTTCACTTACTTGTGGAGCATAAGGAGTAACATGGAGGACATTGTGAGAAGGAAAGGAAAAGTGAATTGGGGGAAATCAGAGGGGGAGATGAACCAAGAGAGACTGTGGACTCTGAGAAACAAACTGAGGGTTTTGAAAGGGAGGGGGTGAGGGGATGGCTGAGCCAGGTGGTGGGTATTGAGGAGGGCATGTATTGCATGGAGCACTGGGTGTGGTGCATAAACAATGAATCTTGGAACATTGAAAAAATAAAATAAAATTTAAAAATAAAATAAAATAAAATTGATTGTGGTGATGGATACACAGGTCTGTAAATACACTAAAAATCACTAAATTGTTTACTTGTGATAGATGAGTTGCACAGTATGTGAATTATTCCTCAATAAAGCTGTTATTGGAAAAAAAGGGGGGGGGGGAGACCGAGCTTGGGGACCCAGCCAAAGAGACAACATTTTGGACCTTCTTTTTAACATCATAATCTAAAATGAATGTAAAGGAAATTTTAGGTGGGGTGCCTGGGTGGCTCAGTCAGTTAAGCATCTGACTCTTAGGTCTCAGTCACAGGGTGGTGAGTTCAAGCCCCAGGCTGGGCTCCATGCACAGCATGAAGCCTACTTTAAAAAAAAAAAAAGATATTTAAGATGTTATATACTGTGTTTAAAATATTATTCTGACTTCTGATTTCAGCATTGGCATGTCTAAGGCTCTAAAGTAATTGTTCCCATCCTTACAATAAGAAAAAATGTTGAATGAAATAAAAATCAGTAACTTTTTTTGGACCCATCAAAGAACTGAAGTCACAGAACAAATTGCCAAATTGTAATCTGGACACACAGGCAAATACAGAGAATCATAGTTGAGATCTGCTTACCTGGAGCAGAAGTTAATGAAGCCATAAAATGGTGAGGACACTTAAGTGGTAATTTTGATGAATTGCTGGAGGCTGAGTGCAGACTAACATGAGAATAAGAAACTCTTAGTCTTGGGGCACCTGGGTGGCTCAGTGGGTTGAGGCCTCCGCCTTCGGCTCGGGTCATGGTCTTGGGGTCCTGGGATCGAGCCCCACATTGGGCTTTCTGCTCAGCGGGGAGCCTGCTTCCCCCCCCCCCACCTGCCTCTCTGCCTACTTGTGATCTCTCTCTCTCTGTCAGATAAATAAATAAAATCAGAAAGAAAGAAAGAAAGAAAGAAAGAAAGAAAGAAAGAAAGAAAGAAAGAAAGAAAGAAAGAAAGAAAGAAAGAAAGAAACTCTTGGTCTTAGGAGGAACCCACACTTCCACAGGTTTTACCTCCATGTGAAGAGCCAAGAAAATTCTCCCTCCAAGCTCTGGCTGGGGGGGTGGGAGGTGAGTGGGAAGAAGAAAAGTAATCATTCTGAAATACACCCTGAGCACTCTTCAAAACAAAGGGCTACTCTCTAGTGGAAAAGACTTTCCCAGCATCTTACCCCACCTACTAGGAAAGGCCCTTACTCAACTCCAGCTCACTTTTGCCTTCCTGTCTTACCTAAGGGAAAGAAGTTAATAGTTGTGAAAGTCACAGCCAAGAAACACAAGCCCACTAAAAGCCTGAGATTTAATTATAGAATTATAGAATGCTTTCCCTCCTCCACACCTTAGCACCACATTAACGGGGCTCCCGTATAATCACAGTGGATTATAGGTGAAAGAACTTCAAAATACAGACTTAATTCAAGGAGGATGCAAAATCAAGGACACTAGAGGAATTTAAAATTTCTGAAACCTACAGCTCCTGCAATCCTAAGGCCCAGTATATTAATTTCCCGGGCCACTGAAACAAATTAGCACAAACTGGGTAGCTTACAAATAACAGAAATTTACTATCTCACAGTTCTTGAGGTCAGAAGTCCAAGACAGATATGTTGGTAGGGGTGGTTTCTTCTGAGAGCTATGAGGGAGAATCTGTTCCATACCTGTAGCCTAACTTCTTGGTTTGTACATGATGTTCTCCTTGCGTCAAGGTCACCAATCATATTGGATTAGAGGCCCACCCTACTCCAGTATGACTTCTTCTTAACAAATTATATCTGCAATGACCTTATTTCCGAAAAGGTAACATTTCTAGGTACTATGGATTAGATTTAAATATATGAATTTTAGAGGTGCACAATTCAACCCATTACACAGACTAATAAAATAACAAAGAAAACATAAATCAATAATATCAGAAATAAAAGAGAGGTCATCATATACTATATGTTAACTAACTGAAATTAAAATAAAAACTTAAAAATAAATAAGGAAAGAAAGAACAGTGAACAACAACAAAAAAGAGAGAGTTCATCACTACTTATCCCACCGACAATAAAAAGTTAATAGAAGAACACCATTAACAACTCTTTTGTTACTAATTTGGGATCTTTGATAAAATGGACCAATTTCTTACAAGACAAACTATCAAAACTCAGACAAGGAGAAATAGACAATCAGAATAGGCTTTTTTAAAAAGATATCAAATCAATAATTAATAATCTTCCAAAAAAGAAAGCACCAGACCTAGATGGGTTTCTTGGTGATTTCTATCAGATACATTTTAAAAAGAAACAATACTGGTAGTAATGCAATCTTTTCCAGAAAACAGAGGTTGAGGGAACACAACCTAACTCATTCTACGACACTAGCAACACTCTACTACCAAAACCCGACAAAAACATCATTAGAAAGGAAAACTACAGACTGCTGCTATCTTTCATGAACATACATGCAAAAATCCTCAACAAGGTATTTGCAAATCAAATCTAACAGTGTTTGAAAGAATTATACATCTGAAACAAGTGGGATTATTCCTGGTATGGAAGGCTGTTTCAACGTTTGAAAACTAATTAATGTAATCCACCATATCAACAAGCTAGAGAAGAAAACTCATACAATTGTATCAATTGATACAGTAAAAGCATTTGGCAAAATCTAACACCCATTCATAATAAAAACTCTCAGCAAACTAGGCATAGAGGAGAAATTTCACTGCTCAATGAAGAACATGTATAAAAACCTACAGCTAACATCATACTTCCTGGTGAGAAACTAGACACTTTTCCCCTGAGATCAGGTACAAGGCAAAGGCAAAGATGTCCACTCTCACCACTCCTACTCGATATTGTACCAGTAGCCCCAAATAGAGCATTTAGAAAAAAAAGCAAAAGAAGATGGTGTACAGATTGGGAAAGAAAAAATAAAACCATTAAGACCATTAAAACTAATAAGACTATTGCAGTAATGCAGATAAGAAATAATGGTGACCTGGACTTATATGGTGGTAGAGATGGAGAGAAGATGGACTTTTTTTTTTCAAATTCTATCAGTTGTGTTAAAAATATACTTGTCGGGTAGACTTCCTTCTTCAAATGCCACAGGACACTGAAAAATGTCAGATAAACAAGATTTGTAGTCTTTTGTCTTCTAAGGATACATGCTTCAGGCTGGATGCAGGATGGCTAAATAGATGCTTTAGGAAGGTTAGCCTAAAGACAGAAATGACTAGAAACATAAAGCCATCCAGGGTCAGCCATATTGCCAGCACCAAAGAGGCAGTGGGGCCACCTTCTGGAAAGTTTGGGTACTGCTCTGGCTGCTTGGTCCTTTACCTCCTTGATGTCCTTTGAGCCTGGTCTGTGGTAGGACCACAATCTCTTTCTCCAGCTTCTGTGGTGGGAAGAGGAAATTTCTTGTTATTTCATTCAGCTCTTCAAAGACCAGCTGGGCATGGAGCTTGGCCACGTCATCGGGCTACAAATGCACAACGTGTTCAGCAGGTCTTAAGTAGCAGGGGATAGAAGTAAAGGAACTTGAAGATAGATTAAGTGTGTGTGGTGAAGGAGGTGGAAGCATTAATGACTTTTAGGATTTGGCTTGCATAACTAGATTGGTGATGGGGCCATTTATAGACCTGGAAGAGGAAATTTGGAAGGAAAAATCATGAGTTAGGTTTTGGTCAAATAGAGACAGAGATGTCTTGGAGACTTTTAAGAAATGACAAAACTTAAGTGTTTTTATACATGTTCCTGGAGCTCAGAGAAGCCCTGGACTAGAAATTAGGCTTTGTGAATCATTTGTGTATAAATGGTAATTGAAACAATAGCTAAGAAGAGATTACAGAGTAGAAAGAGGGCTAAGGACTGAGCCATCATATTTAATGACCAATGGGAGGGAGAGGAAGAGAAGAGACAGAATAGTGATTAGAAAAGAGGAGAAAATTGAGAGTAGTGAGTGTTTCAACACATTGGTCAAGAGTATTGACTATGCTGAGATACTGCAATGAAGACCGAAAAAAAGCCATGAGTTTAGCAACATGGAGGCCATTAGTGGCTTAACAGGTATTTTAAATACGAGTGGTGAGGCTATATACCAAACTGGAATGAGTTTAGGGTTGAGCAGAAGGTATGAAAATTATGATAACAAATATAGAAAATTAAGAACACTATGAAGTGACAGAGAGAAGACTATACTTTGTTAGAAGTTGGGAGGTGGAGGACATGAGTTTGAGTAAGGAATTATTATTTTAAATAACAGATACTTGAGGATATCTTAAAGCTGGTGGAAAACGTTCAATTGAGAGGAAAGGTTGACTATACCAATGGGAAGAAGAAGGATAATGGATAGTGTAACGTTCTTGAGTAGGAGAGGGGGAAGAACTCCAAGCTGAGGTGGAGAGATTAGATCCCTCTGTGATAACTGGAGAGATGCAGACCAGGACAGAAACACAAGGGAAGTGTGTATGTTTTATTTTAGAAAGATAAGAAGTTTTTATCTGATGACTGCTGTTTTCTCTATAAAGTAGGGACTTTATTTCTTTTATCTTGACTGGTGTATATGTAAAATAAAACAATCTCCCCCAGCATATTTATTAATTCAACTTTTTAGGTACATAGTAGTTTAGTTTTGTGGGTTATGGATTATATTATTATATTATATTATATATTAAATTATATATATTATATTATAATTATATTATATTATTTTTGGTGTCCTATCTAACACTGTATAGTTATATACCTATTCAGGTTTTTAACAGTTTATAAAAGACCTAAAATCTTTCTATGAGGAGAAAAATTATAGAAATTACAACTAAAGGTGACTTTTTGACATATTTTTAAATGGCTGTAACATTTCCATCTTATATATGCATTACAATAATTTGAACATTAATTTCTCTTAAATAATGCCATAATAAATATTCTTATATATGTGTCTTTGTCTCTCATCATTTCCTAAACATTAAATTACTAAACATTTTAAAAATCTCATAATGCATGTTGTCAAATTGCCCTCTGGAAAGATACTCAGTTCATTTAGTCAAACCCCAAAGGCAAAATCTAATTGAGTGATAAGTATGCTAATTTAAAACCAGGATACTGTCTCCGGTTTCCAGAATCTGTTTTAAATGAACATTTTCTAACTTGGAACCATAGGTGGCACTAAAGCATCAAGGAATGGAACCACTTCCATAATCCTAGATTGGCAGGGATTATGATGGACATCTCAGTCACCCTTTTATAACAGCCAAGCTATATTTCTAGAAAAAAAAGTCCTTTCTGTTCTCAACATTAGAAGACCAAGTGGTTCCTTCTGATATAGACGGGACATGCATTAAATACTGCTTGCCTTGACTTAGTTTGAAATGAAAATCTGGTAGTTGGCTTTCCCTCTATAACTTCCTTCAGTGATGACAGTAGAAAATGGTTTTACCATACCCAATTTATGGTTAGAAGATAGGAAGGGAAGAGAAGCAAATGGAAGCATTTGTGTATCACAAAATGCTAACCCTTACTACCTTGCCACTTACAATAAAAATGCATTAGATTCAAGGAACACAGGAATTGAGTCTACCCATTAAAACTGCTTTACACTAGTTTAAACAAGTACCCACTGCTTTAGAGATCTTCCAGAGTCACATTAAATACACACACATCCTTCAGCTGGGCTTTCTTGTTTCTATATAAATAAAGGTCTTACTGACAACATTCTGGGAGCAGCCTGGTATTAGAGAGATAAGTTAAAATTCTGGGTACCCAATTCTAGAATTTTCAAGAACACTGCCTTATATTTTCCTGTCTGCAGATAAAGTAGTTAACAGGTCTGCCTCAGTGCAATGGAGACATTGCCTGAATACATATAAATATGTATATAGATGTTTATATATTAAATATACTTATATGTATATATGTGTATGTATTATATACATAGCAAGAGAGATATATTCCTTTTGATTATAGTTTGATTCTGCTTAAAAATTTTTCAGTTTTTCTAGTTTCCTTCTGAAAAGTGAAAAGCACCTGAGCACTGAACAAATTAAACAGTTGACTAAACAGTTCCACAACTGTTTAATTCCAGAGAGCTTAGAGGACTTACTTGGGGATATTATAAGTAAACACATGGCTTCATGAAGATTCTCATACAATTTCACAAAGCAGTCTTTGCTGGATTGGCTGAGAGGAAGCTGAGAAAGACACAGACATTTACTCACCAGTTAATGCCATTGGATGGGTGACCTAACTTCCCTGAGACTCAGTTTGTTCATCTATAAAGTAGGGATAATATTATTCTGATGATTCAGGGAGTTACTCTGATTAAGGGATTATCCTGATGATTAAGGGAGAAAAGTTCATAATGTCATTCCAATGATTAAAGGAGAAAGTTACTCTGATGATTAAGTTATAAAGTTGTTCTGATAAATGAGGAAAAAATATATATATATATTTGCCTTTTAAAATTGAAATATATTTGACACACAGTGTTATATTAGTCTCTTCAGGTATACAACATAGTGATTTAACAACTCTGCAGGTTATGCTATGCTCACTGCAAGTGTAGCTACCCTCTGTCACCATACAATGCTTTTGCAGTATCACTGACTATATTCCTTACACTGTGCCTTTCATTCTCATGACTTATTCTTTCCATAACTGGAAGCCTGTACCTCCTACTCTCCTTCACTTCTTGTCCATTCTCTTCCCCAGAAGTTTCCACTTTGTTCATTTGTTTTGGTTTTTAGATTCCACATATAAGTGAAATCATATGGTATTCGTCTTTGTTTGCATTATTTCACTTAGCCAGTACCCTGTAGGTCCATCCATTTTGCTGCAAATGGCAAGATCTCATTCTTTTTTGACTGAGTAATATACATATGTGTGTGTACACGCACACACAGACACACACACATGCACACACGCATGCCTCATGTCTTCTTTATCCATACATCCATGGGATGGACACTATCCATTCATCTAGGGGTTGCTTCCATATCTTTGCTATGATAAATAATCCTGCAATAAACATAGGGGTGCATATATCTTTTTAAATTAGTGTTTTCAGTTTCTTTGGGTAAATATCTAGTAGTGGAATTACTGGATTGTATAGCATTTCTATTTTTAATTTTTGAGGTATTGCCTATGATTTCCACAGTGGCTGCACTAATTCACATCTTACCAACAGTCATGAGGATTCCTTTTGCTTCACATCCTCTCCAACACTTGTTATTTCTTATCTTTCTGATACTAGTCATTCTGACAGGTGTAAGGTGATATCTCATGGTGGTTTTGTTTTGAATTTTGGGGGAAAATATATTTTAAGTACCTAGCAGAGGTTGGCATCTATTGCAACAATAAATTATTTAAGTGAATCTATAAAAGACCTCTTCCCTCAGGTTAATCTTGTGGATCCCAATTCAGTGTTTCAATTCAGTTACAAATTAATTTAGTTCAATTCACTTCAATGACATAAACTCTTAGCCATAAGAAGCAAGACCCCAGTTATTTTATATCTTTCACTAACCCTCTGACTAACCTTGCAATTGCCTTGGTAGCCAACAGCCCATCCTCTCTTGGTGACAGAGGCTTCTTTATTCCAGGTTTCACCCTTCTTCTTTCTTCTATAGTCCAGTTGTAGAAATGGCCAGGCCATTAAAGCCAAATATCTATATATTCTGTGAAGAAAGAAAATTCTGGATTTCAGCAATAAAATTTTGTTTTGTTTTGTTTTCTTCAGATTTATTTATTTATTTATTTGACAGAGAGAGAGAGAGATCACAGCAGGCAGAGAGAGAGGAGGAAGCAGGCTCCCCGCCAAGCAGAGAGCCCAATGTGGGGCTCGATCCCACGACCCTGAGACCATGACCTGAGCCAAAGGCAGAGGCTTTAACCCATTGAGCCACCTAGGCGCCCCTAAAAATTTGTTTTATATATCTTATTGCTGTGCTCTGAATCTGAATCTGGATGTCCTTCCGTCTTGGGCACAGCTCCTCTCAGGTGGCCAGAACCACATAGTTAGTTCAGAATCCTCCATTCGGGGAGCCCTCCATGCCTAGAGCCACCAGATGACACAAATATCCCCTATTCATACTCTCTGATTTTTACCTTTCTGGGATCCAGTTTGGGGGCAGGAAGAAAGGAATTAAAGGCAGAAATGAAAACAAGGAGAAATGAAATCAGAAAAAAAAAAAAAAGGAGGGGCGCCTGGGTGGCTCAGTCGTTAAGCCTCTGCCTTCAGCTCAGCTCATGATCCCAGGGTTCAGGTATCGAGCCCCACATCAGGTTCCCTGCTCGGCAGGAAGCCTGCTTCTCCCGCTACCATTCCCTCTGCTTGTGTTCCCTCTCTTGTTGTGTTTCTTGCTGTCAAATAAATAAAATCTTAAAAAAAAAAAAAAGAAAAAAGAAAAAAAGGAAAATCAGGAGGAAAGGGACAAGGAAAATGGAGAAAATGAAAAGAAGGTAAATGAAAAGGACATAACAATGTTGAACAAAAGGAATTCCAGTCAAATAAATGATTTAGAGTGTTAAATTCTCCTTATATAAATGTTTTTGTTTTTTATTATTATAAATATATATATCAAGCAGTACAAATTTATATAAAGTAAAAAAGAAAAAAATGTAAGCCTGTCCACACACTACTCTTCTCTTCTTTCCAATGGTTGCTAACCATTCATAGGTTAGTATATTTCCTACTGAATATTCTCTTCACATAAAGAAATAAAATTTTTTATTCACATAAAGAATCATAGCATAAAACCAACCTGTGACATATTGTTTTTCAGCTAATAATATGTACAAGACTTTCCCTCATGTATTACATATAGATTTATCTCCTGCCTTTTTTTTTTTTTTTAAGATTTTATTTATTTATTTCACAGAGAGAGAGATCACAAGTAGGCAGAGAGGCAGGCAGAAAGATAGGAGGAAGCAGGCTCCCCGCTGAGCAGAGAGCCTGATATGGGGCTTGATCCCAGGATCCTGAGATCATGACCTGAGCCGAAGGCAGAGGCTTTAACCCACTGAGCCACCCAGGCGCCCCTATCTCTTGCCTTTTAATAGGCACAGAGTACCTGAACTCTGTTTGGCCAGGATTTATCTGGTCACCTGTTGATAAGTACTTAGGCTGGTTGCTTATTCTCTTCCCTTAAACAGATAATCTAAAAAGGAAAAAAAATCCAAAAATGTTCTAAAAACGTTTGAACATTTTAATGACATAATAAGTTTTTGGCCACACTGTAGTGTGTATAATTACTTATCAGTGCCTCCACTAAGTAGTGGGCATAAAAATGATAAGGGTACAAGTGAGGCAATATACTGAGTTCTCAAATGAGAAAACAAACCTCTTATGTCTAGTTCCTGGTTCAGTTATTTAAGCAAAGGCAGCAGTCTGGTTAAGATTTGGATCTGACAGTATCTGTCTGCTAAGAAGATGTAGATTTTTTAGTAAGTTAATAAAATCATAGGCTATGGAATTTAAAGAAATTAAAGAGCTTGTTTGGTTCTACCCTCTCACGTTAGAGATTAGACAACTGTGGCTGGGCACAGAAAAACAGTGTTTGGTTTTGCCTGGACATACACACTAGTATTTTGCTAATATCATTTCTAGGTTTGTAAGCTAGTAACTAAATATTATTGCATTTATTTAAAATAAGTTTCATCCATTGTCTTGCCGGGGCAAGTAGACATATGACCAGGGCCCCAATAGAGTTCTGTGGGTAGCACTATGGGCCTATGTAAGAGTCTACTGGGGCAGCTGCACAGCAGAGGTAATACTGGCACTGGTAACCTTGAAAAATAAACAGGAATTTTCCAGAAGGACAAGGAGACAGAGCATGGAGGTTTTCCATGTACAGTCATGATATATTTTATCATGGGACATTTATTGGGATATTTTTGAGATTAGACAGCTTAAAACAATGCAGTTTTAAGTGTGTATGTTGGAACAGTGGGGAGGTGATGAAAAATTTCCTTCATGAGATGGGAAACTAAATCAAGGTTTGAGATTATTTGATGGATATAGAATCAAGGGAATATCTTTGTCTACCAACATCCAATTATGACTACTTGGCAAGTTAGTCTCTACTACTGAGGGCTTGAAACTAAGAATCAGAACTCCCAGTTGCTAAATTTCTTAAAATAAAAAATCATAAAGTTAAAAAATTAAATTAAAAATTAAGTTATATGTCAATTAGATTAATAAAATTTTACTAAAATAGAACTGAGAAAATGTGGTTTTAGGTGGTGGTCACTATAAATCTAGGAACTTCCTTCACTAGGGACAAAAATATATAGGACTGCCCTCTTTCTTAGATATTTATCTATACACAATGATAAAATTTGTGTTTAATTTCTCTCTCTCACTGCCTTTTTAAAGTGTGCCCAGATTATCCTTAATGTTTCTTTCTGAGGCACCAGGATGGCTCAGCCGGTTAAGTGTCTGCCTTCAGTTTAAGTCATAATCCTGGAGTCCTGGAATGGAGCCCCACATCAGGCTCCCTGCTCAAGAGGGAGTCTGCTTCTCCTTCTCTTGGCTTGTGCTCTTTCTCTCAAATAAATAAATAAAATCTTTCTTTAAAAAAAGGTTTCTCCCCAGAGCAAGATGGCAGAAGAGTAGGAGGCCTAAATATCACCAGGTCCCAGGAGTTCAGCTAGATAGTTATTAAACCATTCTGAACACCTACAAACTCAATAGGAGATAGAAGAGAAGAAGAAGAGCAATTCTAGGAACAGAAAATCAACCACTTTCCGGAAGGTAGGACGTGTGGAAAAGTGAATCCGAGGCGATATATGGGAAGATAGACGGGGGAGGGGGACTCCCAGCAAGTGAGAGAGCAGGTGAGCACAAAATTGGAAATTTTAGAAGTCTGCTCCACTGAGGGACGTCACTCCAGAGGCTAAGAGTGGGGTGGAGCCCTTGTAGGGATGGTGTGGTCTCAGGACCCACAGGGTCACAAAAAAACCAGGGGTGTCTGAGTGTAGCAGAACCCCCAGTTATCAAAGTAGGGAAGCTGGCTACAGAGATGGAGCTGAGAAGTGGGCTATCAGCTCAGGATTACCTTACAACATGATCTGAGGCACAGTTGGGCCACTGTTCTTCAAGCAGGGACCCCACAGGGGGCAGATCCAGAGACACCTCCCTTCCTCCTCTGGGAGGAGTGGCGCGGGATCGTGCGCAGGAATCTGCTGGGTTTGGAGACTCCAAACTGGGCCGCGCGCTGGAGACAGAAACGCTCGGTCACAGGCTGGGTGAGCTCAGAGTGCGGCCCGAGACAGGGAGACGGGAGGGATTGACTGCTTTTCTCTGAGGATGTGCTGAGGAGCTCCCCCCACCCCACCCCCCCCAGCTCTCGGCTCCTCCAGGCTGGAGACCGGGAGGCCGCCATCTTCATTCTCCTCCTCCAAAGCAGTATGGAAAGCCATCAGGGAACAAAAGCTCCCAAGAGCGAAACCGAGCAGATTACTTAGGCCGGCCCCTGGTAAGGACGGTGCAATTCTGCCTCGGGCAGACATTTGAGAATCACTGTAACAGGCCCCTCCTGCAGAAGATCAGCAAGAACATCCGGCCAAGACGAAGTTCACCGATCAAAGAGAACTGCAGAACTCCAGAGCTAGGGGAAAGCAATACATAGAATTCATGACTTTTCCCCCCATGATCTTTTAGTCTTTCAAAGTTAAATTTTTTTAATTTTATTTTTTTCTTATTCTATTTTTTAAAATTTTTCCTCTTTCCTATTTTAATGTTTTTTAACTATTTTATCTTATCAATACCTTTTTAAAAATATTTTTAAATTCTCATTGTTACAGTCATATTTTATCCCTTCATTGTATTTAACCTTATTTTTTGTATACATATAGGTTTTTTTTCTTTAAAATTTTGGAATATAGTTTCTTCTAATAGATCACCATAGATGGCTGCAGACATCTGTAACCATGAGAGCCGAGTGGAGAAATGGAAGAGAACTTGGGTTCCTGATGATACTGTTGAGTCTTTATATTAACCAATCCTGCCTTGCATTTGTACTTTGTACTATTAACCAAGTCTGCCTTGCATTTGTACTTCGTGTTATTTGGAATAATAAATTATTCTAAGTCAGTTCTAATCAGAGTTTTCTGTTGTTTGCTGCCAAAGGTATTGTAAGTATATAAAAATGATTCATATTTATCTCTTAAACCCATGCTTCTCCTCGAAGTTCTCATGTTGGATATATAACTGTTTATCAGGCATTTCTATTTGGAATCCTAAACTAGTCCTGACAAGTGATCTGTGGGTCATAAACTGGTTATTTTATATGTAATAAGGATAAAATTTTGTAGTTACAATCAGACCCTGATAACTCTTCTTTCTGAAAAACAGAAGTTTGATAGGATCTCAGTGAATTGCAGGAAAAATAGCTCCCAAAGTTATCAAGTGCCCTGAGTCTCAGTCTCAGAGGAACTTGGTTATTGGAAATAGTAATTTATTTGCCTCCTATAAATGGAGTCTTCATTAAATATACAGAGGGCAGGTAATTTAATTCAGTACAGTTCAAAAACTATTTATTGTCTGTGTTCTAAAGTAGTTATGCTGGGACAGATGCCATATGGGACACTCAGAAGAACGTGCTGTGATGGGGGTCTCTGAAGTCCCCACCTCCCAGGACAACTGCTTCATGTAGAATTGAAGGGACTGCTCTGAAGCTTCAGAAACCTTCTCTCATTAACCCAAGGTGGAATTCTGATGCAGGGGAGAAGCAATCTTCCAGTTCATGCCCTACTGTATGGCAAGCAATTGATCTGTCATCTTTCCTAGGAGCATATTCTATTTTTTTTAAAGATTTTATTTATTTATTTGACAAAGAGAGAGAGATCACAAGTAGGCAGAGAGGCAGGCAGAGAGAGAGAGAGAGGGAGAAGCAGGCTCCCTGCTGAGCAGAGAGCCCGATGTGGGGTTCGATCCCAGGACCCTGAGATCATGACCTGGGCCTAAGGCAGAGGCTTAACCCACTGAGCCACCCAGGCGCCCCCTAGGAGCATATTCTAGTGAGAAAGTTCTTAGGCACAAAAAACAAATCACCTGTTCACTGGAGGCCCAGTGGTATTTGAAATTAATAAAGTTCCTAAAGTAGGACTGACAGAAGAAAAATTGGTGGGAACTCCACCCCGGGGTGCCCTGTCTAGAGAAATCATGTGGTACACTGGAACTGACCCTGGACTTGGAGCCAGAAGCACAGTTTAGGGATCAGCTCTGCTACTCGTTGCTTTGATAATTTTCAGAGTCCTTTAACTTCCTGAGTCTCTATTCGTCTATAAAACAGGCATGCTTCTTCTAGCCCACAAGGTTCTTGTGAAGATCAAAGTCATTAATGGATATGAAAATGTTTATAAATCTCAAAGCTAACATGGTAATTCCAATAAACACTATCTCAGAGATGAGAAGGAAGGAGAATAACAGAGTTAAATTCAAGTGCTATGTCTGATTTCCATGTCTGCTTATGAGAAGGAAACCTTTGCTTTCTTATTGCCACATGAAACTGAAACATACACATTCATGTATATTCAAACATGAACTTTAGAGGAATATATAAGAAGGACATAAGAATTCACAGAGATACATAGCAATATAGAAACAGAAAATAAAAACTTTCTAAACATAAATCTTTAATAATATATAACCTATTACCCATATTCCATGTACTATGTTATCACTCAATTTTATTATTTTAACAAAACTTTATAAGGTGCTATGATCTCGTAAAACTGAGCGATCACATGGACTATCTTTGAGGATATGTATGCAGTTTGTTTTAACTGAAATTGTCTTATTAACATGGAAGTGCACAAATGTCAGAAAAACAAGGGAAATGGTTTTATTCACAAGTATTTTATTTACTTTTGTTTAAAAGTCTATCGGTAGGATACATTCTTTAATGAACACTAGGAATACAATTCCATTCCAAGTTAGAAGCAGTTAGTAGAATGTTAAAAATTTTAATAAGAGCTCAGCTAAGATTATGTGTAGTAATAAGGAAAGGACTTCAGGCTAGTTTTTAAACATTAATTTGTTAATTAGGTAAACATCTGGGTTTGGTTCATCACTTCCCTTGGAAAACCTTGATTAATTTATGAGATTTTCATCCCCATATACTAAAAAAGCAGTGAGTCACCCAGTGTTACACACCATTGACGGCAAAAGTTAATTGGATTCCAGATCCCTTCACATTTCTCCCTTTAGCAATCCCTTGTTGCTTAGAGCACGGAACCATGCTTCAAGAGAGTCTGTATATTTCTGTGTGAGAAAGCAACACAAAAATGAGAGGAATTACAAGTGATTGAAAAGTGAGCTTAAAAAAATAAAAACATGTGTTTGGATTTCCTTTGGTTTGTAGTAAGATAATCTGGAGGGATACCCAAAACTAGCCAAACCAAAAACGAATACAAACAGCTGTCTTGGCACATCTTTTTTATAAGATTTGGATTGTGAAGCATGTGAATGTAATGTTACCTATGCAAGAAAGGGCTGTGTAAGATGGTCCATGACTGAAAGTGTTCCAGGATTGGGTCTTGGAAGGAGAACACAGAGATATAGCTCATGGTAGTTAATCTGCTCTCCAAATAAGAGATGCAAGGGCCGTAGGAAAGGAAGGAGTTCAAGATGGAAGAAGGAGAGGAGAGGCAGACGGGAACTTTCGTGAGTGGTGTCTGGAAAGCTGACCCGCTCTTTTCCAGCCCTGTGAGGGGATTGTAACCTTTCTTTGGCTCTGACAGTTACAAATTGCATTCAGTTTAGAAGTCCCTCCTTAGATATCCACTTGTATATGCTGCGTGATTGTGGTGTAATAAGACAATACTCGGAGATGAAGGGGAATTCATCATACTGGTTGTTAGCCTCATTTCTGCTTTCAACTTGCCTTTGTAAACTCTCATTGTTCCTTCATCCTGTTTTCTTTATCAACTTCATTTTTGGGGTATATTTTATCTTGTTACATTATGCATTTATATGAGCTACCGTAAATCCTTTCTGGAAGCAGAAGGTGTGTGAAAGAATACATGCATAACTAATCTAGGAAAATGTTAACAGGTTATTTCTGAGAGGTGAGAATACAAGTGATTTTATATTATTTTTCTAGCCTTATTGAGATATAATTGACATATAACATTGTGTAAACTTAAGGTGTGATGATTTGGTATATGTACATATTGTGAAATAATTTACCATAATAAAGTTAGTGAACACAACATCACCTCACATGACTGTAATTTTTTTTGCTGTTGTGATAATATACATACATAATATGTATGTATATATATTATACATAATATTTAGTTATAACGGACAATAATTCCTTTTCTGATTATATATATCATTTATATATAATCTGATTATATAATCTAATATATATATATACACACACCAAATACACACACACACACACACACACACACACACAGTATATCAAATGCAAAGGAAAATGTTTGTAGTAGGACTGGTAGACTTTTCCAGCAGAAAAATACATAAGGTGATAGAGAAAGAAGACCAGAAAGGGGTTGTGGGACTTAGTCTTAATTTTCCTTTCACCATGCGCTTCTGTGAAAAGATGGAAGTACGGTGTAAATACAGTTGTTCATTTGAAACACTTTGAAAAAGAAATGCTCTTCTTTTGATTTCTTTCTTGTGTATAAAATAATAGGTCATGAGACAGTTTAAAGTCAGTAAATACAGGTGTATATCTTCTTTTTTAATAGTTGCAGTGTGAATCACTGTATGGATCTAAGGTCATTTAAAGATCTCCTATTGTTGAATATTTGGGTTGTGTCTACCTTTATTTGGCCAAAATAAAATCTTAAAATGTGGCACTGTCAGATCAGAGTGTTTATAGCCAACATCATTAAACATAAATACTCATCTTTCATCTTCAAGATCTCCAACATGCAGATGACCATTCTGTGCCCACTCCCTGGGGTCTTGCATCCTGCACGGTTGCCTTGTGCTACTTTGTACCCCTGTTTTTCTCTAGGTCTCAGACCACTCTCCCTTTACAGAGTTTCTGCGACCTGATTCTTGGTTGTCTAGTTTTATCTGGTACGATTTATCCAGCAGTCTTAGCTAATGATGATTGTGATCTGAATGAGCTATTTCACTTGGAGGTTGTAAAATGGTGTTTTCTAATTCTACCACTTGGTCTCTTAACTGATTTTTTAAATATAGCAATATACAAGGAGGTAGACCTTTCCTAGAATCAGCAATTCAATCAAGTCAAAATTTCACGCCTGAAAAAAAATAGCCATGAAAGAACAAGATTCTTATTTTATTTCATTTTATTTTTAAATTTTATTTATTTGACAGAGAGAGAGAGATCACAAGTAGGCAGAGAGAGGGGGGAAGCAGGCTCCCCACTGAGCAGAGAGCCCGATGCGGAGTTTGATCCCAGGACCCTGAGATCATGACCTGAGCCAAAGGCAGAGGCTTTAACCCACTGAGCCACCCATGCGCCCCAAGATTCTTATTTTAATATTTCTCTATAATCTATACTTTATTGCACATGGCAAATAAAGATAAAAAATCTAATTATATAATATTTTATGTAAAATTTTTGCCCTATAAGTCAGAGTCAAGACCATATAAAAGCAAAACCAGAATAATTTATTTGAATCCATCTTTCCTTGAACAAAAATAAAAATAAAACTTTAATATGTCATTTCCTTCTGTGTTTTACGTCTTTTCAAAAAAGCCAATGGTAATTGACAACCTAGGAGAAGGCAAGTCCTTCTGTTGTGACAGCCATCCTTATTGTGTAATACAAATAGCAGGAAGGAAGTTGGGGAATAAAATTTTACAAATTAATACAGTAATTTAATAGTAATGAGAATTAATAAGACAAAGCCTGCTGGAAATTTTTACAAATAAAAAGTTTCCACATTTGTAAATTATATAGGATGGGCAATGTTGATGAAAGTGAAAGTACAGATTAGAACGAATTGAGCTTTTTAGAGAGACTTGATATGAAAAGAGTAATTGGAAAGTCCCGTCTTTTTCTTCCTCTTCCTCTTTGTCACTATGATAAAGACTGTCCACTGAGGACTATTTCCCTACCATGTTCCTCTATAGCACAATGCATCGTGTGTATGCTGGAAAACCTTCAGTACAATTTTTATATATGACTGTATTCTGCATTTAAAAGGAATAATGAGCAAGAGGTATTGGGCTTGATTTCTTCACTGATTCCAGATGAATATACATTTCCACTGTTTTTCCTCAAAATGTTCCTTCATTATTTCACTCCAGTGCACTGCTTTACCCATGAATGCTCACCTGGCAAAGAGATGTTACAAGATATGTAAAATATTCTGCAGAGTTCGAGTTCCACAGGTAGAAGAACCTTAAATTCTTTTATTCCTTTCAATAGCTGCAAATATTAGGAGTGTTTTGAGCTAGTTCAAGAAAATTACATTTAAAAACCAATAAGTGTAAGGAATGAGCAATCACTAAAGTCTGTAGTTAATTTCCTTTTGAAAGTAAAGGTTTACTTACTCAAATGTCCTGATTTTAAGATACTGCTAGTCAAGGGTTGAAAACAAATTGCCAGGAGCATTTAATGCGGTCAACAGATAGCATTTAAATAAATGTAGCCATAAGTTCAATATCCAAATAAGTGGCCTGAGTACTAAAATATGAAAACAGGTCAACTTACCAATTTGTTAAACATCAGTCCAATTAGGTAACAGACACATGCAGTAATGAAAACAACACTATTGGAATAGTCTAAGAGCCAAAGAAAAGAATTTTTTGGCTGTCTTTTCTATCTCAGAAGCAACTGTCAAACAGAGGTACGATAAAGCAAAAAGTTATTATTCTTTACCCAGAGCTTACACATTCACTTTGGGAAGCAGGGAGGAGAGAAATTCACTAGCCACCTATAATACTGCATTATTCATAAAATTGATCTTTGAGTTTAATTGCACTTAAAGACTAAAGCCATAGGCAATCAGGAGAGAAAAAGGGCACCTACATGTTTAGGGAATATTTAATTATTGAGGAATATTTATTCTACCAAGGACCGCTAGTCTGTAGTTACAATAAGCAAACAAGAGCCCACTAAACTATGGAATCATTAAAAGACAGCCTTACTTAACCTCTATCCCTAGCAGATAATGTTCTGGAAATGTTTGTAGATTGACTGTAAATAAAATAAGTATAAAAAGGAAAATTTTAAGAGATTTTAGAGAGAAGGGAACAGTCTTCCAGAGAGAGAAGAAAAAAGAAAGGAAGATTTAGAGAGGGCAGATACTGAAGGATGAAGGTAAAGGAAGAGAGAGTCCTTGGAAGACAAATATACAGGAAGGGAAGCAAAGAAAGACTAGGAAGACAGGGAAGGAGGTGAGCTTAGGCTATGGAGACAAAGGATTGGTGGCGTGCACTGGGGTTCTCAGGTTGCTGCCCCTCGAGGAGCATGTCCTCAAGAGCAGTTTTGAATAGTCCTTATGTGCATGAAAAAGAACATTTCAGCTTTATTTTCAACCTTCCAAGTTTATTTCTAAAATAAAGCTTTATATTCCCAAGAAACTCTAAAGATAATGCTCATATCTGAAAACAGTCTAGTTTCAGAGGGTGATTTTCTTTTTAACTTAGAGAATCATGTTTTTTTTGTGGGTTTTTGGGTTTTTTTTACATGCAAAACTGACCTGATCATTTTATTTTGGGTTCTGAAATTATGGCTGCCATATTCCATAGCTTTGTAAATAAATCAGCATTTATTTTATTATTGGGAGCTTTAAAAGATAAACCTCAAGTTTTCACTTGGCTTGTTTGCATTCTAAATAAAAAATAGATAATGCAGAATAAATGACATATAGAAAAACACATGAACTTAAAAAGGATAATATTCTTAAATGGATATCAAATTGGAAAGCAGACATACTCTCAAAATTCTTTCTATTCCTTACATTTAACAGCAATAACAACAACAAATCCCTTAATTTTCTATTTCAGAAGTAAAGAGAGTCAGGTATTATTTTAGAGAGTTTTTTTTTTTTTTAACTGTCATGGAATAATATTTCACTCTTGCGTTCTACTAGATTGATCATATAATTCTTTTAAGATTTTATTTATTTATTTGAGAAAGAGTGCGGCAAGGGGGAGAAGGGCAAAGGAGGAGGGAGAGGGACAAGCCGACTGAGGTGCCAAGCAGAGAGCCCTACCTGGGACTCCTTCCCAGGACCCTGAGATCATGACCTGAGATGAAATCAAGAGTAAGACGCTGAACTGACTCAGCCACTCAGGTATGCCAATAATATAATTCTTTAAAACATTTTGTCTTTCAAGAAATGGGCAGAAGATATGAACAGACATTTCTGCAAAGAGGACATCCAAATGGCCAACAGACACATGAAAAAGTGCTCCACATCACTCAGCATCAGAGAAATACAGATCAAAACCACAGTGAGATACCACCTCACACCAGT
>CM053614.1:59931089-59977317 GCA_028646535.1 Procyon lotor | reverse complement strand
AAAAAAAACAAAACAAAACATTTTGTCTTTTCTTTTCCGACCAGAAGTTCCTAGCTCTGTCAGGGTCTGTTCCTAATTCACTTGACTCCCTTTTCTCCAGGCTCCCTGGATTAAGAAGAAATGTACTGATGGGGTCCTCTGAGGTGTCCTGTCACTTAGCCCTTAAATGACTGCATAGTCCCCTCCCCGCCCAGACTGGTCCCCTCCCTCTAAAATGATTTCCCATGCATTCATCCACTGCTAGCTGTTATTTTTGGTATTTATCCAGAGGCGTGCATGAATTACTTTGCTAGAACTGTTTCTTTTGCCAGAGGGGAAGTTGCTGTGTGTGGTTATTGATGTTCTTTTCAAAGTCAATAAATGACAAATAAAGAAACGATGGAAGATGATTTGTGGCAGTTATGCCTACAGGCAGCTATAGCACAAAAAAGGGAAGTTCGTTTCATCATTTCAAAAGGCTGTAGGCTTAGTTTCTCTGTGGCTGGGAAGGGAGGGCAACTCCTTAGTGTCAGCCCTGAGGTTAACTGGGTAAGTAGTTTCCTGGCTTTGGCCTCAGCTCAGATGTTATCCTCTCTGGGTTTGAGGCCAGTCCTTGCTGTGATTCTGTTCACTTGAGAGTAGACTGCTTTGAATCTGTAAGAGGTTGGACATTTGATGGTGACAGTGCTGTGCATGTTTCATAGGTGTTTTTTTTTTTTTTTCTGGTCCTATTCTCAGTGACAGATAATTGGCTCTAAAATCACCAGAGTAGTTGGAAAATCATCAAGATAACCAAGATGATCAGGCTTGAGAACTGGCCTGAAAATCACTTTCATACCCAGACTCACTGAGGGGAAATGCTGGATTCCAGAGCTCTGCATCTAGTCTACTGGCCTCAGTGCACAACCCTAGAAGATACTTGTGTGTTTGTCTATTTTTTTTTTCCCTAAAATGATTTTCCAGTGAGGAAGTGTTCAAATGTACAGAAGCTGTAATTTCCTGTCTTAATATTTTTCTTCTGAGCCTTTCTATAAATTCTGGGGAAAGGAGGGACTGAATACTCAGCCCCTCCAAAGTAGAATCACCAAAGACAAGTTCATACTTACTCTGGACGGTCATGCTGTTGGGCAGGGATGTGCTGAATGACTTCGTAAATTGTACTGTGCAAATCTTGTCCTGATACACCATCAGAAGTTGGAACAGACCTACTTGGCATCTAGAAAATGTGGCACATTAAAAAAAATTAGCAGAGTAGTAAAGAGTATGTCTATTCTGTTGCGTAGTTGAAAACAACTGGAAGTAGTGATGTTAGAGAATTAGATCTGTCTATCATCCCTACAATGTCCATTTTCTCCTTTCTACAGTTTCCTGCACTTACCCTATGGTGGTTTGTGCGGCAGCATAGCTATGAAGTCAGAAGAGGAAAAGCTTGACAATGATATCACTTTTTTTTCTTCATTTAAGAAAAAAGCTGGCAGTACTGTAAAGGAAATATAATAGAAAGAAAAAATAGCAAAAGAGAAGATATCAGGAGAGCTTAGAATCAGAGGGCACATACTTTTATATTACATCTCAGTTAGCTTTTTGACACTGTTTGCCGATTATGTGTGCAAGGATGGTTGAAAAGAAAGAATAATGTATAGGACAAAAGCCCCCATCACACTGCAAATTAATACAGACAGTACCAAGAAATACAGAACACACAAAGGGAGACGTTTGGTTTGAATGCAGTCAAGTGCTCTAACTAAAGGTTTGGAAGAATGTGGCTAGCACCGCAGTATATTTCTGCCTGGTAAAAATCAACATGTATTTTACTGAAACTGGCATTCGTGTTTTATTAACTCCCCTTCCTTTTATCCGATGATTTTCTTCTTCTTATAAACACTGCCTTCCAGTTAGTTAGCTGAAGCACGGTTCCCCTCCTCATCCCAAGCTCTTCCAATTGTCACCACACTTCCAAGAATCACTTTCCGTCCTTTGTATTTATAGAGTGTCACCTAGAGGACTCTTTGCCCTTGATAAATCATCTGAAGAATTTATCTCATTCCAGTTTAATCTGCTATGTTGTATTGGAACATTTTAGCTTTGTGTTTTCTTTGGAAACAGTTTCCATTTCACTTGTTAAAGTTCTCATGTGAAGCCCTAGGATATGTGATTCATCCTATCATTTTTATGCCAAGGAAATTTTGGTTTAGAGTTTGTACAGCTGACCCTTGAACAAATCTGGTTTGAACTGCGCAGGTCCATTTACACATGGATATTTTTCAATATATGTGGGACAATTCTGTAAATATGTTTTATCTTCCTTTGCTTTTCTTAGCATTTTCTTTTCTATAGCTTACTTTATTATAAGAACACAATATATAATGCAAATATGCATTAAATGACTATTGATGTTATTGGTAAGACTTTTGGTCAACAGTAGGCTATTGCAGTTAAGGTTTGGGAGAGTCAAAAGTTATAGGCAGATTTTTGACTGGGCAGCCTTGGCATCCCTAACTCCCTTGTTGTTTGAGGGTCAAGTACACCTGAGATCAACTCTTGAGTTTCTTTGGAATGGGGGCGTTCAGGGGCTATAGTAAGAGCAATCTATAGGTAATAACTAACTTATTCACCCAAGCTCATATCAAAGTTGGTAACAAGTAATAAATTTTTTCATTTCATGCCATTGCTTTCTGTCCAATTCCCCAAAGAGGTGCTAAATGGACAGTAAAATGTAGAGCAAGTAGAGAGAGAAGGAAGATTCCACATGTCCATGTACCACAAGCTGGAGATGATTCTTATTTTTAAAAATTCAAAAAGTTATTTATTTCCCTTCTTAACTTCAACTTTGAGATCCTGGCTTTATTATTATTTTTCCTTTTCTTCCCAAAGCCATTGCATTTGGCTGCTAATCTTCACACATAACGGCCATAGTGGCTTCTTCTAAAGCACTTTCTCCCACACATGTCCTGCTCTGCATCAATTTCCTTCTGCTGTTGGTGTTGATTCTCACTTCTTCCCAAAGCACCTGACACCACCAACGAAGAACCTTAGCTGATTCCTCAGGAGTTTTCAGCTTTGAAGATGGGCATGGCTCCAAATTAAGTTATTCTACTTATGACAGAAATAAGTAGGGCTTCTGATATGTACTCAAAGCACTCATTTCTCTGCCCCAAGTTCTTGAGGATTATAGCATTTTGAACATACAGGTCCTCCCAATAACATCTTGAAACTGAGTACTAATTAATCACAAGGTTAAATTTAAAGTTTTTTACATAGATCTCACTCCTTTCTCATGAATTCCTGGGAATAAAAACTGTATTATTTTAAGTAAAGAAATTCCTGGCTTCAAGAATTCAATTCAAAATCTTACTGGCTCTTCAGTTTCCTGCTCTCCCATTTAAAAGCCACACTTGAGAGGGGGCTTTCTGCTGTGGTGAGAAGCTGTTTGAAATAACTGATCTACAAATATTTGTTTTTTGTCTTTTTTCTTGTAGAAGTGAAAGGTGAGCCAGTGCTGTCTGAGACTGAATAGGGCAGTGCGAAGCTTTGCAATGCAGTTCCGCCCTTCATCTGTGATGGTGGTGTGAAATCCAATCAGTCTCCCTCTATTACTCACATAGCATTTGTGAAGTCAAGTCTGTGGCTAGGAAAATTAATGTATGAACAGTATGTATTGGTAGAATTCACTGAACAGGTGAGGTAACCAATCCTTAATGACAAATAGTTCTTAAATTTAAAAAAAGGAAATAAAAATGCCTTGAAGCAAGTAGTCTGTTTATGGCCCCTTCCAGAAGTGAACTTTCTTAGGGGGAAAAGGAAGCAGAGGTAAGACTGTCCCTACAGAAATCTGTCAAAATGCTAATGACTTGATTAGCTCAGAGAACATTCTTCAGGTCTGCTAAACAAAACAGATTGTTTTAAAAGACCTTGTCTTTGCAAACTGAAAAAAATGTTTCAATGGTATAATGGCTCCCCTTCTCACGTCTCAGGCACCTTTAGGATAAAAAATAAAGATGTGTACTTAACATACTTTGGGTTTATATGATACCTTTCTTCTGAAGAACATAAGGGTATAATTAAGGGTATGATCAATTGTCTTTGCAAGCTATGAGGGGAAGGGAAAGTGAGGAACAGAGAGAGTTAGTTCAGTGAAGTGACAGGCTGTAGTCATCAAGGTGATGCAGAATGATTTAAATCAGGGTCCCCAGATCTCCTATTTGTTCAGTTCTTTTAACTTCAACATAGTTAGTTCTCTTTGCTGAGCTTACCAGGTAAAGAATGTTTACGATTTAGTGTAACTTCCTAATTTGTGTTAGCCTTACTTATAAAAGCCAAGAAAGATGCTTTATTTAGCTCCTCAGATCTGGTGACATTCACTACAGAGCAAGCGAACTCTGCTGAGGGTAGAACAGCCACTTGACCACACTGCCCGAGTGCTTAACTGAATGCCGCTTACACCTCTGGTTAATCAGCCACTAGGAAAACCAACCCTGGGAACACCAGAAGCATCTGGAAAAGCAACAAATTCATATATTCCGAAGTCATCCAGAGCATCTTCATGGCCTGAAATGTAAAACAAATCCTACTTACAAATCAAATGCCTTGAACTGCTATTGTAGTTTTTTTTTAAGCCTTTGTAAAACTTCTCTTTATTGTTGCTTCAAGTGGTATGTGTATAAAACCAATTTAATGTTTCCTAATCCCCTAGAGCCATATTGCCACTAAGCAGTGTTGGAAATCACTCCTTCTGAAGCTGAGAATTGAAATTGACTTGGGGCAATTATTCTTAAAGCCTGATGAGGGAACAGTCTATTCTATATTCAAATGAACACGTGTAGGCAGGCTTGCCCTTTGTAACTCTCAGTTACCAAAGAGCATCTCTTAATCTACACATAATATGTACTGCACCCTGCCAGATCTAAAACAGAGACCATCAGAACTCTTAGAATACATAATTCAATATAGCTGCCCATGTGTTCCAAATATAATACAAGGCAATATCAAAATCACCCATACTATCATCTGTTAAATGATGGAAATGGGGTGGTTGGGAGGAACCAGATGGTCTCTGGAGCTTGATAAGAGGAAGCAGACCCACATTCACTAAGCATCCAGGCATATTAGGCACTCCACCTACATCACTGTGTTTAATTCTCATAGCAACCTTGGTGTGCGTGTTGGGGGGTAGTTATTATCTTTATTATATAGATGAGGAAGCCGAGGTCAGGAAAAATTAATTTTCTCAAGGTGACATTGGGAAAAAGCAACATATATGGCACTGAAACCCAGCTCCATGTGACTCCAAGGCCTGAGTTAAAGCCCCATTGTTAGCTTACAACAACTCTGTAGGGAGTCAGTAGTGAATGGCAATGAGGGGCGAGCTCGGGACAAAGAAGCAGCAAAGCTGTCAAACCTCCCTCTCCTCTTCTCCCCGGGATGGAGCTGCCAGCATTGTATCTGCTTTAGGAAGGAATAAATTGAGAGGGTCCTGGGCATTTTCAAAATAATACAAGGATCAATGGATTAGGATTCAAAAGGACTCAGTGATGTAGGCAAGTGACTTAATCTCCAGCTTTGGTTCTCTTGCCTATAAAACGGAGTTGAGTGCTTTCAGGCTTATTTTATAGACTTGCATAGCTGAGATAAAACCAACACAAGGGATAGCACTTTGTAAAGCAAAGGCACTATTCAAAGGTAAGGGACTGTTAGTATCATATCAATGTTAGCTTACATGAATTCTATTTTATCAATAGTACATTATATATAATAATATCAACAGTATTAATTCATATGCATTAATTGTGCTAATTGCACTGATCGCAGTCTCTTCGTGGCCATTACCTGAAAATGTTTGCGCTTTCCTGTATTCTGTTTCTGGCCTGAAAAGACAAATAGGCATTTCTGTCAGTGATAATAATTGAGGAAAAAGCATTCAGGGAAAAACTATTTTTGTAGAAACATATGCATTACCTGCCTTCTAGCTTCTGTTTTATAACTAAAACCAAAAGAAAAAAAAACCTAGTAAGATACTTTTTAGTACACATATAAAACAATTTGTAAATTTCCTTTCTAATTTTAACCTACCTTTGTAGGGTTGATATTTTTTCCACAGGAAGAGAAGACACATGGATATAATCAAAAAGAGTGATATTCCAGTTATACTTGCTAAAGGAGACAACGATTTCCCTTTTTGTGCAAGCTTCTCCAGTCCTAAATAAAAAGATATTTTAAATATCTGTATTAAAGGTCAATAATAAATTACTATAGAGTTTGATTTGTTTATGCTTTATCTGGGGACATTGCTGTACCTATATATTATGTACTGTTTCGTGTGTGTGTGTGTGTGTGTGTGTGTGTGTGTGTAAATAGAGAGAGAGAGTGCGCGTTAGCAAGTGAGAATGAGAAAGTCCAAGCAGAAGGAATGCACTTATTAGAAAACACAGCCATTTGACCACAATGGCAAAAACCCTCTAAGGACATTTGTGATTGGAAGTGTGGTAAGCTGCCCAGGATAATACTGATGTGTTATACTAGAGGTAGCAAATAACTTATGTCATACTTTCCAACAGTGTTCCCTGTGTTCACCATCATTAACTTAGATCTGTTTGATCTCACTGTATACAACATCCCCAGTTGCTGAGTTGTTCTCTTTCCCTCCATCTCATTCTTTCAGCATAATTCAGGTACACGGATTTTCCAGGCAGGTAGAATGCGATTAAAGTGCCAGAGGGGAGGTGTTTATTTCAAATATACTCTATTAATTTTTGACCAATAAAGAAATTTTAACTCCTAAAATAAGTGTGATCGTTAATAAAATATTTGAAGTACTACATTGTAACTAAAATTCACTTTGTTTTACAAGTCATTCCTTTTATTAATATTCCTGTCATATTTTATTTATATATTTTATTAATATTCCTGTAATAATCCTATATAATTTTTCACAGTTTTATAAGTTTAGTAATCCATAAAGCAAGTCAAGTATTAAAAAAACCAAACCAAACTGCTCTGTGTAGCCCTTTCTGGTCCAGGTCTCCCGAGAGGGTGGGGAGCCCCCCACAGCAGCCCTGCCGCTGCCACTTTAAGGCCCAAGACTCACAAATAACCCGGGAGGCCCAGGCCTCCAGGGCAGGGTGTGCAGCTGGGCAGACCAGGCAGACGTGCCAGAGAGGCCCTCAGGGCCCCAGGAATCCCTCTGACACAAAGTCCAAGTCTCAGAAGGTAGAAGGCAACCTGCTGGCAGGTGGTCAAGGGGCAATGGGGGTCATGTGGGGTCAGGGCCAGCGGCAGGCCCGCAAACTATATAAAATATGGGGTAATAGCTAATATCTGCCTAGTGCTCATAATACATCAAGCTCTGTTCTAAGAGTGTATGATATATATTAACCCATTGAATGTTTGCAACAATCAATAAGGAAGTATTATTATTATTATTTTCCTCCTCTTACAGATGAAGAAGCTGAGCCTTGCCCAAGGTCACTCAGCTAATAAGTGCGCAGAGTCCAGATGTGTCCCAGGCTCTTGACACTTTGTGTTGCCTCCCTTTGATGTTATTTTTTTAAGATTTTATTTATTTATTTGAGAGAGACGGCAAGGGAGAGAGTGCACAAGTAGGTGGGAGGGGCAGAGAGAGAGGGAGAAGCAGGCTCCTGGCTGAGAAGGGACCCTGGGATCAAGACCTGAGCCTGAGTCGAAGGCAGTTGCTTAACCGACTGAGCCACCCGGTGCTGCCCTTTGATGCTATTTAAAACCAACTTATTAACCATGGCTACCTTAACACCACTTTTAGACTATGATATGTTTAGTCATAGAGTTAATCTAGAAAGTGGGAAGTAGTTGTGACCTGAAACCAATGTGAGTAATAGATGTCTTCCATAAATCACGTGCATCAGGTATTCCTGTGGAAATGAATTGTGGCAGTTGCCTGTCCCAGTCCGGCTTTATGTGGGAGTGAAGGTCATGGCGTATTGCTTCCATCCTGGAGTGGTGAAAAAAGCCTGGATAAACCCGGGTGCAGTGAAGAACTTGGTGGCCACCCAGCTCTGCAACAAATGTCTAGGCTATACTGTGTTGTCTTCCCCAATAAAGGCTCTGCTGAGGTCTCTAGCAGCAAAGATAAGGAAAAAAACCTTAGTATTTCCCTTCTTTCACCGTGGCTGTATACATACCCTCATGGCTTTTCCATCTAGAACACTTTCATCTTTTAATCTTCCCAGAATCTTTTCATAATATAATATAGATCACATATGCCAAATTCCATAAAAAGTCACGGGGATCATATTATCTCTTCTAATGTTCTCATACAATGCTGTTCACATATTCCCCTTAAGCTCTTAAGAGTTAAGCAAGGTTTTGCATTATCAAAAATCTTTACCATCTCCGATGGGAAGTTTATAAATTTCTTTTTTTTTTTTTTAAGATTTTATTTATTTGACAGAGAGAAACACAGCGAGAGAGGGAACACAAGCAGAGGGAATGGTAGCAGGAGAAGCAGGCTTCCCGCCGAGCAGGGAGCCCCATGCAGGGCTCGATCCCAGGACCCTGGGATCATGACCTGAGCCGAAGGCAGACGCTTAACGACTGAGCCACCCAGGCGCCCCAGAAGTTTATAAATTTCTGATACACATTCAGAGAACTGTATTCTTAAAATGTTCTTTCTATGGGATGACAATACTGGTCATTTATAATTTATAATAAATACTCGTATATAGTATATACTATATACTATATTTATATAGTATATACTATATACTATATTTATATAGTATATACTATATACTATATTTATATAGTATATATAAATAATATATAAATACTATAAATATAATTTATAATAAATAAATACATTTATAATAAATACTGGTCAGTATTTATTGCTTTTAAACATATTTTAAATTAAACTCTTAAACTTTGGATGGAAGAAATAAATGCAATGCAAAATGGTTTAAAATGAATGAGAATGGCGATTTTTGGATCTAGATCTCCACTAGAACATCAAAACACTTATTAGAAAGATTATTTTTCCCTCTTTTCAGTTAAAAATTTACCCTCTGTTGGAAAGCTGACCTTTTAATTTGAACTACTTTGGCATTTGGGTGATCTCTTTGTGAGGTTTGGGCCTTTCTTCAGATACTCTGCCCCTACTTGAAGGGTTTGTTCTTTCTAAAGAGCTGGGCAACATTGGGTGAGCCACTTGACTCTGGTGGTCTTGATTCTCACACTAGTGAAATGAGGAGGTTAGAGTGAGAGGCCTTTAAGTTCTCTTTCTTCTCTAATATTCTAGAATTTGGGACAGCCAGAGTTTTACATGAAGTATATTATGTAAATAGGACACTATCCAGTGGGTCTACCACTAATAAGGTCTCAAAAAAAATACATGCGCATATATACATACAGAAGTTACAAATTTTAATAATATAAAGGAAGTATAACACATAACTTAGCATTATGTGCTATGTAAAATATGCAATACTCTTTATTGTTAATTACATATAGCTAACTGATTCTCATGAAATGCATTTGCTGATTTTTGTTGAACTTTTATATTTTCCACCCATGGGTGAAATTCAACCACATTTTGAAAAAATTAGACTCCAAATAACTACTATGATTACTATTCAATTGAGCAAAGAAATAGCTTACATCATATATGAACAAGTGTAGTTTCAACATGGATGTTGGTTGATATTTAATAAAATGAAATAACAACATATACTGGAACTTCATACACTCATCAGTGATGTGAATAACTACTGACTGAATAATAGTTTTTGATGCTGGAAGAATATGTCCTCATTTTTTTGTGCCGTACATAATGTAATGGCTAAGGACACAACACACTTTTTTTTTTTTTTTCACAACACACTTTTAAATTTAATCTGTATTATTATTTTCTTCATCACTTTCTTAAGTGTAGACAATTTTACTATAGAACCTCCCATGGGTTTTTCAAAAGTAGTATTTTCATGATCATTAAGTTAAAAATATTTTATAATTTTCACTGAGATTTCTTATTTGATATATGGGTCATTTAGAAGCATGTTGCTTAATTTCTTTAAGTTTGGGAGTTTCCTAGTTTTGTTTTCTGTTGTTGACTTTTAGGTGATGTCCACTCTAGTTACAGTGCAGATCCTGTTTGATTTCGATCATTTGAATGCCAAGATTTTAGAAAAATGACCATACACATGATCATATGAACAGAGGGTGTGTTCTACAGTTGTTGTAGTTATATTCTATATTATTGAAATTAGGACAGATTATTTTTCTCTCTTCTTACTAAGTTTTTGCCTATATATTCTATCAGTTACCAAGAGAGATATGCTAAAATTTCTGATTATGGATTTTTCTATTTCTTTATTTTTGCTACTTATTAGATATACTTTGAAGCAATGCTAGTAGATGCATACAAATTCATAATTTTTATATCCTCCTGCTGGATAGACCACTTTACTCTTATGAAATGTCCACTTTTCATCTAAAGTAATACTTCTTATCTTAAAAAATGTGTCAAAGTCTTATCTAATTTACCTAATACTAGTAGAGCTATATCAGCTTTCTTTTGGCTATTCGTATGGTTTGTCTGTTCATCCTTTTACTTTTAATCTTTCAGTATCCTTACATATAAGGTGTTATAAGCACCAAATTGTATTTTTTGGCATCAAATAGTATTTTTTAATCCAGTTTGACAATATTTGTCTTTTGGTTGGAATATTTAGTACATTAGCATTTAGTGGAATTACTACTAATAAATTTGGTTTAGATCTACAATCATTATTTTTTCTGTATTTCCTCCATTTTTATCTCTCTTGTTTCAGTTTGGATTAATCAGGATTTCATTTTATTCCTCTTTTCCTCTCTAGTTACTCATTAGCTGTACATTTTTCTTTGTCTCTTAGACTTTGAAGATTAAAAAAAAAACTAACCAAAATTAATACTTTTACTGCTTGCCACTACCAGAGGCCTCCACAATACAAAAGTAAGTTCCATATTAAAGTTGAGAAAGCTAAGACTCCAGGACAAAGTTGAACTCAATAATGTCTAACTATAATTCTATACTCTTGCCACCACTTCTTCCTGATCATTATACAAGAAACTGAAGTCCTTCTAGTCATTAAACCCAAATCTAGTCAGTTCTACCACCTGAAATTACAACAAACAAATACAATCTTTTTCTGCATGATGCCCTCTCAATTGTTTATTGAAACTCTCATATCTCCCCTGCGAATTCTCTTCTTCAAATTCAGTATCCCCAGATGGTTTATTGTTCTTTGTATGACTGATTTCCACATTCTCTACTGTTCTAGAGTTAGAATTTTGGAAACTCAACAAAAGCCAATCTATTTTACTTCTAAAATAAAATTCAGAAGAACTCATACTATGGTGTGGTTGTAAATAAGATAAAGGCAAATAGAATACTCTCTTGAAACACCACCAGAGGTAGAAAAGCAATGTAATAAAGAAGAAATACTAAATAATACAATGGCATAATTTAAGATATAGTATATGATTTGGACACCACTTTTAGCAAGTAAATATCCAAAATTAAAATCAAAACTATCCAATTTTCAGATATGCACAATTAAATCTATAAGCATTTTATGTATATAAAACCAAATGTACATTTGTTTCCCATTTATTTGGTGTAAATGTATATCAGTAATAATGTAAATAATTTTAAAAAATTAAAGTACCATTTACAGGTAAGACAAAGAAATAGTCTCAGAGAAACTAAAATATTTGCCATAGTCGGTAAGTCACAGAACTAAGATGGAACATGGGTTTTTTTTCCTGCTGCAAGTTCAATTTTTTCCTGTTAACACATGGTCAAAGAATGGTTTTGTAATGCAGGTAGACTCCTATATATCCAGTTTTACCTTTAACCTTTTCTAACACCAGCCTTGATGTGTTTTAGCTCTCTCACTTCTTGATAGTTAGACTGCCTTCACCAAAATTCCCCTAACCCCTCAAAAAAGTGCTGAGTGCTAATTTATTCTTGTCAAGTTTCTGCTATGTGCTGTATGTACCATGAGAAAAACTGCAGAAAAGCATTTTAGGGGGCACCTGGGTGGCTCAGTGGGTTAAAGCCTCTGCCTTCGGCTCAGGTCATGATCTCAGGGTCCTGGGAAGCTCGGCAGGGAGCCTGCTTCCTCCTCTCTCTCTGCCTACTTGTGATCTCGCTCTCTCTCTCTCTGTCAAGTAAATAAATTAAAAAAAAAAAACCTTTAAAAAAAAAGTATTTTAGTATAGTCTCCATTGTTTTTCCCCCTTAAGCTTGAAAATATGCTAATAATTATTACTTCCAAGTACTTCTCATTCTAATGGTAAAGTTACACTCTTGCATACATCAGCTCTTTGCCAGGCACTTCTGTGATTCTGAAGCCCGACAGCTGGTTTAACAGGCAATGGTTGGGCATCTTACATTGTAATAAGACATCTCCTCGCCTCTCCTTCATTTTTAACTTTTTGTCCCTTTTTTTTAAAGATTTTTTTTTGTTTATTTGAAAGAGAGACAGCAAGAGAGGAAACACAATCAGGGGGAGTGGTAGAGGGAGAAGCATGCTCCCCACTGAGTGGGGAGTCCCAGGATCATGACTGGAGTTGAAGGCAGACGCTTAACAACTGAGCTACCCAGGCACCCCAACTTTTTGACTCTTTTTATTTGTGTCTCTTAAAATGATTGAATTTGCATATTCTGTCCTACAGAGGATCTCACTAGTTCCTTTCACTATTAATTCCTTATCTCTCTAATTAACTAATTATTTTTAAGTAGTCTCCATACCCAACATGAGGCTCAAAACCACAACCCTGAGATCAAGAGTTGCATGCTCCACTGACTGAGCCAGCCAGGCACCCCTACTTCCTTATCTCTTCAAAACTCCTTCCTTATTGCTTTCTTGCCTCTTTTTCCCTTGGCCCCCTCTACATCAGAGAACCACCCTGTAGTGACCAGTGTCTGTACCCCCAAACCTTGGTTATGGTGAAGGCCATGCATCCTTTTTCTGGCGAATGAGGAAAAGGGGTAGTCTTTATTCTCAGAACAAATGATCTTCCCTCTCAGGCCCCCTTCTTCTCTAGAGCATTCTGAATCTCTCCTCTCAACACTGATTCTCTGTCTCAGAACATGAAATTTGCTCCCTTTCACAAAATAAATAATGCCAAATATGTTAAGGATCAAATAAAGGGGCATAACTGCTGCTGTCTCAGCTCTAGGCAAGTGTATTTTGGAGAGATGGATTCCCAGACTCGAACTTGAAAATAAGGCGGCAGGAAAATTCTGATCCTATTGCTACAGAGAATGTACAGGAATTCTGAATGCAGTTCTGGACACTCGCAGGAGCCCCGTTCTTTCTTTCAGACAGTTTTCTACTGCTTAGCTCATAGCATGCCATTCTCTTCATTATTTAAATATGACTGATTCATTTACTAAAGCCCTAGTGCAAATGCTATTTGCCCCCTCCTTAGGCAAACAAATAAAACGAAATAACACAGTAAGTGCAAATATGGGCAAGAGGTGTGGTATCCATGGTGTCACAGCCCTGCTGTTTGAGAGACTGCACCCCAAACGGCACAGCCGTATGCTGCCAGTCTGCACGTCTATTCCTAGATCTGAATGGAGTTCTGAGATCTCTCCCATTCAATCTGTTTGCTGATTATGGTAGCTGATTCATGTCCCTGTGGAGATGAGAGCACCGTATTGGGGGTATGCTATTTCCATACTCCTCCATGACCCCACCAGACAGACACAGTTATTCCGTGCTAGGTGCTCATGGGGATGTCACCTAAGGTCTTCAGGTCCGGATGTCAGGGCTGTTGTTTTTTCTCAGCCGTTTTCTCCAGGGGCCCAAAGTGAAATGCATCTCCTTAAGATCTTAAACAGGACAAACTTCTAGATAGAAGAAATTAGTCAATTCATTTTCCTGCTTTGGGTCATTTTCTTTTTGTCTTCTATATGAAAAGATGTACAATAGAAATAAATATAAAAAATTATAGATTTCTCAGGATGATGTGCAACTTCAAGACATTCTATTATATCTAAATCTCAAACTACATGTGGCTCTTGGGAGCTCCAATAATTTATATATTTGAATGTCCACTAAATGTGAACACTTGAATTCTAATCATAAACATTTTCATTTTTTTATATATTGCATGTTACAGTAGTGATTTAGACCCCTTTAAAATGTAAAGCATGGACACCTATATTCAAGGAAGTCCTTAATCAAAGAAATAAAATCATTGATTTTTTTCAAAATACAAGTAAGTGGCAATTGATTATTTTAATTGTCAGTCTTTCCTTGAAACTGATATTCTAGATATGATTTTTAGTTACAGGTTTCATAATTTCCCATTAATTTGAAAGCATACATATGTCATGGACAAACCAGACTATCTCTTTGTATCTAGCACAAAATTAGGTAAGGTGATGAGAAAATACACACTATCCTGTATATGCGATCTATCTATCTTTTAGAAAGACCATAGTTAGGGTGCCTGGGCGCCTGGGTGGCTCAGTGGGTTAAAGCCTCTGCCTTCGGCTCAGGTCATGATCTCCCAGTCCTGGGATCGAGCCCCGCATCGAGCCCCCCATCGAGCCCCACATTGGGCTCTCTGCTCAGCAGGGAGCCTGCTTCGCCCCTCTCTCTCTGTCTGCCTCTCTACCTACTTATGATCTCTCTCCTCTCTGTCAAATAAAAAAATCTTAAAAAAAAAAAGACCATAGTCTTGTTGATATTCTCAATCAAGAATGTCAAAGGAGGCAGTTTATATAGTGATTAAAATAAGGGATGTGAATTCAGATACTATTTTATAGCTTACTAGTTGTGTGACCTTGCCCATTATCCCTGTTTTCTTTAGTGTTATCTCCACTGAGACAGAAAGGTCAATTAATATTTCAAATTAGTTGTGAATCATAGCCCATGAAGTGGAAGGCACCATCTGGTTGAGTCCTACCCAGACAATTGGAGCCAATCATCATGTTCTCCAGCCTTCCTCTCCCAACTGGTACCTAATAAAACTTGATTATTTCCTGACCTTGTTATTTTCTTTCCATATTTGTGGTGTTGGAGTCATCTCTGACTCTTTTGTTGCCCTCTACAACTCATTGCTGAGACTTTGGTTGGCCACATTATTTGCCTCAGTAAAAACAAAGAAGCTATTCTATTTCTTACTACTGGACTCTGGTTACATCAAACACAACTTGGTTCTGAAAATATCTCAAAGACATATCCCTCAAAATTATTTCAAATTCTCCACTGATCCTTTTTTTTTTTTTTTTTTTTAAGATTTCATTCATTTATTGGACGGAGGGAGAAAGAGAGAGCACAGGGAGGAGGAGTAGTGGAGAGGCAGAGGGAGGAGCAGACTCTCTGCTGAGCGGCGAGCCCAATGACATGGGGCTCAATCCCAGGACCCTGGGACCATGACCTGAGCTGAAGGCAGACGCTCAACCAACTGAGCCACCCAAGTGCCCCACTCGCACTGATCTTAATATAGATTGCTTGCTTATCAGAGTGGATGGTCAGTCAGTGCTCAATTGGTGATGTTCATTTTTCCACTGCAGGTTAGTGTACGCTTAATCTCCATTGCAGAGATTCATTAATTTGGAAAACTTTTTAAAAATCAGATACTTAAGACATACTATTCATTTACTTTGCCATTTGCTGCTATTTGAGTTAAAGTTCTGTGGACATATAGGGGTTGAAAAATAGCTCAGAAAACCACAAAGAGGTCACTACTGTTGACAACTGAATCCCTCTGAAAAATAAGCACCTGCTCTTCTTATTTACTATAATAACAAATACCTGGTCTTTGTACAGGTCAAACAGGTTTTTTTATATTTTGCAAAAGGCAATTATTTGATATAAAGACTGTAGCTGTCTTTGGGCCTTGGTAATAAGATCTTAATCAAATATTGGGGGCTTCTGATATTACAAAAATACTTTGGCTAAATATTAATGGAGAAAGTTCAGGCAGTGGGAAAGGTTTCAATGCCATATACAAGCACATATTGTGGCCATGTTTTCACTAGCAATGAGCATGAGGAAGAAGTCTAACATGACAATCAGATTATTACTAAATGATTTTAAATGCTTAATTATGGCTTGCTTTAAAATTATGTTTTGGTTAGCCACTGAGGTAAAAAGCTGGTTAAGCCAATTAAAAATTTAGTATAATAGAAAGCAAAGGATGCACCTTTGCTGTTTACATGCCCGTTACCCACAGTAGGCTGTGATCATTTTGTTAGCAGGCATTTTTTTTTCAATTGGCATTCTTAATGTGTACCTCAGTATTTAGCCCATAAGAGGTGCTAAATAATGAATAAATGAGTGTCTGATTTGTAGCACCCTAAACACATATGTGCTTTGGGGAACAATAAGGGAAATATATTAACTACCACCTAAATGACACATCATTCAGGTAAAAATACTAGAGATGCATTGTCTAATATGGTAGCTACCAGACACATGTGGCTATTTAATTTAAATTAAAATTAATAAAATAAATTGAGTCCCTCAGTTGCATGGCTAAATTTAAGTGCTCAAAAGCCAGATGAAAGTAGTGGCTACCATAGTGGCTAGTGCAGATCTCAAATATTTTCTTCATTATAAAAAGTTCTATTGGAAAGCACTTTTTTTTAAGGTTTTATTTATTTGAGAGAAAGAGAGAGAGAGAAAGCATGATTGGGGCTCAGAGGGAGAAGGAGAAGCAGACTCCCCGATTTGCAGGGAGTACAATATAGGGTTCAATCCCAGGACCCTGGGATTATGACCTGAGCCGAAGGCAGATGTGTAACCGACTGAGTCACCCAGGTACCCCTGAATAGCACTTTTCTAGAGAGTGTGGTATTTTCTTCATATAAAAAAACAAAACCTCGGGGCGCCTGGGTGGCTCAGTCGTTAAGCGTCTGCCTTCGGCCTAGGTCAGATCCCAGGGACCTGGGATCGAGCCCCGCGTCGGGCTCTCTGCTCTGCAGGAAGTCTGCTTCTCCCGCTACCATTCCCTCTGCTTGTGTTCCCTCTCTCGCTGTGTTTCTCTCTGTCAAATAAATAAAATCTTTAAAAACAAAAACAAAAACAAAAACAACAACAACAACAAAAAAAAACAAAACCTCACTATGCCATTATATAAATTCCAATACATTCAGATGATTTCACAAACATGAATACTTTCAATTTTAAGGACTCCTGGGAGGATTCTACTATATGTGTCTTCATCAATTTGTAGTTTGTTATATTCTTACAATTCTTGGTGACTTTTTAATAAGTTCAAAAGATTACAGAGGACCCCCCCCAAAAAAAACACCTTAAACACGTAATTACCACACTTATGCCTGTTAAATATTCAGATTCCTAGATCCTACCTACCTTCAAGATCATGACCCAATAGGTCTGAGTTATCTTAGTGAAAATACATTATTAGACCTCCCCAGGTGATTTTGATGCACATGGCCCAAGGGCCACATATTAAAAAATTTAGCCTAAGAATTGCAAGGATTATATTCTTGCTTCATTTATTCAACAAAACGTATTGACTCTATATTACAGGCCCCAATCTAGGCACTAGGGCTATAAAGACAGAGAAAGAGAAGATATCAATGGAGAAAGTATTGATGGGTGGTACTTTTTGCACACTTGCCCCTCCCTATACCACTAATGGGCGCCCCAGCCAACACTCCAAACCTGCTCTCAGGTGTTCTCCAAGTGGATACTGACTTGTCTTTGTATGCAAAGCTGAGTCCAGGAAGGACTTGATACTAGCAGTAGAAGTAGTAGTAGTAGAGAAAGAAGCAAAAGGAGAAAAAGGTGGAGGATGAGGACAAGGTGTTAGAGGGGGATGAGGAGGAGAACAGGGAAATGGATAGGAAGAGAAGAAATTTAAGGAAGAAGGAGAGAAGAAATGAGTTTGAGAGGTAGGAAGGAAGGAGAATGGATAAAGTTGGTGACTGGATGTTGGGCAGGGCAATAAGCAAGAGAAGGGGGTCTGGAGTGGCATTTAGCTATCTGGTTCAGGTTGATAGAGAGTAAGGCCATTCACTTAAATATGGAATACAGAAAGAATTGTAATTTGGAGGGAAAGAAGATGGTTCACTTTTGATATGTTTGACTTATATGCTGCTTCTGGCATTTCAAATTGGAGACACCCAGAAGGTAACAGGGTAATCAGATTTAGTGCTTTGAAGATACAGATTTGGGATGCACCAGTGTTACCTGAAACCCTGGGCATGAATGAAATCATATAGGAAAACAAAACTATACTAAGAGAGAAGGCTTAAAAGGATGGGAATTTGGTGGACATACATTTTTAGGTAGTGATACTTGTTGTGGATTGATGAGCTTTCTGAAAATCAGATGATTTCTAGAGAATGTCAAATGTCACAGACTTACAAAATGTTACAGTTTCCAAGGTGTTGAGACTCCTGTTGAGAACTTCCATATTTCAGGAGTTTAATGATGAAAGAGGAAGGGAGGCCCATGAAAGACAGAGAAGAGGAGTCAAATTAGAGAGCAGGAAAACCAGATTTCCAACTTATGGACATTTAGTCACTTGAGCTGACACAATAGCAGATATATACCAGTTTAAATGAGTAGCCTGCTTCTCTTCTATTCCTGATTTTAAAATCAGGAAAGCATAAATTCATATTTAAGTTATTTACTGAATTCTCTTTTTCTTCATGGTCCCTCAGATTAGAATTGAATTCTCTCTCCATTCTGTTTTGGGTTTTCTTTCTTTGATTCAAAGAAGCCATGGATTGGTTAACTCAGGAAAGAGAGTTTCGTAGAGTTTATCAACAATCCACAATAGTTTTCTCTTCCACATAGGTATAAATTAGGGCTAGAGCAAGGCCATCTTGAATTTGTGTTTCCGTGGGGTCCCTACCTTTTATGTCACACTTACCTACAGAAGTTATGATGACTGTGAAATGAGCTTCATCTCGCCGTCCAGTAACATTGTTGTAAGCACAGCACATATAGTCAGTTGTCTTCTGGGCTACTTTCTCAGATGCAACTTCCAAGCGAGGCCCATGCTTAATGACATATGTTATATTGTCAGTCCTCTGGATCCAGGAGTAGGTGTTGGGGGGATAAGAATCAGCAGAACAATAAAACAAGATGGCCTCTCCAATATCAACAGTGAACACTTCCCCTACTTTTAGCCCTTTGTCAGAATTAACTCGAAGTCCATAAGGTCCATCTGCATTGATTAAAAAAAGAAATAAAGGCATGGCATAAATAATCACAACATAGTTATAGAGTTTGGGAGAGCTCAGAAGCATTTTACTTTCTATGAAAGTCTTCAAGTTAAACTTGGGCAAATAGGTCCTCATTTAGATTCCCAATAAATCATGAGGACTTAGAAATGTGTTATTCTGATATCCTTGACAATGGAAATTATTTGAGATGTGATTGAACTTATCTGAGATAGTGAAAGCCTTAAAACTCAGTACATAATTTTAGAGACACTGCCGTCATAACTGTGTGCTAAGCTTTTTTTTAATCATTACTTTTTTAAAAATTTAAATTCAATTAATTAACATATAATGTAATATTTGTTTCAGGAATACAGGTCTGTGAATCATCAGTCTTGTATAACACGTAGTGCTCATTACAACACATATCCTCCCCAATGTCCATCACCAAGTTACCCCATCCCTCCATCTCTCTCTCCTCCAGCATGTATGCTAAGCTTTTGAGTAATTAATTTATTGATAAATCTGCAATTGTGTTAGCAAGTATCAGCCTTCTGAAACCATAATTGCACTTGAAAGCATATTAGAAATAGATTATGGCCATTATTTTCTCATTAACAATCATACTTTGAGTATTATCTATTTTTCTTTTCAGTTCTAAGGGAGGTCATACAAATATTTATAAAATACATAGTTTCACATGAGCACAGATTTGTGCAAATAGATACAGAAGTGTCCTATATTTTCATGACACATTAGCAGTTAAAGAATTTTTTAAAAATTTCCCTGCAAA
The DNA here is from genome assembly GCA_028646535.1 of Procyon lotor. NCBI lineage: Eukaryota > Metazoa > Chordata > Mammalia > Carnivora > Procyonidae > Procyon > Procyon lotor. Next base: position 59,957,374 of record CM053614.1, on the reverse strand, counting down.
CCAAGATTAGAATCCTGTTTGGAAAAAACATACCTTCATTATCATTAACAAATATTCATTGATCATCAATAAACTACTTAATCATGAATATCCCATGATGTTTTTCCTTACTGCAATTTTCTTGTGGCATTTTGCTATGTCTATGGCACCAGATTGCCTGCAGATGAAGACATATTTCCCTTTGCTTCAGAAAATAAAGACAGAGATGGAAAAATTTCCTAGCTAGATAAAGTCTTTCTTGCTCAGTCTAAATCCTGATTTATATTCTAAAAACTTTAAGGTTTAGACATGATTGTGTTCAGTTTTTAGCTGATCATCACCAACATCTATTGGCTGCTTTCCATATGAAAGCATTTGAAGTACTTACACAGACAATCACATTTAATTTTTAAAGCAACCACGAGGTAGATGTTATTATTCCCATGATAAGATGAAGGAAGAGATATTTAAAAATTAATTATCCCATGGTCCAAACTTTTTATATAGCAGAGCTGGAACTCTAAAATATATGCATTTGATCATTCACATTACCACCCCCAAAATGTATGTGGTATAATTTTCTATATCTAGTAATGAGATTGAAGCAGTGATCAAAAACCTCCCAAAAAAACAAGAGTCCAGGACCTGACGGATTCCCTGGGGAATTCTACCAAACATTTGAGGAAGAAATAATACCTATTCTTCTGAAATTGTTTCAAAAAATAGAAACAGAAGGAAAACTTCCAGGCTCTTTCTATGAAGCTAGCATTACCCTGATCCCCAAACCAGGCAAAGACCCCATCAAAAAGGAGAATTTCAGACCAACATTCCTGATAAATATGGATGCTAAGATTCTCAACAAGATCCTAGCTAATAGGATCCAACAGCACACTAAAAAGATTATTCCTCATGACCAGGTGGGATTATCCCTGGGATGCGAGGGTGGTTCAACATTCGCAAATCAATCAATGTGATAGAACAAATCAATAAGAGAAGAGAGAAGAACCACATGGTCCTCTCAATTGATGCAGAAAAAGCATTTGACAAAATTCAGCACCCATTCCTGATTAAAACTCTTCAGTATAGGGATAGAAGGAACATTGTTCAACATCATAAAATCTATCTATGAAAAGCCCACAGCAAATATTATTCTCAGTGGGGGAAAAGCTGACAGCCATCCCTTTGAGATCAGGAATACAACAAGGATGCCCACTCTCACCACTCTTGTTCAACATAGTACTAGAAGCCCTAGTGACAGCAATCAGACAACAAAAAAAATAAAAGGTATTCAAATTGGCAATGAAGAAGTCAAACTCTCTCTCTTCACAGATGACATGATACTTTATATGGAAAACCCAAAAGACTCCACCCCCAAAGTACTAGAACTCATACAGCAATTCAGCAACGTGGCAGGATACAAAATCAATGCACAGAAATCAGATGCTTTCCTATACACTAACAAAGAAAATATGGAAAGGGAAATTAGAGAATCGATTCCATTTATGGTAGCACGAAGAATCCTAAGATACCTGGGAATAAACCTAACTGAAGAAGTAAAGGATCTGTACTTGAGGAACTTCAGAACGCTCATGAAAGAAGTTAAAGAAGACACAAAAAGGTGGAAAAGCATTCCATGCTCATGGATCAGAAGAATAAACATTGTTAAAATGTCTATACTGCCCAAAGCAATGCATACTTTCAATGCCATCCCGATCAAAATTCCACCATTTTTTTTCAAAGGGCTGGAACAAATAATCTTAAAATTGGTATGGAACCAGAAAAGACCCCGAATTGCTAAAGAAATGTTAAAAAAGAAAAACCAAGCTGGGGGCATCACATTGCCTGATTTCAAGCTTTACTCCAAAGCTGTGATCACCAAGACAGCATTGTCCTGGCACAAAAACAGACACATAGACCAGTGGGACAGAATAGAGAGCCCAGATATGGACCTGCAACTCTATGGTCAAATAATCTTTGACAAAACAGGAAAAAAATATCCAGTGGAAAAAAGACAGTCTCTTCAATACATGGTGCTGGGAAAATTGGACAGCTATATGTAGAAGAATGAAACTTGACCATTCTCTTACACCATACACGAAGATAAACTCGAAATGGATAAAAGACCTCAATGTGAGGCAGGACTCTATCAAAACCCTAAAGAAGAACATAAGCAGTAACCTCTTTGACATCAGCTACAGCAACTTCTTTCAGGACATGTCTCCAAAGAGAAAAGCAAAAATGAACTTTTGGGACTTCATCAAGATAAAAAGCTTCTGAACAGCAAAGGAAACAGTCAACAAAACAAACAGGTAACCCACAGAATGGGAGAAGATATTCGCCAATGTCACTACAGACAAAGGTCTGATATCTAAGATCTATAAAGAACTCCTCAAACTCAACACTCACAAAACAGATAATCACATCAAAAAATGGGCAGAAGACATGAAAAGACACTTCACAAAAGAAAACATACAAATGGCTAACAGACACATGAAAAAAGGTTCATCATCTTTAGCCATCAGGGAGATTCAAGTCAAAACCACATTGAGATACCACCTTACACCAGTTAGAATGGCCAAAATCAACAAGACAGTAAACAACAAATGTTGGAGAGGTTGTGGAAAAAGGGGAACCCTCTTCGCTGTTGGGAATGCAAGTTGGTGCAGTCACTTTGGAAAACAGTTTTGAGATTCCTCAAGAAATTGAAAATAGAGCTACCCTATGACCCTGCAATTGCACTACTGGGTATTTACCCCAAAGAAGTAGATGCAGTACAAAGAAGGGCCACGTGTACCCCAATGTTCATTGCAGCAATGGCCCAATCGCTAAACTGTGGAAAGAAACAAAATGCCCTTCAACAGATGAATGGATAGAGAAGATACGGTCCATATATACAATGGAATATTATGCCTCCATCAGAAAGGATGAATACCCAACTTTTGTATCAACATGGGGGGACAGGACTGGAAGAGATTATGCGGAGTGAAATAAGTCAAGCGGAGAGAGCCAATTATCTTATGGTCTCACATTTGGAGCAAAAGAAAAAACATGGAGGGCATTGTGAGAAGGAAAGGAAGGGTGAATGGGAGGAAATCGGAGGCGGAGATGAACCATGAGGGACTGTGGTCTCTGAGCAACAAACTGAGGATTTTGGGAGGGGAGACAGGTGGGGGGTTGGGCGAGCCTGGTGGTGGGTATTGAAGAGGGCACGTATTGCATGGAGCACTGGGTGTGATGCATGAACAATTTATCTTGTAACACTGAAAAATAAAAGTATTTGGGGGAAAAATAAATATAAACAAATAAATAAAAATTTTCTATATCAGAATAGTTTCTTGTTATGTAACTATACTATTAGCTCTTTATAAGTTAAAATTGTCTAATTATATATGAATTTTGTACTCAGTTAATCAAATAATCAATCAATAAATTCTTGTTTGAGATATACTATTAGACAATATATTTAATATAAGAGAGAAAAATGTGTAAAATAAAGTTCTACTCTCAAGGAATTAATAAAATGGAAAAGGCTATGGATGGTTTGCTCAGTAATAACCTAATCTCAAAGATTCTGATTTTTTTTAAAGAAGTACTGACTATCTCTCATTATAGGGAATATTATGATGTAATGATTACACAGTAGTCATTATTAGTTATCACTATGTTAAATCCTGATTTTGTCAATAATTATTTAAGTGTTCTTCAGAAGTCATTTAAGCTTTTAGGTCTCACTTTTGCTCACCTTTGCTACAAAAAGGTTGAATGGAAGAATGGTTGCCAAAGATCCTTCTCCCTTTGAAATACCTTCGAATGACTGATACCATGCTGAAGCTATTTTGGATACTGGCAAGTCAACCTTAAATTTCCAGATTCCCAGAGTGGTTCTCTTGTATGTCAGCATTTTCTGACCAATCTACTATTGGGGAAACACATTTCCTAAGATAAAACAGAAACTAAAGATGCAAAACAATAAATTATATTTAGCTAAGGAACATGAACTTTATACATATTTGCTTCCTAAAGACACAAACATCTGCAGGGAAGCTATAGATTTACATTAATATGTATATATGAGATGGTCCTGATTTCAAAAGGCAAATAAAGATGTTAGTATCTTCAAATTTGAAGTAATCAGGAACTGGAGACAGAAGATTAAAGTGAAGAGAAATGAATGCCCTTTGTTGCACTGCATTAGCTGTACTAGAACTCTGTTATATGGTTCTCTCATTTCAGGCTATGATACGGTCTCTGGGGAAAAACCACTCTTTCAAACTATGTGCTAAGTGGAACCCTCTTATTCTGAATTCCACCAAACAGTGGGTTATGTAATAGGAATGAAGAGCTGTTTTCACTCACTCAACCAAAATCTATACTGAGACGTTAATGTGTGTATAGTATTGTTGTAGGCATTGTGTGAGAATCTGAGTGTTGTAGACATGATTCTTGTGGCTGTTCTCCCAGGCCCCGTGCAGCAGCAGGGTCTTCAAATTCTCAGCATTGACAGAACACTAAAGAAGCAAAGACCACCAACTGGTAAGTACTGGTTATGGTTCACATGGTAGAAAACCAAGAGGAGAAAAGTTTGGAACAAGAGACTTGAGTCTGTGCACAAAAACTAAAGTCTGAGAGAGCTTTTCTGCCGAGCAGTAATAAACAAGGGAAGTGTGGTCATAAAAATACACCCATTCAGTTAAGTCTGTCTTCATTGGCTTTCAGGGTTTACAGAATGTGACTATAAAAACAAATTGCTTGATAATTTGACACACATAAAAATGAGTAATATTCTGTTCAGTGTGCTGACATTACTCAAAACTTTTTTTGAGAATTCCTCAGTTGGAATTGCCTTAGGACCCTGGAACATAATGGAGTATTCTCAAAAGTAGTAATTCTTTCACTTTGGAGAATGGGCTCAATTTGTAAAGGAAACCCACAATCACTTACAGTCAAATTTGGTGAATAAGGTTGATTATCTAATTTAATAATATTGTTCTAGTTTAAAATAAAACATGCTTCTAAAGAAAGGACTCTCAGCTTATCTTCCTTATATGTACGCATATTTTGATTTTGCTACTTCCTCATTTGTTGGGTTTCATGATTGGCATAAACTTTTCTCCTCTGTCTTAATTATATGCTATATCTAGTTCTTCAGAGTTAGCTTCAAAATCCCTCAAACTTTCCCAGCCCCCATACAAACATTTCTCCCAGTTCTTGGAGCCTAATACCTTGAAGCATTTAAATTCCTTGCCTCTGATATGATTTCTTAAAATATAACTTACTTTATCTCTTTATATAGGAAATACATGTTTATTGCAGGAAATCTTGAAATTCAGAGAATCACAAAAAGGGAAAGAAAACTCATTTGTAATTTTACTGTTCGAAGAATGAATAACCATATTTGTGTATGATCTTTCAATCTTCTATTCTTCTCTCACATACACACAGATTTTTCCCCTCCCTCCCTCCCTCCCTCCCTCCCTCCTTTCCTCTCCTTTCCTCTCCTTTCCTTTCCTTCCTTCCTTCCTTCCCTCTTTCTCTCTCTCTCTATACTGCTTACAATGTTTTATTCTTACTACACTATGATATTATTTCCTTTTTAGCACTTCAGCCTGACCATCTTTTACTTTGAGGTGCAGCTGAATGCATTATTCATGAGAATGGGCAATCCAATTGAAGACATTTGGAGTGATTCAACCAGTGTGGCCTCTGACATTGAAAATGAAAGGAGGATAATTCTATTTTGACTTTGGATTATGGTTCAGTTTCTTGCCTGTGGCAGAGAACTCCCAATAGGAATAAACCCTTTGCCTCAGAAATGGCTGTTTACTAAGTGACTTGTAAAATCACATATCATCTGTTCTCTTTAACAATTTATGGCTGGGTGGGAACAGTACCGAAATTTCCATCATGATGCTGCTTGCCACCCTGCTTGGGAGCAGATGGTAAGTATTTACTGTGACTGACCTTTTTTTTTTTCTTTAATTTTTATCACTTAAAGTACTTCCCTGCAGCAGTGCCATATGTTGCACACAAAACACAGTGGTTACTGGGTTATTATTTACAACAGAGCTGCAAGGCACATACATTTCATGGACTATAAGTAGGTATTTGTCTGAATTACTGACTTGACGTTATATTCCAAACAAGTTCATTACTAGGTTATGACATCATAACCTCATACATACGAGGCCAGTCTTGATAGATTCTGTTAAACTTTTTCTGCCAAAATAAAAAATAATTCCCGCTTCCACGGAGGAAGCTGTCACAGAAAGAGTGTCTCAAGAAAACAGAGCTGTTGATTCATGCTGAAATTCTAAATTACGATGTGGACCTCTACGGTGGAATATTGGAATATGACATTTTTATTGAGAAACATTGCTAAAGATCAGAAACAAAAACAAAAACAAAATAAAACGAAAGGCCAAAGCACTATAATTAAGAAGCTGTTATCTTATGATGGGAATTTAAACTTGTTTCATCAAGTAACACTGGAATCTGAAAGGGATATGAAGAAAGATCATCTGTTCCACTTTAGTCAAGTTTAAGAAACCTGTATCAAGTTCTTAATCTGTGTCAAGTATTGCCCTAGGGATACAAAGATGAACAACACAGAGCTCGTATTTTGGGTTGGAGTGCTTATGAGTAGAAAGACGCTAGTGTAGTGAGTACCAGGAAAAAAGGGGTGTTAAAGAAGCACAGCGAACCTCTTAGTCACACTGAAGAGCTGAGACAAGGTCGGGGCAGGTGAGCATTTCTGGAAAGATGATACCATGAAGGAAGAAGAGGGTGCAGCCAGGTGAAGAAAGAGAAGTGGGAACATCAACCAAGGCGTATACTCCCAGTTTGTATAGAATGGTAAAGAGTGCAAAAATGTTGATGCTACATCAACAGAAAAAAAAAATGACAAATCTTCAAATTACATACTTTACTTATTGTAACCCAAAATTAAACCAAACTGAACAAAAACCAAAAATAAACAATAAAACAGGGCTAAAATAGCAATAGAAAGAAAAATGTAAAAATTAATGAGTCTGAAAAAAGTTAACGAGTCTGGGTTGTGTTTCTCTATGTTATGTGATAAGCAATAATTGTTTAGCATAATTCAGACCAGGATGCTTGATTTTTGAATCAAACAAACTATGAATGGATGAATGAATAAGTGAATGAATGAAGGTCAGTAAGATGAGACTGTTGACTAAGTGAAGAACTTTGCATTTGAATGTAAACATAGTCAAGAAAGTAAATTAATAATACTATATTCACAATTACCGCTTAACAAGAGCAATAATTATTGTTAAACCATCTAGATAATTTATCTTTACAATACATAAGTGGAACATACATTTGTAAATTTTCCAAATGTACTTCTTCCTACTATCTACCATTAGTCTTACTAATGACTGATGTTTCTCTGTGAGATTTCCATAGACTATGTCTAAAAGAATGTAAGGAAAAATGTTTAGTCCATGATAGATGACATATTCTGTGAAATCTGAATTTATTTGGATGGGGATATTTTTATTCTTTAAAATAATACAGGATAAAAAAGAAGATTTTGGAATTTAAAGCATAATATTTATAGGTATGACTAGGTTTTTCCCTCATTTTTTTATTCTTTACACCCTGTGTATCACCATATTCTATGATAATAATGAGATTGGGGCATGAACTTGTACATGTTAAAATAAAAATTTGGGGGGGTGCCTGGGTGGCTCAGTGGGTTAAAGCCTCTGCCTTCGGCTCAAGTCATGATCTCAGGGTCCTGGGATCGAGCCCCGCATTGGGCTCTCTGCTCAGTGAGGAGCCTGTTTCCCCCTCTCTCTGCCTGCCTCTCTGCCTACTTGTGATCTCTCTTCTCTCTGTCAAATAAATGAATAAAATATTAAAAATAATTTGGGGTACCTGGGTGGCTCAGTCGGTTAAATGTTTGACTCTTGATTTCAGCTCAGGTCATATGATCTCAGGGTTGTGACACTGAGCCCCGCAACGGGCTCTGCACTAGGCATTGAGCCTGCTTAAGATTCTCTCTCTCCCTCTCCTCTCTGTCTGCCCCTCCCCACCCCTCCTTCTGGTGCACGTGGGCGTGGCGCATGTGCACACTTTCTCTCTCTCTCTTTAAAAAAAAAAAAAAGTAAAAAAAGAGGGCGCCTGGGTGGCTCAGTTAGTTAAGCATCTGCCTTTGGATCTGGTCATGATCCCATGGTCCTGGGATTGAGCCCCGCATCAGGCGGCTCCCTGTTCAGCGGAGAGCTTGCTTCTGTGCCCCTCCCCTGGCTCATGCACTCTCCCTCTCAAATAAATAAATAAATAAAATCTTAAAAAAAAAAGTCTTAGTCTCACTTTGCCAGATTAAAATAAACTATATAGCCAAATAAAAGTGTTTTTCAAGATGCAAATGATATTTTCGAGTAATCACGAATAAACATGTAATTGTTTATGCAATTTCCCCCAGGAATTTTTCATTTAAATCTATGGCTAGAGTTTAAAGATAGACAAATAAATGGAGAGACAGATAGACTAAAAAAAAAACTGATATAAAGAAAATATTTTCATATAAACAAAATAATGTTAACTACTGGTAATGTTTGGGAAAGAAAATGTTCTTCTCAAGGTATTCTTTCAGTTTTCTCTTTGCAGGCATCTTCTAAATGATCCAGGTCCCCCATAACTTCTTGCTGCCACGTTCCCAATTATGTCAGCATAGTTTTGGTTCACAAGAAAAAAAAAACAAGAAAGAAGAAAAAGACGGAGGGGAAGAGCTAAGATCATTGAGTTCTTCCTATGTGCTGCTCACTGATTTCTTTATTCATAAAATCTCACCTAATCCTCCCCCATCCAACGTGAGACAGGTATTATTAGCCTTATACCAAGGACAGTGGAGATAAGGAGAATGAGGACACTGATGCACCAAAAAGGGGTCACTTGCACATACTGCTCACGGCAGAACCAAGGCTTTAGCCCAGGCAGACTCAGTTTTCAGCTCAGGCTCATAACCACTGTGCTCTCTACTGCACTCCCCAAATGACACATTAACTAGAATTTAATCTCGTTGAAACAAAAGATCATCAGTTAACAAGAAATGCTCCAGCACAAGCTCACTTCCTGCTGTCTCTCACCACACTGAATGGCTGTTCCTTAGGATTAATATTCAGTAGATGATATCTGGCTGCTTTAATATCTTGATTTGCATTTTGTACCTTCTATGTGAATGTAAACCATTTAGACCAAGTAATAAAGAATAACATAAAGATGTATCTACTACATAGCCCTAGATTCGATTCACTTTACCGGCTCACATTTTTTTCCCCACTGTGTTTAACTTCAAATATTTAGGTCTTGTGCTACTTGTAGTTGAATGGAAGTGTTAATTCATGTCAGAATAAACTTATTCAGTCAAGAAGATAACGACACTTACAAATAGGCCACACTAAATCTGAATTTTTCACTCTAATACAATGTTAGTCATGCAGATAGGCACGGTTTTTTTTTTTTGGGAATCTATTTCTCAGCCTATGCATTAAGGCAGACAGAATATTTTCACAATGTCATCTGAATATAAAATTATATAAAACTGTAAAAATATAGCTAAAAGTTCTGCTATAAAAATAATGCCATTGTTAAACATAATGTAATTAATTACTGTAACAAATCTCAAGTAAGTTGCTTGCAGTGTGTGGTGTTTTGGTATTTCTTGGTGAAAAACTGTAATTTCCTCCTTCTTTGGCATTTTTAATATAATTTCTTCTGTTTCCACATGAAGAGAGTGGTTCATCTTTGAGACAATGAATTTTGGACTAGGTTGGACTAGGAGTTAATCTTCTTTGGTTCCCTTACACCAAAAATGACTTACACAGTATATGAAGTTTTTTATATTTCTATGTGGATAATACTTTTCAGAAAAATATATTCTCAAATTGCTCTTAAATATGTTTAACCACTGATACAGTTCAAAATTGGTGACTTTTCCTTTCTGTATTATTGGTTAATAAAATGTGTCCTACTTCCCTTTTTTCCTTTCCTATATATAACGTTTCTATGATTGTATGATGTTTGTGATCTATCTTGAAAACGTGCTCTCTTGACAAACATTTTTTGATTTAGCCTAGAATATGTGTCTAAATTTTAGCTTATAAACCATTCTTTAGTATTTTTTTATTTGAACCTTTGTTTAAAAAATAATTTTTCCTCATTGATTATCATATAAGGCCTGGTGTTCAAAGCACTCCATGCTTTAACTCAAATATATCTATCTGACCATCTAGTCTACACGTCCCTTGCTGTATCCTTCACTCTAACTAAACCGGACCATTTGCCTAAACTTTGACCTCTGCTTTGGGCTTGGGTTCCTGCTGTCCTCATCGCCTAAAATGGTTTTTCCAGACACTGTTACTTGCCCCAGTCATGCCCATTGTTCAAGATTCATCTCAAATATTACTTTCTACAATAACAGTTCTCTCTAGCCAGAAGTATTCCTTCTCTGAATTTCCATAGCCTCGTAATATTCTAGTGATAAAATGGCTAATAGTTGTAGAGTACTTACAATGGGTTGGTCACTGTTCTAAGCAATCTGCACATAGTAACAGATTTAATCCTCAGAGTAACTCTCTGAAGTAGATGTTACTTGGTACTTTAATGGTATTAACACCATTATATGGATGAAGAAACTGAGGCACAAAGAGGTAAGGTAATAGATCTAGGATTTGAACCCAGGCCTCTGGCTCCAGAGTTCTTGTTCATAGCCATTACGGTCCTTTGTATACTTCCCTATGGTATTTATGAGATTCTATTTCATACATTTTATTGTGTACATTTTCTCACTTCTGCTTAACTATAGGATAGCTTCCAGTTTCAAGATTCAATGATTCTATTTCTTTTGGCTTAATTTTGCTGGTACAAGCAACCTCACTGGATACCTGAATCACACTATTTTACTCCTCTCCCTGCACTTACTCTTCCTGCCCCAATCCTGGAGCTCAGTTTTACTGTTGAGCTTTATCTAATTGGAAAAACCTACATTTTGTACATATGCTGATGCTTTTTCCCAAAAAGTTAATAACACACCTCTTCAAGAGGACTCCATTAATTCTGTATTGAAGAAAATAGAATCAATAATATAAACAGCCTCTGTTTACTGAATGCTTGCTTTGTGTTAGTCATCGGCTATTTTTCAGACACCTGAAATGTGGTGAGGTAGTTTTGACTCTTTCCATTTTACATAAGAGGCTCAGAAAGGTCAAGGAATTTCTTCAGGTTATGTGGGTAATGATAGAATCCCATCTCCTACATAGGTCTATCTACCTTCTAAGCACCTAAATGATAGGCTTTGGGACCTCTTGTAATATAATTATACAGATAATAAGTGACGAGTAAATAGATACAGTTAATTCTGCCCAATGATTCAACTAGCTGAAGCCTCTACCCTCATGCCACAGGGTTGAGAAGTTTTCCTTTCCCATTCCTCACGCTTTTTATTACACTGCTGTTGTGGCTATGCTCTAAGCTACATAGTGACTGATGAGAAGACTTCCCAATGTGATAGGTCATTGGTTCTCAACTAGGGGAGATTTTGCAACCTTCACAACAGGGGACATATGGCAATATCCAGAGACATTTTTAGTTGCCACAACTGAAGGTCCATTAAACATCCTGTAATACATAAGAGAGCCTCCACAACAAAGATCTGTCCAGCCCAAAATGTCACTAGTGTGGACATTGAGAAACCCTGTGTGAAGCTGAAATTAGACTGCAAAACTAAACATATTAGAGGCGGTGCTATGAAGTAGAGGGGACTGGGAAAAATAACACAATAAAGGAAGAGGGATCTTGCTTGGGCTGGATGATAATATGACACAAACTGAAGAGTTTGATGGACTTAACTCTGTATATGAGATTAGATGACAATAACAGCAACAACAATGGAAAAAAAAGCAAAGAATATTGAGATCTGAAATAATTACTGATCCTCTGAGAACCTTAATAGCTTACTGAAGAATAATTGAGTTTTCACTAAAAATGAAGCTGAGAAAATGGGCAGAGAAAACAGCCATGCCCTGGGATGTAATACCCATGCATAATCTGGGAACATTCTTTCTCCCTGTGGTCAGCTACAGAGTACCCCCTCTCCCAGTTTATGATCACCAATTCTTTGTTCTTAGAGCAAATAAATTAGTGCCTTCTGCATCGGTTTTTGATTCTTAAAATTGAGGTTCCTACATTTCACTGGATATAAGGTCACACGACGGACCAAATCAGAAAATGTATCCTAAAAGACTCACAGCCAGTATTTCACCCTGATCTTCAAGAAATAGGGTCATACTACTAGATACATTTCATGACAGAGACTGTGTTTAAGAAATATAATTACAACTAGTACTATATTACAATAACGTAAAAAACAAATGACAGTTTGTGTTGATATTCTCTGTCACCACCCCTGTGTAAACTTCTCAGAAGAAAAGTCATGAATATATATATTTTTTAAAACTTACAATATATGGTAGGCATAATGATGTCACTTTCCATCTCACTGACAGGATTCTTCACCAGGCAACTGTAATTTCCAATATCTTCTTTGGTCACTGGAGCAATATGAAGGGTATTGTTTTGTAGAGAAAAGGAGGTGGTGGAGCTGGTGTGGACAGGCCTTTCATTTTTTAGCCACTGGTACACCAGCCGGGTGCCCCCCTCCACGAGGCATGTCAGGGTCATGTTCCCCACATACTCCACAGCTCCAGAGGAAGGCTGAGTCTGTACCATTGGTTTTGTGACAGGATCTACAACATCAAGAGACACAAACGGTGTTTGCCAATATGGAATTATAATACAAGTCTGTGTGATCTTTCAAATATCAAATCCTAGGGAAAGGATTCTAAGATTTTATATTTTTGTAGATGTGACAGTTCAGAAAATAAAGAAAAGAATAAAAAATAATTCATCAAAAATGCAAAATGGTAAAAATATAAAAATATCATTTATAGCAGAGATAACCAAATTCCAGAATATACTCTTGAAGGATTTTCTAATGAAAAACCTTACTTTATAGATAATGCAGTTAGTTCAGAGAACACCAACTTCCTTATTTCCTGTTCACTGTGCTTTTTCCCACACCATAAAGGTATACTCTCACGGGCAGTTTACCTGGCATTCCCCCTCTCTTGATTTGTTCTAGTGTCCCAAGAATGGCTGCTGGGGCTAGGTAAACCTAAATTTTTATCCACCATCTGTAAAATATAAAGCTCATATATATTACACTTGTGGGATATTGAGGGAAAGTTTTAGAGAATCACATTTTCACCACTTACTTTTCCTTTTACATAAGTGAACTACTTATATGTTTTAATTGCTGTGCAATTGCAACATTATGTTAGCCACTTTACAAACCAAATTCTACATTTCAGTGCTGATTCAATTTGAAAACAGGATAAAATGTGTTATTATGATTACATCCCATTAGAGATACAAAAGACAAATCCAATAGTAATTCCTGTTGGAACTTCAAGTAATAGGAAAACAGTTTTATCTCATGAATCTGCTACATGATGCTATTTGTCAAATGAACAAATCTCCAAGAATGAGCAAATATTTCCTCCCTGAGTTTTAACTGTAAAACTGTTGGGTAAGGGTTGGAATTATATAAGCATCCACAGAAAATTTCGGCAAACTTTGTTAATCTTTGAGGTTCTTGGTTTTGTTTGATAAAGGACAGTGACTTGACCTGAGTCACACAGCAGTCAGTGACAAACCAAAGGGGGCTTTATATCTGGCAATGTTTCTCTCTTGCATTTTGGAAGAATATATGTTTAATAATCTCCTTCCATGCACCATCACAGAGAGAGTGAGATGACAGATAAGTGAGAAATGACTGGCTCTAATATTTAAATTTCAATTTCCTATCAAGCTTTAAATTGGGGTTGATGAATCTCTGAAGGTAAATTCCTCTTGACTCATGCACTAATTTTCCTACACAGAAAAATGTGCATTGGGGAATGAACAGACCCAATCCTTCAGCCCAGAGAATATAGGAGAAAATGAAAAATAAGAAAGGAACTGAAATAATTTGCAGGGGACCGAAGTAGTTCTGAACCCTCCAGTTTTTCTTAAGATGGGTACAATCAACTTGTTTGTTCAATTTAATCTTTTAGAGTCCCTGGCAAGAACAAAGAATGTGGAATAGCTTTTGTTCACATTATTATGATTAAAAAGAAAAATTAGTTGTGTATGGTTACTACACAGGAAAAGCTTATGTTTCAAATATCTCTTCGGGTGGAAACAGATGTGGTATGGGATAAGTCAAATAAGTAATATCAAAGGTCTCCTATGGGGAGAACCAATCAGAATAGGCTATGATCATATACCTGCCTTAAACAGTGTGATTCACATGTGGAAGTTTTCTAGGAAGATATTTTACACAGGCCCTAAGCCCCTATTAAGACTTTTTAGTTGCATTTCTCCAAACAGATCCAATTTTACTAGATATTAACATGATGAATGTTCCATTAAATTTTGGGGAGAGAATAAATACTACCCAGGAGAATTTCATGAACATTTTCTCCTTTTCTCTTTTCATAGTTGCTCTATAGGCATCTGCTTCCACATCCCATGCCTTTGCTTTCCTCAATCTTTTTAGTCCCCACTCATTTACTCCACACACACTGAGTGCCTGCTAAAGGCCAGCATCAGCTTTTAGGCACCGAGGACAAAGAAGCAAATACAAAGTCCCTGCTCCCATGGACTGCATATTCTAGGTGGAGGAGAAAAAAAGCAATGAAATAAAAATACATAATACATGCAGGTGGAAATAAGTGCTATGAAAAGAATAAATCAGAACTCAGATAGTAACTCTCTCTCTATCCGTTTAGGGGAATCTCTCTCTCTGTCACTATCTGTTTGGGGGAAATCTCTCTGTTTGGGGGAATAACGTTATACTTTATAAGGTGCTCAGGAAAACTATCACAGATAAAGTGACATTTTGGCTGAGACCAAAAGGAAATAGGAGAGGGAATCATGCTATTATCTGGGAGAAAAGCAGACTAGGTAGACTGAATAATAAGTACAGACGACTTGAGGTATAAGTGCGGTTGGCCTATTCTAGGAAAAGCTAGGAGGCCAGTGTAGTCAGAAGAGAGCAAGTGAGGGATCAGGGAGGTAGGAAATGGGGTCAGAGAGATGCTGGGTATGCTGGGAGGGATCATGTGGGGCCTTATAGGACATTGTTAGTACTCTGGCTCTTATTCTAAATGAGACAGAAAGCCATGGGAGGGTTTAAAGCTGCAGGAGGTGGGAGTAGAAGCAGGAGACCAGGTAGCAGGCTATTAGGGACAGTCCAGGCCAGAGCTAGTGGTGGGGTTGAGAAGGCAGGCAGAGGGGATGGTAGGAAGTGACTGAACTCTGTATTTTTTTTATTTTTTATTTCTTTATTTGAGAGAGAGGGGAAGTGAGAACATGAGAGGAGAGAAGGCCAGAGAGGGAAGCAGACTCCCTATGGAGCTGGGAGCCCAATGCAGGACTCGATCCCAGGACTCCAGGATCATGACCTGGGCCAAAGGCAGTTGCTCAACCAACTGAGTCACCCGGGTGCCCTGAACTCTGTATTTTAAAGGTAAAGCTGACAGTGATAACTTGTGGACTGGATGTGGGGTGTGAGAGAAAGAGGGGGGTCAATGGTGATAGCAAAGTTTTGGCCTGTGTAATTGATGGAATGGAGTTGGTCTTTACTAAAATGGAGGAAAATTTAAGTCATAACCTGTTATATAATCAGGTTTAAGGGGAAAAATCAAAAGTTGGGATTTGGACATAGTATATTTAAGGCATGCTACTTCTATACCTCAATAAGGAAAATAAAGGTCTGAAATTTAGCTGACTCCATAATCCCTCAGAGGACATTTCCAGCAACTTCTATTGTTCCTTAACTATAGTCCTTGAGCAAGTCTCATCCTCCCCCAAATGGTGTATCAAAATAAAATTATTCATGTGACAAATAAAGGCTCTTCCCAGGGTGTGTTTTGACACTGAGAAAATGAAATTTCCTCCATTATTGTATCAGCAACTTTATCCTTGATCGTTTCCAGGCAAACAAATAAATTCTGCTTATTGCTTGATTACCTTTTGTTGGGCACTGTGCATATACTTAACATGAACGTCTTACTTAATATTCAGAAAGCCTCGTGACAGATAAAATGTAATTTGTGCCATGAAACACTGAGGCTTTGAGGGTTAATTAATCTGCCCAAAGTTGCAGAGCCAGGACCTAAAGCCGCGCTGTTACTAACAGCCATGCTCCCCAGTGGCCCAGGCCATTTATAGTGGACTCACCATCAACGGTCACTTGTATCTTCTGACTAGCTGAGAGAGTTCCATTTCCCTGAATGTTGACCTTCACGATGTAATTGCCTTCATCAGTGAACTGCAATGGGTTGATGAGCAGAGACGCGTTGGGTGGCATCATGGTGAACTTGTGCTGGTATTCCAAGTCGGGAACCACAGACCTGTTCACAGAGCCCAGTAAGTATTTGGGCATCGTGTGGGGTCTCTCAAACAGCCATATGATCTGGATGTCTGATGCCAGCGTGTGGAATCCATAGTGCACGGGGAGGTAGAGGGCCTGACCCCTGATGCCATGAACGGTGTGTGAGGGCACCGTCACTTTCAGCCCCGAGCAAGCACCTGCTGCGAAGGAAAGGAAAGTTGTAATGACGCTGAGCCACATTTCATAATCTAAGAGGCAATACGGAGAGAAGCTGATCGGGTGATAATGCTTACAAAGGAGAGAGGCTTCTAGGTACTGACCATTCTAGTACCTGCAGAGGTAAATATTTGTCTCTGAAACCTTCTGCATTTTAAAAACTCCACCCAAAGACTATGTTGATTGAATGGCTTCTTTTAAAGGCAAGATGAAAAGGAAAAGCAGAAGTTATTATCTATGCCTGTTAAAGAATAATGGGAAAAAGAGAACCGGGAAAGATTATTAGTTCTAAAGTCCAATGAAACCCCTAAAAATTATGAAATTGTATTTGAATCATATCATATCCCAATTAAACTCGGTGATTTGAGAATACTGAGGGGTTACTTCCTCCTCAGAATCTCCCTCCAAAGTCTTCTGCAATGGCTTACTAGTCCATTTTGGAAGCCTTCCCCTTTAGCCAAGCCTTGTCACGTGGAAATATCCCAAGGAGATTGGCATTGAACTATTATCATTCATGGTCAGTCATTCCTGCCCAGAAGCAGGAATCTGGTTGGTGTGTCTGAGGAACAGCAAGAGGGAGCAATTTACACTTAGTGAGATGGGGATAAAACTGGAGTTTTGTGAGCAGAGAGGGATATGATCTTTCTTCTCCTTTCCTCCTCCTCCTCTCCCTCTTCCCCCTCCCCTTCCCTCTCCCCTCCCCATCCCCCTCTCCTTCCTTCTTTCCTTCCTTCCTTCCTTCCTTCCTTCCTTCCTTCCTTCCTTCCTTCCTTCCTTCCTTCCTTCCTTCCTTCCTTTTCTTCTTCTTCTTCTTCTTCTTCTTCTTCTTCTTCTTCTTCTTCTTCTTCTTCTTCTTCTTCACTCTAGTGACTGTGAGAATAGACTGAGATAGGGATAGGAGCAGGAAGACCACTAAGGAGGTGACTACAATAAAGTAGGCAAGAGGGGGGTGCCTGGGAGGCTCAGTCAGTTAAGTGTCTGCCTTCAGCTCAGGTCATGATCTCAAGGTCTTGGGATCAAACCCCACATCAGGTTCCCTGCTCAACAAGGAGCCTGCTTTTCTCTCTCTCTCTGCCTGCTGCTCCCACTGCTTGTGCGCGCGCTCTCTCTCTCTCTGTCAAATAAATAAATAAAATCCTAAAAAAATAAAATAAAATAAAGTAGGCAAGAGATGTTTATACCACAGGCCAGTGTGGTAGTAAAAGATAATGTGAGAAAAGCTAGTGGTACTAACAGGATTTGATGACATATTGGGGTGAAATACAAGAAACAAAGACAAGTCAAGAATGATTCTAAGGTTGTCAACCTGATCAAATGGAAGAATGGATGCCATTTATTAATGGGCAACTAATAAATTAACCATGGGGAAGACTGGGAGAAGAGATTTTTGTAGGGAAGATTGGGAATCAGTTTTGGACATGTTTGTTTGAGATGTCCATTTGACATCCAAGGGGCAATACTGAAAGGATATAGTGGGCATGAAAGCCAGACTAATGTGAGCTTAGGACAGAATGAGAGCCTGGAGGGCCTTGGAGCTCTGCCCAATGCATGGCCCTGGCTCCCAGCATCCTGCCTGCCTGTGTTGTTTGGACCCAGGAAGTCACTGCTATGTCTGAAAGTTCCTTCCTATTTTCTGGCACCTGGAGATTTCTACACCTTTACCTTGAGCCATGATATATATTTTAAATTTTTATTTAGCATTTCTATGTATTTGCAATTAAGAAGAGACTCCTCCTTAGTTCAGACTACCATGTTGCTTGAATCCTAATTAAAAGCTTTTTACTTTGACATCATTTTAAAAGGGAGCAATATACTACTGGCAGCATATGAATATTTGAAATAGAGACAGAATGGAATTTAAATGTGAAGTATTTTAATCATTGAGGGAAAAAAGAAAGAATGGAAACTGTAGACAGTGAGTATAGACAATACTTCTGGGGAGTTTTGCTGTGAAAGGGAGCAGAAAAAATGTTCTTTTCTTTCTTGTTTCTTTGGATGGATGCTGAACATTATGTTTGTAGCTACTGAAATGATTCATCAAAAAGAGAAAACTTGGGGCGCCTGGGTGGCTCAGTGGATTAAAGCCTCTGCCTTCGGCTCAGGTCATGATCTCAGGGTCCTGGGATCGAGCCCCGCATCGGGCTCTCTGCTCGGCAGGGAGCCTGCTTCCCCCTCTGCCTGCTTGTGATCTCTCTCTCTCTGTCAAATAAATAAATAAAATCTTTAAAAAAAAAAAAAGAGAAAACTTGATGAAGCTGAATACAGATGAGTGAAGATGGAATAAAATCCTAGGTAAGAAAAGACAGAAATTTGGGTGCAGAGATATCTTATAATTTCAATTTTCTCATATAAAATAGTTATTTTCTTTAATTGTTTTCCCTTTTCATCTCTACTAGAAAGAGAGTCTTTAAGCTTTATCTAAGTGATGTTATAAAACACCATCAATATTAGGAAAGGGAAGGTATAAAGGTCTGTTTGTGTGATGATTTCTTTGGAGAAACTGAAAGATGTAGTCTGCTACTATGAGGAAACAAATTCTACCAACAGCAAATCTCTCTCTTACTTCCCAAACTAGAGGTGAGAGTAAAGATTTCCATCATTTTGGTCCTCGGTTAGCTGTTGGTAGAGACTGAGACCAGGGTCTGACAGACAAGTTAGAGAAGGACTCAGGAGAAAGCACAAAGATGAAGATCATAGGAGGTTAGAGGGAGAAGGAAATCCCAGATGTTCACCTGAAACTGACCATATGGCCTAAGAATTAGGTCACTCTATGGGCAAAATAAATATGTGTTTTATAGTCTCTTTGGGCTTTGTGTGTATTTGTGATGGACTCTGCATTTTTTTTCTGATAATGGGCTGTACCAGCACATTCATTTTAGTGATTTAGTTCATAACAAAAGAGTTACAAAGGCATGAGGATTTGCATCTGTTTTTATTTCTGGCAAGTGCAAGAAGGTTACATTTGTAGTTGTTTGAATCATTAGAAAAAGAAGGAAATGGTACTGGGAATTCTAAAGAGGAGATAAAGTGGATTGCAGAAAAGGAGTAGAGGTTTCTGCAAGGAAACCAACTGAGAGAAAAAAGAAGAGAAGGTAAATCTAGGACTTAAATCTAGTAATGTCTGTGGTATGTGATATGTCAAACAGGGGCCAACAGAAAAGAGTGAAGTTCTTCAAGTCACAGATTGAGAGAGACATTGGGCATTTGGATGGGGGACCAGTAAAGGAAAAGATTCCTCTTAGCATATTTATTATCTGCACAAAACAACATGCATCTCCCTGCTTTTCATTGAAATTGGGGATAGGAAGCTCCTGACAAATTCCTAGTAAGCAATAAATAAAAACTTTTTAAATATCAATTATTACTATCTTAAGATATGTCAAATGTAATTTTCAGTGGATTTACGAAGTGTGTTGCTGTTTCCTTTTATACTTCAGTGAATATGAAAGTATTTATGAGGTTTCACGTTTCACTCTTGATCTTGGACCTCCTTGTCCTACTCTCACCATTTAGTCATAAATTCATCACTTGCAAATTGCCTTGAAAGAGATTTTAGGAACCTAATCTAAATTTGCAGAGAGATTTCTGTATTTGATACTTTGATAAAGTTAAAAATTGACTGAAATGCAAGGTCTTAGTAAAGGACACACCCTTGGGATAAAATGGTGATTGGCCAGTTAATTGGCCTTAGAAAAGTCATTCTAATTCTCTGGACCTCGGTTTTCTCATGTGTGAAAGGAGGGTAATATTACATGAAGTCTAAGTCTCCCTCTACTCTTGATGTTTGTTCTTGACATCATAAGGTGCATTTCTCAGGGTAGCAGCTACCTTACTTTTGAAGGTGAAGGACCCATATTTAATTAAAAGGGCTCACAGTACTTTGAGGTATTGAGTCTCATGTTTTAGTTGGCCTAAGTCACAATCCCTGGATGTCCTTTAGTAAGGTGGCAATTCTGTGATTTTTACTAAGGAACCATGAGGGATGGTCGGAATTGTCTTGAGATTGCACTGGAAAAAGCTGCGTGGCTGCTGACTTAAAACCCAATCGTAGCCTTTGACAGTGAGCTATAGATACAGACAGGCTGAATGCAATTCTGGCCAATCTGTTCTTGTTTGAGGAAAGTCAGAAGTCCTTGTTTAGGGTTTTTTTCCCCCCTTTTGTTTTGTTTTGCTGGAAAAGGGGAATAACTATTTTTCATCTACTTTTTTTTTTTTTTTTTGGTAGTTGTAGTTTAAAGATTAACTAAAATTTTAATAGTCAGAAAATGGTTGGGAGGCACTTTACTACTATGGAGTGCTAATATGACTAGAATAGAAATGTTGGTGACTTTTGGATTTTTTTTTTTTTAAGATTTTATTTATTTATTTGACAGAGAGAGAGGGATCACAAGTAGGCAGAGAGGCAGGCAGAGAGAGAGGGGGAAGTAGGCTCCCTGCTGAGCAGAGAGCCCAATGCGGGGCTCGATCCCAGGACCCTGAGATCATGACCTGAGCCGAAGGCAGAGGCTTTAACCCACTGAGCCACCCAGGCACCCTGACTTTTGGATCTTGAATCAGAATGTTGAATCTTAAGTATGGAAAGAGTGATTGGAAAGTCTATGATTGAAGTTTTGGGAAGCAAATTTTATTTAATGCAAGGTTAAATATATAACAAACACTGGAGCCCAGGAATAATGAAACTACTTTAGAAGAAAATCACATTTTATATGGCACTTACAATTGTTTAAGTGGAGTGAACTAGTTCTTTGGGCTATTTTAGAAATTGTATCATGTAATAATGCCTTAAATAGTACACTGCTATCGATATCTCTGAATGTATTCAATGTTTATAATATCAAATCATATGAAATAATATGATTTAATTTTTTCAAATATATAAGCTTTTTCAAATATACATATGACAGTGAGAGATAATAGCATAGCTATTATAATAGCTTTTTCATTAGATTACCTATACCATTTTATCAGATACATCCTAGATTGCAAGTTATAAGAATATCAGCAAAGAATGTAATTTTCTTTATATAGTATCCTATCTTTTTTTTTTTAAGATTTTATTTATTTATTTGTCAGAGAGAGAGAGAGAGAGCGCACAAGCAGACAGAGTAGCAGGAGGGGCAGAGAAAGAAGCAGGCTCCCTGCTGAGCAAGGAGCCCAACGCAGGACCCTGGGATCATGACCTGAGCTGAAGGCAGCGGCTTAACCAACTGAGCCATGCAGGCATCCCAATATATAGTATCTTATCTTAGCTACTAAAGTTTTTTTCATTTTGCAGGAAAGAACCTATTAATATGATGTAATCCTTACTTGTAATGAACTTTGGTGAATAAACAGATGATTAGTTACCTCCTCTACATCTTAAGAACACTCTTTTGCCCCTGCTATATTTTGCAGTACAGATGTGAGGAATCTATGCTGTCATAGTGTATTATCTTTTATTTTTTTTAAATATTTCTAAGACTTTATTTTTCTTCTTTAGAGCAGTTTTAGGTTCACAGAGAAATTGAGAGGGAGGCACAGAAATTTCACATATACCCCTTGCTCCCACACAATTAAAGACCATGAATTGCTAAGGAAATATTCAAAAGAAAAACAAAGCTGGGGGCATCATGTTGCCTGATTTCAAGCTTTACTAAAAAGCTGTGATCAGCAAGACAGCATGGTAGTGGCACAAAAACAGACACATACACCAGTGGAACAGAGGAGATGAATGAAAAGGCAAAGTATGGAAACAATAAAAAAAAAATTGGTTTCCAGTGATTGTTGTGAGTGGGGAAGAGGAGCATAGAGAATTTTTAGGATAGTTAAAATATTATTATATAATACTATAATGGTGGATGAATGTCATTATACATTTATCCCAAGCTCACAGAATATACAATATCAAGAGTGAACCCAAAGGTAAACTACAAACTTTGGGTGTTTATGATGTGTTGATATTGATTCACCAATTGTAAAAAAAATGCACTACTCTGATGGGAGATGTTGACAGGGAGGAGGGTATGCAGTGTATTAACTTTTAAAAAAATTAGCTTCATTTTGAGAATTTTTCAAGCTCTCTTTTCTAGTTGTACGAGAAAACACAAAGAACTAAAACTATTGATTTTAGGAACTCAACCTCTATATGAACAAATAAACCTTAAGAAAATAAATTTTAAAAATTGATAAA
This sequence comes from Procyon lotor, assembly GCA_028646535.1. Classification (NCBI taxonomy): domain Eukaryota; kingdom Metazoa; phylum Chordata; class Mammalia; order Carnivora; family Procyonidae; genus Procyon; species Procyon lotor. The sequence continues at coordinate 59,934,548 of CM053614.1, read as the reverse complement.
ATTCAATTTCCTTTAGATATTCCAAATAATTGGGCTTAAATAAAAACTCAATTTTATTATCACATTCACTGATACCTACTTTTTAAATATAAAAAAGAAAAACTCTTAGACTTTTTGCATATAAGACATTATATTAACTTGGAGAAATATTAATACTCTAACATACATTATAGCAATAATCTCTCTTTCAGAGACTCCCTTAAGCTGTATAACAATAGCACTATAAAGCAATGTCCAGTGTTTAGAAACACTTGGAACTCATATTGTAAAGTTTATCTATATTCCAGAAACAAAAGACTCCCTAGACCAGTTTCACTGTATTGAATATAAACATCAGACTTCACAAAGTGACCTCTAGCTGTACCTCAAAATAGTTGGCGTTTACTTCCCCTTTATCATGTATGATATTAGCAAGCATAACACAACTATTGTTGACTGAAAATAAACTCCTGCATCTTTAGAGAAAATAGAGATAATGAAGTTGTACTTTGAATAGACTTTACAAACTACATTTTGGGCCTTTAAATTTTTAAGATTTTTTTTTCAAAAAGAAAATCAGATATCAAATATTCTTAAAACAAAAAGATTTCCACATTACATATGGTCTTTACAACACACTATCAATGGAGAAAAGTGAATTTGTTTAAGAAAGACTTAAGAGATAACCGTTTTAACTACTTAGGAAGATGCTATTTCTATGTACTAGTAATTTTAATTTTATTTTAGTCAAGTTCCTCAAATAAATTATTTTTAAGTTCTTCTTAAAGCCAGCTTCAAAAATATTACTTAAGAAACGACAGCATGAAGCGAAATAAGTCAGTCAGAGAAAGACAATTATCACATGACCTCTCTGATATGAAGAATTTGAGAGGCAAGGCAGGGGTTTGTGGGGGGGTGGGGGAGAGAAATGAAACAGAAAGGGATGGGGAGGGAGACAAACCATAAGAGACTCCTAGACTCATGAAACGAACTAAGGGTGGCTGGGAGGCGGGGGAGGGGGGGTAGGGATAGGGTGGCTGGGTTGTGGACATTGGGGAGGGTATGTGCTATGGTAAGTGCTGTGAAATGTGTAAGCCTGACGATTCACAGACATGTACCCTGGGGCAAATAATACATTATATGTTAATAAAAAAAAAAAAGAATTCTGACCACCCCCCCAAAAAAAGAAACGACAGCATGCTTGTTGATATAAAATTAAAAATAAGTGGGGGCACTGACACATAGGATACTTTCAGATCCCAGAAAAATGCACAAAGATAAAAAGTCAGGTATGGTAATAGTTGATCTTTTTCTAAAAATTTCAAAAACTAAAAATCTATGTAGGCTTGAATTTGACAACATAAATACTGGAACAATCGCCAACTATGGGAAACTCAAACACTTTGTAGAAAAAATTGTAAACTGAACATTTCAAATATGTGAGATATTTACATATGTGGGATATATACAACATTACATATAAATTTGAACAATATTCACATTTACAGTGAAAACTACACCAAAAGATGCAGGCTCTAAACTACTGCAAAAGGCTAAGACTTAAATCGCTTATTTAGCTAATCTTTTCTTAAAATTTAAAGAACAAAGTCTTTTTTGAGTCCTTATCTGTTTATTATAGATAAAATGAGAAACAAACTTGACTTTTAAAACTGATAAATGAGAAGAATGAAAAAGAGAACACCTGGTAAAAAAAAAGATGACATAAAAATAGTGGGAATGTTGGAGAAAGACTCTTAAACTCTAAGAATGAAGAGGAAAATGAGGAGAAAACAGTAAAGTCAAGGAAAAAAATGTAATAGGATGAACCACTGGGCAAAGAGAAAAGCTAAAGGTATTTTGAAGAAATAATACTTTTTAACACATTTCCCCCTATTGTGTATACAATATTTTTTGTAACTTTGGAACCTCATCTTTTTCCACATTTCATGATAGGTTATTTAAAATGAAGCAGAGCTGACAGTTTACCACAATATCTTTAATTAAAGCCATTTTCATAAATTGTTATGAGTTTCGCTAAAAACGGTCACAAAATCATAGCCTATGTGAATATTTGCCAAAATAAAATGCATTAAAGACTATTAAATCTATACGTAAACTCTGTAAAGAGAAGAAATTCATTAGGTTTTTAGAAAGTCTTAACTTTCTTAATGAGTGCTGTTTACAATAATTGCTATTCTAAGAAAACCACAATCATCTGTTTATTGAACCTCATTTCTCCTAAATGTTCCTGCTTCTTTGCTGGAACAAAGTGTGTTATTGTTTAAAAGGTTCTGAGCTGTTCTTCAATTATCTGAGTAAATCTACAGCTTTAAACAAATATTTACCTTATGCCCACAATTTAAAAAAAAACAACAACAAACAGTGAAACACAATTCATGCTGTACCTTACCTAAGAGAAGGAGGTATATTTGGCACTGAAAGCCCCCAACCATGCTGCTGAAGGACTCCATGAAAGCATCCTGTCCCATGCATACAGTGCCCTGTTCCCGGTGGCAACTTGGTTCATGGACCAGCAGCTGCTGGTTTATTTGCTAGGGAAATTAGCAGTGAGGTAACAGACCCTATCCTGTCTCTTGCTTCTGTGATTTGAATAAAGAATGAATGTGTATACAAAGGACACAGAGAACACCTGTTATATACTCTGCAAGAATACAGGCTTATGACTTTAGAACAGCTTCTTTGCGATTATCAGACTATCAGTAATTGTTGGTATATCTCATGAATCATTCCTGGTTATTAATAATCACATAAAGGAAAACATCCTTTTAGGTCACATTATTGAAAAAAAAATATGCCTTCATATGAGAGCATATTGTGAAATTTCCTGAAAAAGGTAAGTTGGTTTCCTATCATGCAAAATTATGCCATTATTTTGAAATTAAAATTCTTTTTCTATGAATATTGAAGTATTTCATATATCTGCTAAAGTTACAAATCATGATGAAGTCACTAAGTAACATGTAAAAGTTATACCAAAGAATCAAAACAGAGCACCTGAGTATCTTTAAAAATGTATTTTTCTATGTACTATTTTCTATTATAAACATCTGGCATGGTTTTATTCGATCTATGGATTCTTGTTATTTTTAAAAGCAAACCACGGGTGTGTTTCCAAGTGACAGTGAGTCATGGACCATGCATAATTGTAATGAAAACAGATAATATCTGAAGCCACATTTTCATAGCTGAAGCACAGAGGCAGTAAACCAATGGCCCAGAGAGGCTCTTGTCTCTACTGTGGTATCTGGGCTACTGCTTTTCAGCCTGATCTCTTCATTGCCATGGGAGAAGGCAGTCTTAGTATTTCCACTTAATTTACCAAGTTATAAGTTAACTCCCATTTAATTTCACTTCTTGCAAGAAGGTTCTAGTCTGGGGCGCCTGGGTGGCTCAGTGGGTTAAAGCCTCTGCCTTTGGCTCAGGTCATGATCTCAGGGTCCTAGGATCAAGCCCCACATC
>CM053614.1:59880655-59930589 GCA_028646535.1 Procyon lotor | reverse complement strand
GCCTGCTTCCTCCTCTATCTCTGCCTGCCTCTCTGCCTACTTGTGATCTCTCTCTCTGTCAAATAAATAAATAAAATCTTTAAAAAAAAAAAAAAAGAAGGTTCTAGTCTAAGGCTGCCACTATGTAAAGTATACAACAAACATACTAGCATGAACCATATAACATAAGGTATGTAATAAAATCTGCATCAAATCCAGCAAAATTCCTCGCCTAAATCATTTTTAACAGTAAAGGCTCACTGAAGGAGTTCAAGGATAATAGGAAAAAAGACTATTCCTCAAGTGTAAAGTTTAAAAAAAAAAAAGGAATGATAGTTATTTCAGAATCCAACTTTGGAAACATTTTTTGCAATAAGGCTCCTATCTTCCAGAAGTGCAAACAGAGCGAGTGACTTTTGGAAAACGTGAGGCCTCTTCAGAGGTCACTTTATAACCTCTCCATGATTCAGAAAAACAGCAAGAGCTTCACTCCAGGTGATTACTATCCCACAACTTTCTCTGTGCTATCTCTAAATCTTGGGCATATATCTATTGCAGCACTTATCTCATTAACCTCACTTAATTTTGCTGAATGTTTATTTTTGCTCTGGGCAACTCAAATAAAGAAACTGTTCTAATTAATTATGGATCCTTAGCACCTCGTTAATGTTTAACCAGTGTTTTTGTTAAGTTGTTCCCCCAGAAATAAATCCCAAATGTTCCTTGGCCACTGTCTTCCGATACTTAGTTGATGTTAAGAAATGCATATAAATTTTAACATTGGTTTGCACAAAACACAATTAAGAAATATAGACATTCTACAATACCACATAGATTTCCCTCACATCTTTAAAATCTATATTAATTTCTAGTTGTCTTTTTTTTTCCTCTCTTTTTTTTTCTATTTCTTTTTTTCTCTCCAGTTGCCTTTGTAAAATAAACTCTTTCCAGGGTTTTTCAAACCTAGTGCTTGCTCATGATGAAGGTTTTTAGGTCCTAGACAAATTCGTGTTATACTTAAAATATACTTATACTCCTTTCTTTTATGACATAGGTGATAATTGACACTATGTAAATAAATGCCAAAATGAATCATGGCTGTGATCTTTTCATGTCATGGAAAACATGAAAAAATGACAAAACCCTTACAAACGCCTTGGGAAAGCGCTACATAGCATAGACATGACAAAGCGCCCTCTAGCGGCAGGTGGTGGGCATAAAATCTTACCTGCCGGTGTAATTATTGAATTCGGGATGTTTATACAGGAAGACATACAAGGTAATGCTAAAATAGAACTTCAACTGTTGTCAGTTTTTACATGATTGCTAAAAATGGTTTAAAGTGTTTTATTATTTTATGAGAAATCTCCCACCATCAGGATCTCACATTTGACTTGTAATCTACAGAGGGGTTCTGCTCTACTATACTCTTCAGGAGCCTGTTTATTGATCTTAGTTATATTCACATTTAAAGTGAAAAGGCTGATTATTTTAAGCAATCCATATTCCCGGTGATCAAATTTCAAACAATGAAAGGAGCCGCTGTATGTGGAGGGGGAAGGTTTTTTGTGGGGGAGGGGGCGAGCTTTTTCGTCACTTTTCAAGTCACACTATTTATTATCTAGTTTGTTTAAATTGTAAGATTGGTCTTGTTTCATAAGGCAAGCAGTCCACTACATGCATTTTAAATACATGCATTCATATTTATTAGTAGCATATGAATATTTTGGAATAGTAAGAAGAATTTGAAAGGTGGTGAAATGCCAATGCCAAGATCAATGTAGAATAGTGGGGACTTAGAACTGGGAAAAGGAGCAGTGTCCTACATTGTAACTGGATAGATCCTAGGAAAGGTCACAGTTTACAGGTTATTGGGAAGAGCTGGTCACTAGAGGAGGGCATCTCAGTCGGCCTACGCCTGTGCTGGTGTTCAGTAGTAATGTCCACAGTGCTGCCTCTCAGAGGCCTGGATCTACTGATGTGGTTGCTAAATGACCATGCGGCAGTCTTCCTTCCTGGGCTCCTCGCCAGGTCACCACTTCACCTTCAGAAAGTGTTTTGGTTTCTGCTACTGCTTGTTCAGAAAGCATAGTTACCTCATCCTAGAGAGGCCACAACTTTGTGCTGCTTTGATATCTATTTGTAGGATAATTTGACATGTATCTTCCTAATCAAACCAGCTTTTATTTAAGTTTACAGAGGCTCCTCTGGTTTGGGCCATCAGGAATAGGCCCTTACCCTACTTTACTGCTAATGCTGTTGCCTTTAACCAGAACAACTTAAACTTTTAGCTCTGACATTTAAATCTGTAAAAATGGGGCTGGCAGTCCTTTGCCAAGCAAGGGATTGTCATCCAGCAAGCTTTCCTCAAGACTTGTTGGCAAGCCATCCAAACTTTCTGCTAGTTGCTCTGGTCTATTACTAACAGCCTTCATGCAAATGTAAAAGTCCTGAATAACCCTTATGTACAGTTTTGAAAAATGGAAATGAAATAACATGCTTCACCTTTTGAAAAGTATTCTTTAGGGTTTTAGGTTTGTTTTGTTTAGTTCAGGAAGTTAAAAATACATCATGTATGGCTCTATTATTTTCTATAACGTTTCTAAACTAATTAGAAAATAGTTTATTTAGATAATACTATAGTTACAGCCTTTGAACTTTTAGAAGACTGGATTGTTCATTTGTTTTTAGTTTATATGCAATAAACTAAAACAGAGTATTAGAGTAAAACAAAATTTTAATGCTTTCTTGACTTTCAGGGTCAAATAGATATAGAAAATATTAATTTTCCCAATTAGGTTGATAGAAAAAGATAAAATATAAATGGAATAAAAAAGCTTTTTGTTTTCTGACTTGTAACTTTGTGTATTGACTATATGAGGGGTGAAATTCTGGATTTTGATCTGGGTTCTAGTTCTGATTCAAGCTCTAATTTTAAAACGTGTGACCTTGAAACCTTAGATGAACCAATTTTATCATTTCTAAAGAATGGATTTGAAATGCTAGAGCTGGCTGCCTGTAAGAATCACTGAAGATCATAAACAAACAACCTAAAAGAAAACAATAACAATGGCATACTTCTCAGGTGCATTTGAATGGTCAGGTTTGACAACTACTGGTCTTGGATCAGCTCTAATATATATATGTTTTTCAACTAAACTGTAACCCCTTTGAGGACCAAAAGTCTATGTTACTAATGTACAGTGCATAGTATAGTGTTGCCTAGTGCCTAACAATTAAAAACTGAATTTGGTTTTATTTTATATGCTAATAATATGGTCAGCAGTTTGTTTCTTTTGATGCTTTCTGGGACTTTTTTTAAATATTTTATTTATTTATATAAGAGAGAGAGAGAGAGAGAGAGCAGCAAGAAGATGGAGAGGGAGAAGCAGGCTCCTGGAGTAGGCAGCCTGATGCAGGGCTTGGTCCCAGGACCCTGGGATCATGACCCGAGCCGAAGGCAGAGGCTTAATGACTGAGCCACCCAGGCACCCCAGCGACTTTTTTTTTAAGATTTTATTTTTATTTTATTTATTTTAGAGAGAGAGCAGAGGGAGGAGCAGAGGGGGAGGGTGGGGAAGGGGAAAGAATCTCAAACACACTCTGCACTGATCACAGAGGCTGACACGGGACTTGACCCCAAGATATGACCTCAGCTGAAATCAAGAGTCCCATGCTTAACCTACTGAGCTATCCAGGCACCCCTTCAAGGACTTTTAAATATTGAATATTTTCACATAATAAGAACTGCCTAGCAATAAAGACTAGAGCAGGTAAAGAATGAACTAAACCAGGATTGTCCAAAAGTGCCTGGAATTTTTTATGGGGTAAGAAATAACAGAGAAGCATACAGGTAAACATATAATTTCAAAAGCAATTGTTAAGCACAATGATGTAAGTATGCACAAAGTGGTTCTGTTGGAGCAGCGAACTGAGCAGACTTGTGACTATAATTCTTCATGACTGTAAGGTGCTTTACAATTTATAAATTGCATTCACCTACATTATCTCATTTAACCTTATGAAATCTTATGTTAAGTATTACAAACTCATTTATAAAAATGAGACAAAGGCAAAAGACTCGAGTTTGAATGATAGAATTTCAGAACTGGAAATAACCTCTATATAATGTCCTCTAAACTTCAGTCATTTGCAAACCAATTTTATTATTTTTGCTATATCTTACTGTGATCCATACTATGGTTTACCTAATATTTTTTCATTAGGTTGGCACACGTTAACACTTTTTCAGTTGTCCTAAGAAATATTTTTGAAATCATGGGTTTTTTAATAAACATCAATTAAATGTAAATTTAAAAAAATTATTGGTACCATACTTCACGCCTCACTCTTTAACACCATACATGAAACCTTTACTTAAAACAACACGTGGGAAAAAAACCAAAAAACAAAAAAACCACAACACCTGGATAATCACTCCCTCAGTTTCTGTCTGCATGTTGCAGTAATCTTAGACATGTTACTTAGTTTCTCCATACCTTAGTTTCCTCATCTTTAAAATGGGGATAATTGAAAAAAAAAAGAAAAAATAAATTGGGGATAATTGTACAACCCCACAGGATGCTTGTGTGGATAAATGAATTAGCAGAGTTCTTGATATGTAATAAGCTCTCAATCAATGCTATCTGTTGTTAACTCTGGATTTCTTTCCCCCCTAATATTCTCATAATTGGAAAGTTATTTTTTTCCTCTCTCTTTTTAGAGATTTTATTTTTTAAATAATATTTACGCCCAGCAGGGAACTTGAACTCACAACTCTGAGATCAAGAGTCGCATGCTTGACTGAGCCAGCCAGGCACCTCTGGAAAGTTTTTCTTTAAATCAAACCCTGAATACCTCTCCTAATACTTCCCTCAATTTAACTAAACTGCTAAAAGTTGAAATCAGAGTTTCAAAGTGTCGGGTATACTTGTTATATTTTCTATTTCCACTTGCCTTAGATCAGGTGTGGTTGTTAAATCCTTGGATTTTACAGTTTTTTTTTGCAGTGGATGTCAAGACTGAGGAAGAACAGCCCTAACCCTGAACAGCTGCCAATTGGACCACACTTTTCCTCAAAGCCCAGAGACAGCTGGAGAGTCCCGGGTTCCCAGGTCACTTCTGGGAGAGTGCCTTTCCTTGAGTTCCTGTCACGTCAGTCTCACATCCTCCCACCCCGCCCCTCTGGACCAGGTTGGGTTTCCTCCATTATACTTTGAGGGGGAAATCACGTCAGTTCAGTTTATATACTGCCTTCTCAGTGCTTTTTCAAGTCGTTCAATGCCTGGTCACCTATGAGTTAGGTTTTCGCCTTACCGAAGCAGGGTGACCAAGAGCAAGTACCTCTGTAAAATCGGGCGGTCACCGTGGTCACTCAGAACAACAAGATTCGCCGGCTTAACTGAAGCTTCCGCTATTTTGCTTCCTGGGAAATGTAGTACCTGAGCTGTTCTCCTCTCTTCATTGCCAGTGTCCGCGGCGGCCGGAAGACTACAGTTCCCGGCATACTCAGCGCAGGAAAGGATGACCCGGGTTAGCAGCTCCACGTGACTACTCACTATGGCTTCCCTGTGTCGGGGCCAGCTGTCTGGTGGTTCCCTGTGATATGTTAGTTTTTTGAGGCAAAGTACTACTCTCACGATTTCGACATGCAAAAAATCAAATCTCTTATGACCCGACAGGTAGGTCGCGGAGGCTGAAGCAAAGGCCTCCTTCGTCTCTGCTGGTAGAGGACCTAGATGTTCTGTCTCTGGGCTGGGGCGGGCGGAGACCTTAGGTATGGCTGGTGGCAGGTATCGGGGGCACTGGGGAAGCCGGGGCACACCCTGGAAAACTCACCTGAGCCACCATGATCTGACCCCTGCTCAGGCAGGTAGCGGCGTCCCAGAAACATTTTTTTAGATAAGGTCAATGAGCGAGTTTCAATGAGGGCTATCTTTGTCTCCCCTCCTTTTTGCCATCGTTCCAGTGACAGCCCCAGCTACTCTGCAGGGCTCCCTCTATCTAGTCTGTGTGTCGTCTATGAGCAGGTAGCCTGAGTAGGAAGGTGAGGTCTGTGCAATAGAGATGACTGGAAGGAGTGAAAAAATGGATGAGTTGTAGACAGAATGGGTAGCTTCATGACTTTGGGCAAGTTCACAAACCTTGTAGCTTAAATTTCCAGATATGAAAATGAGAATAATAATTATTTTTGTTAATCTTATCTTACAGTTCTATTATGAGAGTCACCAATAAGTTAATGCATGTGAAATGATTCTTTAAAAAATCGTTATGGCAAAATAGTGGCCTTTTATTTTTTGCTGCAGTGATAATTCATTATTAAAAACTTTGGCTGTTTTTTTTTTATTCCATCTCAATGGAATGTAAATGTTAGGGACTTCCTAATAATGTCTCAACTTCCTTCAACGAAGAAGTAGCAGAATTTCCTTTTACACACTTATTGGTTATGACTTGGTTTTAGATACCTTTATTTATTCAACTCTACTACTAATTTAACCAGAATTAGCCATTCTTTATTATCTTTATATGAGAGAAGTATAATTTAGGGTTTTAAATCAGAAAATTTTGAGAATTTTGGAGAATATAGAGGATAATCTTTTAGTGAAAGGTTCATTTGTGAGTTTTCTTGTTGTAAATTAGAAGGAGATTACAAATTCCAAATTAAACTCTTATTTGAGAGATAATCTGAGTAGGTTACAAATGGTAGATATCTTGTGAAGAATACATGAGTCCTGCATGATTATTTTACTCCTTTTAAGTTATATTGTTAATGTCATGGAACTAAAATTTGAAAGTTCTGTGAATAATAAAAGATTTAAGTAAGTGGCGACCCCTCACATTTGTTGAGTCCTGGTGTTATGGTGTCATACCACTTGCTACTTGAGGATGTTTAGTTCCTGCTCCATCCTGCTATATCTTTGTGGCCTTGAGGAAGTCAGCAAATTTTTAGAGCATTTGTTTCCACATCTTTAAAATAAGAACAGTAAAATGTATCTCATGGGGTCGGCCTGGTGGTGATGTTCATATGATATGATGAAGATAAACAGATAAAGGAGTTAACACACCTGGGTCTTATCAAGGAAGTGCTTGATCGCAGAGGTCTCCTAAAGGTAGTGGAATTGTGAAAATGGTGTCTCTTCAGCCTCAATTAGTTGCTTATTGGACTTGAGAAGGTCAAATCAGTGCTTAGTTGGTATAGGAAAAAACCTAAAGAACGCATACAAAAAGCTGGAACTATACTGTGTAAAAAGTGAGGTAAAACTAGGAGTTTTACACAGATTTTTTGAAGGTTATAATTATTTATTCGAGAGAGAGAGAGAGAGATCGAGCACTCGAATGGGTGGGACAGCGCGGAGGGAGGGAGAGGAAAAGGGAGAGAGTCTCTTTGTTGACTCCATGATGAGTGCAGAGCCCAGCTTGGGGCTTGATCTCATGATCCCAAGATCATGACCTGAGCCAAAACCGAGAGTTGGATGCTTAACCGATTGAGCCACCCAGGCGCCCCTACACAGATTTTCAAGTCATCCTCCTGTTTGTTTATGGCTTGACTTCCACATGTTTAATCATTACTAATACATGTTTCATTAATCTTTGAGGTATGAAGGTGGGGTACTGCCTAGAGTAACATTGGGCATTTTTATTTAGTACTCTATTATTGGGTTAAATATAGTAGTGTTAGAAATAAATATACATAAAGATGTTCCTTTTTTGTGAGACTAAATAATATGCTGATAATATCGTTAAGGTGGAGAGATATGAAAAGTCTGTGCAACTTAAGTGTTTTGGCATTTCAGCTCTGCAAGGATCTTGCTTTGGAAAAGAGTGGGAGGTTGGGTTTTGTTAGAACTCTTTATTTAGATGAGTTCTGTTGTTCAGTCTTCTCTATCATGCTGGCCTCTGTTCTTTCAGTTCATTCAACAAATGTTTACAGAGCACTATGTGCCAGGCACTATTCTAAGTTTGGGGGTGCAGCAGTGAACAAAATAGATAAGTGCTCAGGCAAACATAGGGATTAAACTCCTTAGGAAGAAGAGGAGTTAGGCCTGGGAGTTGTTGGCAAGTTGAGATCATTTATAATTTTAAATAGTGTGGCCGTGGAAAGCCTCACTGAGAAGGTGACATTCAGGTAAAAACCTGAAGGAAGTGAGCAAGCAAACCACGCGGATATTTGGAAAGGAGCATTCTGGGTATAAGGAAGAGCAAATGCAGAGGCCCTGAGGCAGGAACATGGTTGAGGAACAGCCAGACACCAGTGTAGGGGGAGTAAAGTAAGTGAGGAGAAAACAGTAGGAGATGAGGTCTGGATGAGGTCAAAGAGCTGAGAGCAGGAAGCCAGATCATACAGGACCTCATTTTGACCCCATCTCCTACTGCTTTTCTTCTCATTAATAGCAAAGCCATGCTTCTATTTTGATTGAAATAGCAAGCAAGGGATTGATCTCATTTTACATATATGGACTTCAGAAAGATCTTTCTGGCCTCTTTTAAAAGGATTTGAATCCTTTTAAAAGGATTAAAAAGTTTGCAGAGGGAAAAAGAGCAATACCTGGAAGAACAATAAAGGTTCTATTGCAGTGATGTGAATGAGAGAATGTGTGGGCCTTAACCAGAGTGTTAGTGGTGGAAGGATTGAGAAGAGGTTGAATCGTGGGTATACTGTAAATACAGAGTTGACAGGATTTCTTGACAGATCAGATTTGGGCTGTGAGAGAAGGGGAAGCATCAAGGTTGATTCCAGATGGTTTGGCCCCAGCAATTGGAATTGCCATTTAATGAAGTGGATAAGGCTGAGGAAGGAACAGATTCAGGCAAGGCCGAAAGTTTTTAGACTTGCTCATTTGAAGGCCTCTTTTAGACATTTAAGTGAATAAAATAAGCACTTGGCTAAGAGTCTCAACTTCTGAGGAGAAACAGGATAGAGATACAAATTTGGCACTTAGGAACACATATAAGGTTCTGGCTAACACTGGCTAAGATCACCAATGGAATGAGTGTGGCTATAAAACAGGGGTCCACACTTGGAACTTTTGAAATACTGATGTGGTAAGGTTAGGGGAAGAAGAGGATCTAGCGAGGCCGATTAAGAAGGAGCAGCCAGTGAGGGAGGCCTGCGGCATCCCCGAGATCACCTGCCCCGTATCGGATGCTCAGTAAATATGTGTTGGATACATAGTGGGTAAAAACCAAGTAGAGTGGGTCCCGGAAGCCAAATAAAGAATTTAAAAGAGGAGGGAGTGATCAGCTATGCCAAGTGCTGCAAATGGGTGGCAGAAGGTGAGACTGAGCAGCATGGAGGTCATCTGGTACCTGACAGCAGTACTTTTCGTGAAGTGATGGGGGAGGAAAGCTTGATTAGGGTGGGTTCAAGAGAAGTTGAGGATGGAGAATAACCACTATGTTGAATTTTGCTGAAAAGAGAAGGAGGCAGAAATCCTTACATGCTCCTTTTGATCTTGCGGATATAAGTTGCTGGTCTCATAAATGGACATAGAAGATTCATGTAGACGTAACAGAAGTAGTGTGAAGTGTTACTCTGCTTCGAGCAAAGAAATAAAGTGCAGAGGCAGGTATTATTTATGCTGAATTTTGTATAAGTTTAAACTGGAGAAATTTATCAAAACAAATACCAAATAACAAAGACAATCAATAATGGTTAATGATTACAGCGAAAATTTCAGTTTCGTAAAAGCAGAGTGCCACAGTTATAGCCATGACTTCCTGCTTTAGAGAAGTGAGGATGAAAATTGTGACTTCATTTTTGTTAATAGAAATTTATAAAATTGCTAATCAAAGGGTTCAAGATCTATACACGTGTCAGACGTGCTCTGAGACATTTATGTAATTCTTTATTTCCATTTTAATAAAAGCGTTTCTCTGTGATCATAATAATATTCAGAATAATGGTTAGCCCTTAAAGAATGCTTGCTATTTACTAGACACTGTTTTTGGCCTCTCACATACATTATCTCCTTTACTCCTTATTATTGGCCTCTGCATTATTGTTGCATTCATTAGAACATAAAGACAGGCAGGTTCGGGACCACAAAGCATCTTCCCTGAATCACTGAGCTCCCCTACTTCCTAGCATGTAATAGGGTTTCCAATTTTTACTACTTTTATTTTGTACATTTGGTAGAAAGTTGCTATATGTTAGTAGCAAATTATTATTGTATGGGGTAACTAATTTGAAGTAAGGTCTTTACATTATTTCTTTACATTTCAGGCATTGGTTTCTTTACTGAGTAGCTCTGGGGAAAAAGAAAATTACCTGTGATAATCTCCAAGAATTTCTGGTAGATTGTTTAAAAAACATTTAAAGCATAAAACATAAAAACATAAAAAAAAACATTGTTTAAAATGTTTGTTTAAAAGGCATGGCAGGGGCACCTGGGTGGCACAGTAGGTTAAGCATCTGACTCTTGGTTTCGGCTCGGGGCGTGATCTCAGGGTCGTGAGACTGAGCCCTGTGTTGGGCTCTGGACTCTGTGGAATCTGCTTGGGACTTTTTTTTCTCTTTCTCTTCTTGCCCCTCCCCCTGTGCAGGCTCTCTCTCACTCAAATAAGTCTTTTTAAAAAAAAAAAATAATAAAAGGCCTGGCAGTTAAATTGTAAAAATATTTTTTGGGGTGGTCATGATTTTGAATCAAATGAAGCTTGGCACTTGTGTTTATGTATATATATGTGTGTGTGTATATGTGTGTGTGAGAGGGAGAGGAAGAGAGGTAGAGAGAATATGAGAGAATGAAAGTGAGAGAAGCAAGGGTAGGGTGTTCTGGGAGTAATGGAATACTTGGGGGTGAGGCAAAGCACATTGTCTTAAAAATTGTAGTTATGACTGGTCATATATTGTAATAGGGAAGATAAAATACATAGCTCTATAATTTCAAAATAAGCAGGTTCTGCTGTAAGTCTTAAATAGTCACCCTAAGTATGCCATATGTTTTGGTTACTGAGGACATCAAAGGGCCAATATAGGGCATCTAAAGGACAAAAACAGTCTTCAAATTTATGTACCAGCTGATTTTGTTTACAGACTAATATTACAGGGACTTTAGGTATCTGCTTTGAATAGCCTATATTTAAAAAGAGAATTTTTTTTTTTGAAGACTTTATTTATTTATTTGACAGAGAGAGAGAGGGATCACAAGTAGGCAGAGAGGCAGGCAGAGAGAAAAGGGAAGCAGGCTCCCTGCTGAGCAGAGAGCCCGATGCGGGGCTCGATCCCAGGACCCTGAGATCAGGACCTGAGCCGAAGGCAGAGGCTTTAACCCATTGAGCCACCCAGGTGCCCCTAAAAAGAGACTTTCAAAGAAAAGTGAGATTGCTAACTTCTTTCTGTCTTGATAACTTTCCTTGGTTCATATGAGACTTTCAGAATTCCTCAGTTGACATGAATATAGAAATTAGTGGGTACCAAGGAGTTAAAGGACAGTAGAAAGCAGCAAGATGTGAGATTTAAGTCCCAGTTATGCAGTTAAATTGGGTACATTGGTGAGAAGTAATCAAGTAAGATCAAGGATATTTATGTATTAATTAAGCAATTGGCATTATTTAAAACTCTTTGATTAGCTCAGCTGGTTGGTGTATTATATCAGAATCATAATACTTGGTCCTTCTTATCAGGTGGATAGGATAATGATTAAGACATAAGTGCTTTTATAGAACGCTTTTTGTCACCTAATTTTCCTTTCTTTTGGTTGTTTTTAAACCATTTAAGTTAGATTTCAACCATTAGTTGTGAAGCTGCCATCTAATACTTTTAAACTTCCAAAAGTACATCTTTACTTGATTTAGTAATAGTACTATATGTATTAAGTGACAGTTGTTTTTAGAATATATGTTCTATATATCTTAAAGCTGGAAATTTTCTATTTTTAAAGTGGCAATTTCTGTTTTAATAAGTATGTTCTGTCATTTTACAGTT
This sequence comes from Procyon lotor, assembly GCA_028646535.1. NCBI lineage: Eukaryota > Metazoa > Chordata > Mammalia > Carnivora > Procyonidae > Procyon > Procyon lotor. The sequence continues at coordinate 59,918,687 of CM053614.1, read as the reverse complement.
ATTCAGCATAATTAAAATTCTTTTTATTTTATTACTATTTTTTTTAAGGGTCTGAAAAGCCCTCCGGAAAGCCTTAGTGATCTTGGTGCCATTGAGAGCCTCCGGGTCCCTGGAAAGGTATTGATCTACATGTGTGAGCATGACTTTTCGCTTCCTTAAGAAATAATATTGCCTTTGGATAATAATTGATTCACCGAAGCTTTTCCTTCCCACTGGCAGATGGTAGTTATGATAAAGCTAGGTAAATTTTTATAGTATAGGAGGCTTGGGGCTTGTTTTGCTTTCATTACTCACTCTGATGCAGTATGATTTATTATAGTGAAGCAGAAAATGCAAAATTGATAATTTAGAGTTTATTTGGCATCAACTTCTTAGCCTGAAAGCAGTTTTATACACATACCTATATATGTATGTATGGGAAATTTATTGATTTTTCTGCTGTAATTTGGAGAAATAAAATGAAATAATTTACTTTTTATGCTATAACATCATGAGCCAAAAAGCATTGTTAATTATGTTTTTTTTTTTTATGGAGCAGATTTTTGAGTAAGTAGCTAAAGCATAATTTATACTGAATTATAGATATCTTAGGTTTTAATCCCCTGATTCATGTGAATTTCTCAGTTTACAAATTTAATAGGTATTATTTGAAAGCTAGCTGGCTTTCCCTCAGGAGAATTATTAACCATTGTAAAATAAATCCCCGCTGTTTCTCACTCTGGGGTGTTGCCACTTAGAGCTGCCTCTGTGAATAGCAGCTCCATCACATAACAAAGTGTCTTCTTCTGAATGTCTGCTCTTGTGATTTTCAATTTGAGGATCATATTTGAAAGTACTATTTGTTTCCTGCGTCTGGCATCTTAATACGTAGGGCGTGTTTCTCTTGATCAGAATTATAAGGCCTGTCATGACGCCTTAATGTCTGCTGCTCAGAAGAGTGATCTCCCACCCCTATGAGGAGCCTTACCCCCTAATGTGAATTTTGTATTTCTAGCTTAGCTTTAATTTGGGGCCAGACCCAAACATATTCTCCAAATGTGATAAAACTCTAACCAGCCCATTTGCATGAAATGACTCAGACAAAAAGCCTAAAGAGGCCTTTTGAACAGTTTTGTGTGATGTTGTAAAAGATTGTTGCATCTGATAAAATTGGGAGCTAAGCAATAACCAGAAATCCTAATTGACAAATAATTCTTTTTATTTCTTTGACTCAAGAAAACAGATCATGCGTTATGAACATGCCTTGAATTAGATTGCATTTGATGTTTCAGAACCAATGTAAAATTGATGAGTGAGCCTCTTTAAAAAATACATGAATGTATTGCATAAGAACTTTCTGTTGTTTTTAAACCTCAGGCGAACTTTTGTTGCCTTTAAACCATGCACCCTGATGTTTTTCCAGTAGGGTAGGTAGTGAATTTATAATGATCTCATTACCCAATCTGCTCCCTGTCCCCCCACCACATCCCCATCCGTGGCCTGCAGTGTGGGATTGGAGATGACTGGCTCTGGGTAGAGAGGCCAGTCTGGGATCACAAGGTCAGCAAATGTTCAGGTGTTGATTAAGCTTAGGGCATTGGGGGATGGGTGAGCCTGGTGGTGGGTATTAAGCAGGGTACCTATTGCATGGAGCTCTGAGTGTGGTGCATAAACAATGAATCTTGGAACACTGAAAAAAAAAATGCTTGGGGCATTGGTCTAAGAAGCTAAGTTGTTAAATTGTAAAACAGTTAATGGTAAAATTAGTATCAGTGCAGTCAGCTTCAGTGTAGCCTCACACTTAAGAAAGCTCCTAAGCCCCTTGTGCTTGTTCTTTCTGTGCATTCTCTTGAAACATCAGAAGTGCTGTAGGGTGAGTCGTAGTTTTGATTTACATTTCCCTAATGATGAGTGATGGTGGTATATATTTTTACATGATTTGTTTTTATACAGTTGCCTTAAACTTAGTGTCATGGCTAGTTCTTGATAACCTGAACTTCTATGGCCTCAAAAAATGACCTTTATATTTAGTTTTTCAAATTATTAAAAGTATTTCAACAAAGTCTAAAACATTGATTTGAAATGATTATTTTATTTTTAATTTTAATTTTTAAAGATTTATTTATTTATTGGAGAGAGAAAGAGCGTGTGCATGAACAGGGATAGAGGGAGAGGGAGAGAGAATCTCCAGCAGACTCCCCACTGAGCTCAGAGCTGAAGCGTGGGGGGCTCCATCTGACAACCCTGAGATCATGACCTGAGCAGAAATCAAGAGTCAGATGCTTAACTGACTGAGCCACCCAGGTGCCCCGATATGATTATTTTAAAATAACCTTTTCCTGTAATAAAAATGTAATATATACTGTGAATAGAAAACACAGTAAACAGAAAAAGATACCTTAAAAAAAATCACAAAATCACCAACATAGTCAAGGTTAACATTGCCTTTTGGTCTTTTCCCTATGTATATTCAAGAATTTATTGAGCATCTGTTTTGTGCTAGACATTCTCTAGGGACTCAGTATAGCAGTAAAAAAGACAAAACTCCTCTGCTGCCAGGGAACTTAATTCAAAAGTGGAGGGAAGATGGGCAGTAAAACAAGGTGTTTGCAAACTATGACAGATACTATAAAGGAAATAGGTGATGAGAAACTCGGAAGCCAGAGGCTTTTTCATATGGAGTAGTCAGTGTAGGTTCCTCTCTCCTTCGTTTTTCCTTTTTCAAAAATGGTATTAAATGCTATAAATTATTCTGAAGTTTGAGTTTTAAACTTAGTAAAATGTATTGCAGAGAAAATACTTACAGTATGATACCGGGTTTGAAAAGCAAGCAACCCAATAGTTTGGCTTGGGTAGATATTTTTTTAACTTAGAGTATACCTGTTATATTGTCTATTATCTAAAAGACAAAAAAATAAGTTGCTGAGGATGTGGAGAAAAAGGAGTCCATATGTGCTGTTGATGGGAATATAAATTGGTACAGCCACTATGGAAAACAATATAGAGGTACCTCAAAAAATTAAAAATAGATAATAATATAGAGAGTTTAACAGAAAAAAATAGAAATATAATTACTGTATGACCCAGCATTTCCATTTACAAAGAAAATGAAAACAATTGAAAAAATTTATTCATCCCCGTGTTCATAGCAGCATTATTTAGAACAGCCAAGACATGGAAATAACCTAAAGTATTCGTAGATGGATGAATGGATAAAGAAAGTGTGTGTGTGTGAGCATGTGTGCACACATAGGATAGACCTTGAGGGCATTTTGCTGAGTGAAATAAGTCAGAGAAAGACCATATGATCAAATACTGTATGATCTCACTTATATGTGGAATCTAAAAATAAAACAGAAACCAGCTCATAGATACAGAGAACAGGTTGGTGGCTACCAGAGGCAGTGGGGAGGGGGCAAAATGGGTGAAGGGGTCAAAAGGTATAAACTTCCAGTTACAAAATAAATAAGTCATTGGGATATAATATACAGCATAGTGACCATAGTTAATAATACTGCATTGCATATTTTATTTATTTATTTAAATATTTTAAATATTTAAATAAAATATTTGAAATTTATATAAATAAAATTTTTATTTGATTTATTTGATTTTTATGTATTTAATTATTTGACAGAGAGAGCACAAGTAGGCAGAGGGGCAGGCGGAGGGAATGGGAGAAATCAGGCTCTCCACTAACCAGGGAGCCCAATGCAGGGATCAATCCTAGGACCTTGTGATCATGACCTGAGCCGAAGGCAGCCCTTAACCAACTGAGCCACCCAGGCGCCCCTCTATTGCAAATTTTAAAGCTGCTAAGAGAATAGATCTTAAAGTTCTCATCTAAGAAAAAAAATTCTGTATGTGATGGAAATTAACTAGACTTACTGTAAAGATCCCGTTGTAGTGTATACAAATATTGTAACATTATGTTGTATACCTGAAACTAATAATAATGTTGCATGTAAGTTGTACCTCTCAATAATAATAATAATAAAACCTCACTGTCTTAGTTTGGGTTCCCCTGATATTCTAATGCAGGAAGTAAAAAATAAACCCAACTTAGGCTATTTAAGTGGCCAGTGTAAATACTTGTATAGCAAAACTTATAAATGTTAACTTTATCTAATAACTCACTCAAGTATATGTATGTAGAACATTTTTAAAAAAGGCGTCCTTGGTCTTTAGTTATGGATCCATTTCTTCCCTTTCTTGTCATAATGTCTAAGTTGTAATAAGGAATTGAGATTTCAGTGAGATTGTCAAGAAAGAAATAGTTTAACTTGTGTTGTGGTATGTTAAAGGTTCTGGTATAGGGTCATGTGGGTGGTTCAGTTGGTTAAGTGTCTGACTCTTGACTTTAGCTCAGGTCATGATCTCAGGGTCATTGGATCAAGTCCCGAGGGCGGCTCACACTCAGAGGAAAGTTGGCCAGAAATAATCTCTGTCCCTCCCTCTCCCACTCTCTCCCCCTCTGTGCCTCCCTCCACTTGTGTGCGCGCGCTCTCTCTCTCTCAAATCTCTCTCTCACTCTCAAATCTTTATGAAAAGTTCTGGTATAAAAAATAAATAGAAGGGAAATATTAGGATGAATCATAGGAAATGGCTGTTTCTTTAGGTTAAAAATCTAATACTGGCAAATTTCATATGAGTGCAACTCACTAGAAAGAGGAGGGTGGTGAAGGAAAACTGAAGGGCATTAGATGTGATTGAGAATCCAGGAAGGTCTGTTGATTGATTTTTTTTTTTTTTTTTTGAGAACTATATAAATTCTGAGTGGGAAGAAACCTTAGAAATCATCTGATACAATTTCTGTATTTTATGGACAGGATGACAGTGACTCCTATTTTAAGACGTAAGTTAAATAATGATCCATATACTGGAAATTTGGAATTTTGGTGGAGAAAATAGAAAGAAAAAAAGTTCTGATTCTCTTCAGAACTTTCTATAGAAAAGGAAACTTCGAGAGAGAGTTCAAAATCTTAGTTTAAATTGTTCAGAGCCAAAGTCAGTGGTGTACGAAGCTTTGCTGCATATTAGAATCACTATTAGCCAGGCCCTACCCTGTTCTAATTAAGTCATGGTGTGTGGGGTGGAGCCAGGTGTCAGCAATAAAGTTTAGTGATCCCCAGGTGATTCCAGTGTGGAGCAGTGTTTGGGAACCTTTGCCAAGTGGAGGACATGATGACGGGAATGGATAAAGGGGAACCACAGGAACTGTTGTAGAAAAAGATTTTGAAGTTTTATGGACAGTTTTGGTGGAAAAGAGTAAAGAGTTAGTGACGACCTAAAATTTCATTCCTGGGAAATGGGACTCTTTTATACTTCAGATTAATGGGATTTCTATGCTGAGGTAAGGATATAAGAAATTAATCTATATAGTATTTACTGACTAAATTTGTTACTCATTTAAAGAGATTTATACTTTTTGAATGATGTGAGAGGTTTTTACTTAATTTAATTGGTTATAAGACTTACGAAGACTTGAGACCAAAATTCATTATTATTATATATAATAATCACAATAGTCGTAGGGTTAGTCGTTATAGAACTTATTAGGACTGTATTCGAGAGTGTGTTGAATCCTGATTAAAAATTATCAGTATTCAGAGCCTTATAAGTTTGTATGTTGACTTTTAAGTAAACACTTTCCATAGTTCTTTCATAATGGTTATATATCATAAATAGAGTACTGATAAAAAGAATACTATTTTTTCTAAGCTACTGCCTTCTGATATTTTTCTTTAAAGACAAACTTTTGTTTGTTTTTAAGACCCTAATTTTACTAACTCATAAATACAAATAGGATTCAGCTAGGTTTTGTATTGCATGATTGATTTAGCTATGCCTTTGATTTTTTTTCATTAAAGAAAAATATAGGCCAAGGGAATAAAAGGAATCTCTATTGCAATCGTATTTGTCTAAATATAAGAAAATATTTTTGTTTGCATATTTAATGTATTCTGCAAAAATTTCACGTATCTTTTCTTATGTAACGTTCTGGGAGTTTGTGCAGAATGTTTTCTTGCTTGTGAAATACTTCTATGAAGTAAGATAAATGGATTTGACTTGACTTCTTCGCATCCATGGAAAGAATCCTGAAAGCACACACTAACTACAGAGCTTGGTTTTCAGAACTTTACCAAGATATGAGGAAAGTGTGCTGCAGTAAGTCAGGAGAGCTAGGTTCAGGTATTGAGGTAAACATTCAGCTTATAAAAGGGAAATCGTCTTAATTGTGTGAGTAAAAAGAAGATGGGAACACAAAGTTTAGGAAATGAAGAAGGGTTAAATTTGAGAAAGGATTTAAAAGCAGAATTTAGGACTGAGGATTTTATTGGACGTGGAAGGTGAAGGTTTTGGAAAGTCTGGTTTCTAGACGCTGAGGTTGAAGGTTTCGTGGTATCTTTTCTCAGAATAGATAGTATTTCTTCTTTTGGAGAGTGGGTCTAATGAGATATTTTTAAAACTAACAGAAAAACAGAATCTAGACTATACACTGGACTTCTCTCTCTTTACTTCAATTTGTGATGTGCCGTTCTTTAGTATTAATGTCCAAATGCACAGGCTTGTGGCAGACAGCTTGATGTTTCTCACTGAGGTTAAGAAATTTTTTTTAAAGATAGATTAAAAAAAATATTTGATGTCTCTAAAGCTATTATCTTTGTTTTCCTTTTCGTAGAAATAAATTTAGAAAAATACCTGGTAAAAACATAACTGTTGAGTAAGAGAAGTAAATAAAAATATTTGGCAGAGTATCACATATGAAAGGTTTGCTTTCTAATTATGTGTTTTTAGTATATGTTAATAGGTATGTTTCTATTTATAAAATCAGTTCTTATTCAGGATCTTTTTCTTTAAAAACAAATAGGTGTTTATTTGGATGCTTTTTTGTATAAAAATGATTAAAATACACTATTTCAATCACTTAAATATGCTATAAAGCTGGATTGAAATAATGCCACTTTAATAACCTTCTAGAAAAATCTGTAAATCTTTTTATGGAAACCTCAAATTGTAACCTCGCCAATATTCCACTAGATGGCACTGAAATCCTAAAAACAAAACAAAACAAAAAAAAACGGCCGGCTTTAAAAGCTATGTTTTATTTAAAACACACAAACACAAATGGATGATGAGCCGAGTGCTTTGATGGATCATTATTGTTGTTCTAGTGGGATTTTAAGAAAATGTACCATTTCCCCACGTAATCTGACATCTGGCAATTCATTACAAATTTATATGGTGTATGTATGGTTTTAGGGTATCTGATCTTGAATCCTGTTTCATTTGGAAACAAAACCTATTTTTGTTCAGTGATTTATGATTTTTATAATACTGATTGAATATTGAAAACCATGTTTTTGTTCTTCTAGCTCTGTATAGATTTTGGTAGCTAAACATTTTTTGCTCTCATTTAAACCTCTAATATGATAGTAATTTTGATAAGACTCTAATTATTTTTAGCATTTATTATAGCAGAATAGCTTTTTTATGTTGATTGACAAAGAAATGCAAACAGCAAGAAAAAAAACCTTTGATGAGATTTGTCTTGGCAGACCCCAATTCATGCTTTACAAGAATAAAATCTCTTTTTTTTTCTTCCTCGCTCCCTCTCAATACAATGCATTCTGCCATTCAGGATTGTAATGTGAACTGTAGTCTAATAAACTACATATAGAAATGGAAGTTGTTTTGCATTTCTTTTTTTTTATTCTATACATTTTTTATGGGGTTTTAAAACTTGACCTATGAAATGAAGGTTTTGCATTCATCTTTTTTGTTTGAATTAAAAAACCTACTATTGAAGATTATAAGTTTCCAAGCTGTTCTGTCAGTTTAAAAATCAGGTTAAATTGCTTTTCAAAATTAAAGAGAAAATTGAGTTTAAAAATGGTAAGGAGAACTCTGACATCATCAGGAGAACTCACATTTTACACTTATGAAAGTGAATAGAATTTTAAAGATTTGAACTCAAATTAAAATACCATTTTAAATTTGTGTGCTATTTTGTATAATTTAGTAGTAGTTAAGTGGAAAATTTGTAGTCTTTTTTTTTTTTTTGTCTTAAACTGGAATACATTCCCTTAAGAGATGAACTCTTAAGTGGGAAGTTGCTTTGTAAAGTTATAGCCTAGTTCCTTAGAAACCATAAATACACTGGAAATGTTTTATCACACCTTGCACTTGAGGGCTCCAATTGTTTTATAGACTTGAATCCCCAGTTCTCATAAAACCTTTTGTTGTTACATTGAGAGGAAAAATGACTCGGCCAGAACAAAGATGTTCACTTAAATTTCTCTTATGATTGTTTTTCTTCATTTTTCATCAGGTTACCTTTTTGATGTGCATTTTACATGTATGTTCACACAGCTTTATCTCAGAGCTGATCAGAATGGAAAAAAATAGGCTAGGTAGAATTAGATGCAATCCTATGGTGTATTGCATTGTGACTGCTGAAAAGACAGCCTCTAAAATATTGACTAACTTCTTTGTTTTCTACCACTTGCCTGAAATAATCCTGCTTGGTTTATTACGTTAAGGAAACATTGCATATTTATGCTTACTTTTTTCATATAGCATCTAGCACGGTGATATGTGTTAAGGTATTTTATTTTTAGTAAAGGAAAAATATGGTTCTAGGATATATAAAGATATATTGGATTTAAAAAAAAAATCTCTATTGTTGCATTTTATCGCCTCTTGGTGTAGATGTAGATGCTCCCCCTGACATTTTTCCACCCTGTGAAGCCACCCTCTGTCATTTAACCTGTTGTATGCTTTCCTGCTACAGTTCTTACTTGTGCTTTGCTTTGTATTTGTTACCTTATTTCCCCAAATTTCTCAAATTTGAAATTTCACCTGTTCTCTAAATGGCACCTCTTCCATCTAATGTGAACTCACTGCCCTTTGATGCCCTAGGTTTTGTTTTTTCTCCCTTGTGTTCTGCCTTGCAGGGGCATTGCTTATTCATCTGACCTCTCTTATTACTTCAGCAGCTATTTTTTTACTCAACTTTGTTCCTCTATAACCTAGTATAGGGAATTCTTACATAGTGGGAATTTTAAAAAATGTTAAATTGAAATACGTGATTCAATTGAGAAAGGTACGGTAAGACAGCTTTGAAAATAGCCAAGTAATTTCCTAATCATAGTATGGAAGAGATACTTGATTTGTTCTTTTTTGCCATTGTATTTTTATTTTTATCCCCTTTACATTTAAATTCATTACCTTAATTGTAGTTTTTCCTCAGTTTTAATTTTGGGGTAAGCAATGTACTTTTTCTTTATATTATTTTTGGATTTTCAAGTTTTATAGAGCATTGATAACACTTTAATGATAACATGTATTTATTAGTTACTATGTGACTTAAAATTTATTATAAAATAAAAATCTTTAAAGACTTTTTATAATAGCAGTCTGTAAGACTGAAATATTTGATTCTCAAACTTGGCTTATTGAGTATTTTGTAACTTTAAAAGAAATCAGTTATTTTAATATGGTATAAGTAATTTCATTTGTTATCCTGGTTCCCTGATTTTGCCCGTTAAAAGTTTTTTATAGGAAATCTTTTGTTCATTTTGTTTATGTAGAATTTTGCCTCATGCATATATATTGGCTTGCAAATTGGTTTAGGTGAAGAATTATGTATTGTTCTATATCTCCAATTCGAGGAAAAACCAGCTTATATAATGCCAAAATTATGAGGTAATTGTGGTAAGAATATACAATCTTGCTGTTTCTGTTTATTTTTCTAATTTACATGCTTAAAGTATCCCTAAAATCACTTAACATTTTTTGTTATTTCTGTTAGAAGAAAGAGATCTTTTATTAAGAGTTTGTGGAAAGTTTTGACTATCAAAACAACATAATGTCTTTTCTTTTTGTTCTTTTTTTTATATAGCTCACTATGTAAATTAATTTTTTTTTGTTAGATCAGTGATTGTTATCTACAATGTGCCTTGGTAGTGCAGATCATAATGATGGAGAATAAGGAGAAATCTCAGTTCTCAAAAGGTGTGTTATTGGATTGAACAGGGAGTACTAATAGTGAAACGTGGAAAATAATCAGGTAGTCTTGCAGCCCTCAGGTGCAGTGGGATTAAAAGGAATAAGGTGATCAGCATCTAGTTAGAGTTGAGTTTGTTTAAATGAGTTCAGGTGTATATTTTCACACAGGAGCCACTAAGTTGTCCGAAAGGAGAGAATATTTTATAGGGATATAGTTTGGGCATTTGTTTTGGATTGAATTCTACTTCGTGTGCTGTTTCTTTCTCTGCCTTTCTTGGTTTTATTATTTTATTTTATTTTATTTTATTTTATTTTATTTTATTTTATTTTATTCTATTTTATTCTATTCTATTTTTTATTTTATTTTATTTTATTTGCCTTTCTTGGTTTTATCCCTCTCCTTAGTCTAGGTTACTTGGAATGTCAAGTGTTATGTGTCTGTTCTGTGAAATTATACGGGTTTGTCTGCTCTCTGTGATATAATTGCTTAGTTCTCCGAGAAGGAATGGCACTTGACCTTTTATATACATATACAGATTGTTCTCTTTTTACAGATTCATTACATTTGTGAAATGTACACTTGTGAGATATTTATAAATGCAATCATGTTTTCCCTTTGACATTCTTAATAACTTTGGATATTTGTTTCACTGTCACTGTGCATGTGTGTTTGTGTATATGTCCTTTACAGGTGAAAAAAATGAGGCACAGAGAGACTAAGTTGCCCAAGTTAATATCAGAGTCAAAACTAAAACCTAAGGGTCTTTACCTTTAGATCAATTAATTAAGTCATGTATGAAGAACCTCAGCATGGAGTTAAATGTCATTGGCATTTCCAGATTTAAGATGAAAGGGTTCATTCATTGCAGTCTATTTGCATTTTTTGCTTGACTTTGTACTTGATATTTTCAATCTTAGCAATTTTTATAATCTTTTTTCCTTTTTTTTTTTTTTTTTTTTTTGGAATGGTACCAGCTACATTTGTTTGTTAGTGGTGCTGTGAAATTCCTAGGGAGGCAGCATTGCCATATCCTCACCTGAGTCTTTTTCCCTGCCTCAGCTTGCATCATCTGAGGGAGGTATTTCAAATGCCTGTGGACTCTTAGGGAGGGAGATTGCCAGGAATTTCTGATCTCGTTCCATTTTATGTCTCACTCATTTCAGACTTTTATTAAATGCTTGGAGGTTGCCCATGAGTAGCCTAGTTGGAAACCTGTCTGTAAGTAGTGTGGTTAAAACCCAAGCCCATTCCTTAGTGTCATTGTCCTGGATGCAATGCAGATTAGTGTGTTTGTTGTCCATAACCCACCCCCACCACACACACACATCCAGAGGAATGCAGCTCCCACTGTTAGGACACTGTATTTCTTACTTTACTCACAGTATTTTATTGCATGCTAAATCACTGATGACTGTATCTTTGACCTTTTTTTTTTTTTTTTGGTTAATGTATTTTATAAACTGAGTTTTGGTATATAAGAGGCATTTTCTTTCCCATGTAGTTTTAATTACGTAGATTTGATTGTTGTATGACTGCCTTTTAAATTTATTGGAATTTTAAATATAAACAACGATTCTCTTGAATTTCAGATTTATTGCTCTAATATTTTCTTTTAGCTTGAATCTAAGAGGAGATAACTTTATAATTAATAATTTTACATATTTAAATATAAATTAAAGTCTAAAAGATACATAAGCTGGGTTCTTTTTTTATAAATGAAAACTGTGCCCTGCAATAAAATAATCTAGAGTATTTCTGTTTGGAAAACAATGCTCTCTAATGACATAACTTCTGTGTATTTTTTTATTAAGAATTTTTGTTAAGTATTTAAATGACTATAAAATTATTTTAAATATGAGTTTCTTTTGCGTTCTTAAATGTATTTAAGATTAATATGAATACAGAAATCAAAGGACTAAATTGTTATATGTCTACAATAATGTGTTGAGTAATTAGTATGGCAGAGAGTGAATGTCTGAATTAATGAAATTTCCCAGTTAACTGAAGGTTTATCCAATTATGCAGTGAAATTGCATAGGGTGAGGATGCGACATTAGGGGTTGGGATTTGTCTGTCAGCCTCTTTTTAGTTGTGTAAATCCATAGACACTCTGTTCTGTATCATTAGAAAGAAAGTGTTTTATCATATACAGAGCTTTAGATTCATAATCAGATCATTAATTGCATTATCAGCACACTTTGAAGGAAGTCTCATAGGATTACAGTGCTAAACTTGGAATCTTTTCTGGAGCCAGTGTTTCTTAGCCGAGCAGTGAGATTTTCAGCACAAGGAAGGATGTCTGATCGGCTCAGGGTTTTAATGCTGATTGTGACCAGCAAGTCATTGAGATAGTCCCTGGTTATCTGTGCTGAGACAGACTTTAAAATGTTAAATGATGAAAGTATGTATATATGTGGTATGTATGTATGATAGATATTACATAGTCACTTTGATTTTTCCTTTTATTAAACTTCTTCTTTCACCTACTAGTTGGCACACACAGAATTGAAAATAAAATCTGAATCTTCAAACTGACTTGTTTTCTTTTTTTTTCCTCCAATAGATGAGTAGTTTTTAGTATTTTAGTGTTTTAGTAGTCCTAATGTTCCATGAACTTTCCTGTTTTCTGTCCATTTATCTCCCTGCTTGGAATGGTTCCCAGGAGATTTGTGACTGTTAAAGAAAGATGATTATATATTTCCATGCAGGTAGAATTATAACAGGTACAAGTACTCTAATTGTGATTTTTTTTTTCTTCAAGGAGGAATTTCGAGAACTTCGAGAACAGCCTAGTGACCCTCAAGCTGAACAAGAATTAATTAATAGTATTGAACAAGTATATTTTTCTACGGACTCATTTGATATTGTTAAATATGAACTGGAGGTAAAACAAAATTCATTAAAACCTATTTAAACCCTATCTTGTTCAGTGACTGAATTTGTGGATGAGATTTGAATGCGTTTTAGGGGTGTTGGTCCCTCCTTCCTTCCTTCTTTCCTTGCTTGATACCAGGACTGGTTGGTGATGACCATGTAGTGATTTATTGAACTGTCCACATTGTTTAATGATGAAATTATTTTAAAAAGTGTAAAATTAAGTGTGGCTCTAGAATATTGGTCTAGGAGACATTTCTGTATTTTTGGTTTTTAACTGTTAGTCTGCAATATGTTGGTATGCTGCCTCTATCTTATTTTATATTGTCAAAATATGTTTAGAGAAAAAAAAATATGTTTAGAGAAACTGAGACTTTTAATCATGAATGTATCTTTACATAATTGTTTAGCCATGATAAAGACCTCTGTGCCGTGATGTTTATAATACTGGCATTTTAAATATAGGAAATTCAAAAAAGAAGAGTAAGATCTTGGTTTAGATGAAACCAAATGCAGTAGGCATACATACTTTATATGCAGTGTGTACACAGCGCGCTCTCGTTCTGAAGTTTCATCAATCTGTTGACTGAAACTTGGGAGTTTCTAGTATACTGATCGGTATGCACTTTGGTAGTTTTTCATCCTATCTTCTGAAAGCTTCTAGAATGTACTCCTGCAACTGTCACTATCACACTGTAGTCCTTAGTTCCTAGTGTTTCAGAGGGGAAATATGTTTTGAGTTCTGTTGTAGACAAGTAGGGTTATACCTGTGGTTGGTAGAGGGGGAGGTTAGGATGTGGAACTTTCTCCCGTTCTCCTGTCCAATAGGGCTGGGTGAGGGATGAAACTTGAGCACCAGAGGGTTGGGCAATAAACCTGTGGAAGCTTTTGTGTTGAAGTCCAGAAGGGAAAGTGGGGAGGCCAAGAGAGGAGTAGGTGGGAATGGGATGAGACACTGTTTTACATGCACAGATTAGTTTGTAAGTCAGAAGTATGCAGGTAAATGAAACCAAATTAAACAATTTTTTACTCTTCATTTATGGGTATTTTTTTAGAAACTCCCTCCTGTTCTCAATTTGCAAGAATTAGAGGAGTACAGAGACAAATTGAAACAACAGCAAGCTGCAGTAAGTAAAATCACCTTTCTTTCTGATATAACCATATGGTACCACAGGAAGGTGTAATATTTGCAGATTTTAGGTTTAACTTAACATGTTAAACAAATATTATTTAACATGACTCAGACTCAATGATATATTTATTTAAAAATTTAATGCCTATTCAGTTTCCCTCACATTACCTTGATAAAGATTTGCTTTTAGAAGTGAGGAGTTTTCCCTCTGGAATCTCGAATGTGATCAAAGATTTTTGAACTTTTTTTTAGATTGTTAAGTACCTTTAGGCTCTTTGTCATGCGGGCATGACTTCCCTACTACAGTTTCTTATCTCAGAATAAAGGCCCCTACTTCTAGTTGAAATAGGCCCAAAGACAAAAGAGAGCTAAGATTCAGAATGTTACAGTTATAGTCACTGATTGTCTGGCATTGGGCAAGTCACTTAGCCTTGCTAAGTCAGTGAAGTGACAGGTTAGGCCTGCATTTTCTCAGGTGCTATAAAATTCTGTGATTCTGTGATTTTACTTGCATTAGACTGAGCTCCTTTAATAAAACTCAGACTATGCTGTAGAATATTAAATAATGTTAGTACAGAATCTTGTGAATTTTTTTAATACTAAAGGAGCAATAGTAATTTATGTGTTTGAATTTAAGATGTGATTTTTAATAACATATCTGACAAATAAAGGAAGATATACTTCTTCTTCTTTTGTACTATATTCAGAGGTCTCAATGGGTGCTGGGATCTCCTTGGGGGTAGCAGCAGTGGTGTGGGGAAGGGACTTCATCAGGAGAGGGTTGTGGGGTAAAAGTATATTGTGCTTTTGGAGAACTAGATTCCAGTAGATGGTGGCATCTTTAGCCTTCTCTTGATTTCAGTATTTTTAAATATATATGCATCTGTCTCTGTATTTGATGTGATAGTATTCTTTAGGGAATGAGCCCCATTACAGGGGCCAGATAGCACAGTGACCTTTGGGATTTGGTACACCTGGGCTTGAATCCCGGCCTTGTTGTGGGGACTGTGGATCAGTTACTACTATATTTAAGATTATTCATCTGGAAAATGAGAATCCATTTTAATCGATTGTTATGAGTACTAACTGAGATAATATAGGGAAAGCACTTAGTACACTGCCTGACACAGTGCAGACTAACAACTATATTATTTATTTTAAACTATTTTTAAAAAACCCAGTTTGATAAGATTAGGTCAGGTTCTGTCTGTACATCTATACAAACTCATATCTGTAGAAATTCAAAGCAGTTAAGAAAACACAGAAGAATTTATGCAATAGTTGAATATGTGTGTAATGCTTTGTTCTCAAAGCATTGAGAAATCACAAGGGATTTCTTGTAGGGAAATCCCTTTCCCTACAAGAAGGGGTAGGGAAACTCAGATAATTGAGTTTTTTTGAGCAAAAATTCACTGAATGCTTTGGATGTGCCATGCTCTGGGGTATCTGTAGTGTTATCTAGCAGGCACCCCTGAAATTGAAATAAGAGCCTCATAGTCAAAATCATTATAATTCTTACATACACTAACATTTTTTACAGAGGTGACCAAGGAAACCTTAGATCTGTTCATAGCATTCCAAAAAAAGCCTCCCCAAAAAAACACGTTTTCAGGTTTTCAAAAGTAGAGGACCAAACTACTGTTTGTCTTTTTATGTGGTACAAAGGATCTAAAGAGTACAGGATGTTCTCTGTTTCCCAGATACTGTGTCCATAAATTCAACTGATTATTTATCTTACGAGTTCATCTTTTGAAAGCAAATCTTATGCCCTTAAAGATCTTACACCTTTGTGCATGTTAGTAAATCAGATGATTCTTGTATTATTAACAGTCATAATGACCATTTATTGAGGTGGGTTTTTTTTAAAGATTTTATTTATTTATTTGACAGAGAGATACAGAGAGAGCACAAGTAGACAGAGCAGCAAGCAGGGGGTGAGGGAGAAGCAGGCTCTCCACTGAGCCTAGAGCCCAATGCGGGGCTTGATCCCAGGACCCTGGGATCCTGACCTGAGCCAAAGGCAGGTGCTTAACTGACTGAGCCACCCAGGCACCCTCATTTATTGAGTTTTTATTAAGGACCAAGTATTATGTTCTCTTGTACTATGTATCTCTTTTACTAATTTCATACCCCAGAGCATGCCGATATCTGCAGTAGAAGTTACTGGTAAAACCTATGGAATATTCTTAGAAAAATTTAAAATGTAAAATGGGACAGGAAGTATGTGGCTTTTTCTTTTACTTGTTTTGTTTGATTGCATGTTTTTATAGGTCTCTAAAAAAGTAGCTGATTTAATTCTTGAAAAACAGCCTGCATATGTAAAGGTAGGATGATATTTGTTATTTTTAATAGTAAAATTTTAAAAACTCCTAATGACTTGCACTTGAAACTGTTGAAGTAATTTATCCTCTTGTCTCTAGTTCTGTAGCAACATATTAACTCTATCTGGGGTGTGTGTGTAGGGGGGTATATATGTACTTTTTTTTCTCGTTTGGGGGAATTTACCAAACTAAAGAAGTGAGTTTTTATAATTGATTTTAAGGTAATCTCTTTGGATTTTCCAAACTTTAGAAGACCCAGTGAAAATTCTTTCTGCATACTTTGTAACATGTAGGTCATTAATAACGACTACTCAATAGCAGTGTAACAATCTGTCTTTAAAATATAATAAAATTGGAATCTTATAACTGAATCTTTGAATCAGAAAATCAGAGGATCCAAAATCCATTGAAATACTATCAGTGTTCAAATGAAAACATTTGTTGTCAAAGCATCTTAGCAAACAGAAATCATACTTGTCATATCCTTGATTATCTTCTGAAGTTCTGTTGGGTAGAAACATTTCAATGGATGTATTATTAGTATTTGTTTATGCCTATATAAGGAGGTTGGATCTAGATTTCCTCATAAGCAATACTGACTAAATATTTTATCATATGTCATTGTGAAAATCATTTGAAAGTAGTCATTTTAAATTCTTTTGCGAAAGATATACCCACAGTTTTCAATTTTAGCTATCTTTGTTGCTACTTTGTTTTCCAAGCAGGCTTTTCTTTGAAACCCACTAAAGTTTTTGTTAGCATATCATAGGAATAAAAAAGAAAAAGAAAATGCCTCCACAATAACCTATACCTAATTTTACCTTAGGAACTTGAAAGAGTTACCTCATTACAGACGGGTCTTCAGTTAGCTGCTGTTATCTGCACAAATGGGAGGAGGTATTGCATTTCATGAATATTTTGTTTTTTAAGCCAGAAAACATTTCAAGAAAAGTTGTGAAACTGTCATTGATAACTGATTTCTTGTTATGACTGTGGTTTCTAGAATGCTATTTGTTAACTGAGTATATATCTACACTAAGAAAGTATGTGTGGAATGAAATATCTGTAAATCTCATTATGGCTTTAACATACTACTGCTTTTATATTGTTTAGATTAGTGCTTCTCAAACTGTAAGGATAAGATTTTTTTCTTTTTTAATTTCCAACTTACTGCAGACTATTTTTGTAAAATGCAATAAAAATAAAATACTAAGAAAATAACCAAGGACATAGAGAATGTATTCTCAGTTTTTTTATTATTAATTCATCAAAGTTAAAATTATATGTCAATTTTTGCTCTAAGTGGTTTTTTAATGCTTATTCTCCATTTCTGTACTTTTCCTTGTGATCGATCAGTAACAGTTTGAGGATTGGCTCCAGTGCACCCACCATGCTTTGAGTAATGCTGGTTGAGAATGAGCCATTGAATAAATTTGTCAAATAGTAGTCACAATCCCTTATTTTAAGGGTAATTGAGGCTACCACATCGTCAGTTGCCTGATTGTTCTGTGTGAATAGTGTTCTTAATGTAATGGAAAAATTTAAGTATTTATTCTTCTTTTTTTACAGACACTTGAATATTGCCAAGGAAGGTTTTACTCAGGCTAGTTTAGGCCTTCTTGCAAATCAAAGGAAACGTCAGTTGCTGATTGGACTTCTGAAATCTCTGAGAACTATAAAAACATTGGTATATAAAATTTCCTTTTTTTTTTTTTTAAAGATTTTATTTATTTCTTTCACAGAGAGAGGGAGATCACAAGTAGGCAGAGAGGCAGGAGGAGAGAGAGGAGGAAGCAGGCTCCCTGCTTGAGCAGAGAGCCCCATGCGGGGCTCGATCCCAGGATCCTGAAATCATGACCTGAGCCAAAGGCAGAGACTTTAACCCACTGAGCCACCCAGGCACCCCTAAAATTTCTGTTTAAAAACTAAAACTTAGTTTTATGGTTGAAACACATTTTACCTTTGATTTTTGGTCTTTTGCTTGTTTTTTTCAGCAAAGAACAGATGTGCGCTTAAGTGAAATGCTGGAGGTAAGTAAACAAAATTTGGAAATTTGGTGATCCTGATACTATTAAATAGAAAAATTATAGTGGAAAACATTCAGATGTGCATTTCTTTCAAATTGCTACATGATATAAAGAACATTTTTAGACATTATGTAAAGGTGCTTGCTCTAGAGCATTTTTCTATTGACATACTTTATTTAGAAAAATTTATTTGGGGAAATGTTTACTTGTAGCAATGTGGGAACGTTAACTTCAGTACAGTGATTGTATTTGCACTCAGATAGCAATAAAATTATCTTTTGAATCAAACATATAGGAATGATTTAAGGAATATGTCATATTTGAGCTGTGCTTGGCATCTCATATATTAATTGGTTTTCTGAGTGAACCATCTGTTTTCTCTCTGATGCTTTCTTAGCATTTTCTATCTACTTGTTTTATAAAGCATAATGTAATACGTGTGTTTCTCATAATACTTGAGGTCCTTCAGGTAGGCACTTTTTCATCATCTTAGCATCCCCACTGGTTTGAAGTACATTCGCCCAATTATATAGAGAGGAGCACAGGAAGATTTTTTTATGGTTTTCGGTTATCACCATAATACTTCTAAACTTAGACTTGAGAAATGCATATGAAAATTTCATTCGGCATTAAATTACTGTTTAGATGATAAAAACATTCCAAGGCTATTAATAAATATTTTACTTTCTCCCATCCAAGTACTAATCAGGCCTGACCCTGCTTAGCTTCCAAGATCAGTTGACACCAGGCGCGTTCAGGATGGTATGGCGATAGACAGACTATTTCACTTTCTAACAACTTTATTTGTTTTAAAATATTTATTGATTTCTTGATGGTAGAACTCTTGAGTGTTGATTACAAGTGGAATTCATACTGGTTTGGAACATTCTATATAAACATTATTGAAAGAAGATATATTAATGGTTAAAGAACACCTGGGAAGCAGCTTATTATTTTGAATAGGCTTTATCCACATGTCATGGTCTTAGGGGGCTGTTAACTGTGTGTATGAGGGAAGAGAATAATTTTTCTATGCATACGTTTTAGGCTTGGAGCTAGTGGTCTCTTTATATTTTATTATTTATCTATCATTGGTATTCTAATCCTTACGTAAAAGGAATTAAAATTTTCTGGTTCTGTAACTTTTGGATGGAGTATGAGCAGAGATTTATTTTTTTCAGGGGCTTTAGGAAAAATGTTTCCTGTTAATGACTTCTCTTGTTGTTATCTTAAGGAGGAAGACTATCCAGGAGCTATTCAGTTGTGCCTGGAATGTCAGAAAGCCGCCAGCACTTTTAAACATTACAGTTGCATAAGGTAAGGTAATATAAAAATTGTAAAGTGACTTGTTGTCAGTTTTTAACATATGAGCTGTGTAACATACAATGTTAACGAACATTAAAAATAAATATTAAGTACTGTGTTCTAGTTGAACATTCTTGTTCATAAATGGGCAATACAATGAAATTATAAATAATAATTCATAAGGTGTGAAAGATCAGATACTTTTTTCTCCTACCCCTTCTTTTCACCTCATTGAAACCCTTTTCTCATATTCTTTCCAATTTATAGAGTGGTAGTGAAGAATAAATTTGTCTGTTTACATTTCTCTTGCATCTCTTGGGAATATTTCCTCCTTAACTTTGCCCAGCTTATAAATATTGAGAGTGTTACTTCAGTTTGTTTTTCAGATCCAGACAGTTCGCGTGTTTGGCTCATCCTGATAAGAATTATTATTTTTTTTTAATTTTGGAAAATTTAAGTGTGAATTAATTTTATGTAATAAACATCTTTGCCATATTTAAGTGATTATGTATTTGATGTGTTATATCTTTTATTTAGTTATTTATAAAATGTACAGTATAAAAACAGCCATTGCAGCCTCTGCTATTAGTTCTGCTTTATTAATGGGTTTTTGGTCTGCTTAAAATGAAGGTTTTGCATTACTGGTGGCAGTCCCTTGGGAAGGCTCAATCCCCAGGTGTAATTTCCATCATTCCTCTAAAACCATCTCAAGTAAACATACAATCTGAGTAAAATCATGTGCTTGCCAAGCAAACCCAGTTTCAAATTAAATTCATACCTCTCCTAGAACGTAGCCCCTCAGCCTCTCCTGTATGGAAATTCTGGCAGTCAGTGAGCATGATGCGCTCATGTCGTAGATGGTGATTGGTAGTATCTGAAAAATAAAAGGATTACGGAAAACCAAAACATTAATACAGATTTAATTAAATTTTTTTTCTTTTAATATACTCCCACATCATGGGATACATCCCACATCTGCAGGATGTAGGATAAGAGCTAGCTATTTTCCCACTAGAGATGCTATTTAATATTTATGATATTTCTTTCTTTAGGATCGTGCATACTGAATCAACACACTTTTTATTTGATTAGGAAATGCGAAGTTGGGTAGTTCCAGTGATATTTTGTTTTATCCATTGTGACACTGATTAACTGTCACTCTTAAAGACTTGATTATGTTATTTAGATTTTTTTAATTGAGTAAATAGAGATTTAGTTTTAATATGTTGAATGTATTTGAAAATTTCTAACAAGGGCTTTCTGGGTCCTGAAGAGACCTAGCATGAATTTATTTTGTGGTGATAAATCAGTTATAGTGAGAACAACTTATGTATGATTGGATGAACATAATTCCAGCAGTTTTACTTTACTGAGTGTTTATTAATGCCAGATGCTTTGCTTTAGAATTGGCTGAACAGAGTTGAACTATTCATAATATAATCATTATAATCCTTGGTTTTCTAGATTATCTAGGTGATCTATCAAGAAGGGCTTGGGTTGAAGAAGGCATAGTGAGATAGTGGGATGTGGTCTTAAGGAGATGAGTGTTGAGCATACAGGGGAAGCATTGGGATCTAACTCTCCTTTGGGGTCAACACTGAGGGGAACTTGAAGGAGGGGAGTTAGCTAAGACAACGGATGACGGTTGTGGATAGGAGATTATGAATATCATGATGAAGTCTTTGTTGCAGAGATAACAAGAAAAATGAGGACTGAAAATATCTGTCCATTGGATTTATAACAAAGAAATCATTGCTGACTTTGTTGGGACAAATTTGCTTGAAGCATAAGTACAGGATGAGGAAATTTTATAAAGAGGGGAGACTTGGAATTAAGGGGGAAATTTGCATATTTGAAAATCTATAGGAAAGTGAGAGGTTGAAAATAGAGGACATAATATTATGCTAAGACTTTGTAGGGATTATAGTAATGTTGACTTTGAAAAGGTCACTTTCTGTTATAATAGGAAAAATGGATATGGAGATTTAGTGGCAGGAAATTGAGGTAGCAGGTGACATGTGTTGGTACTTTGTTTTCTCTCAATAATTAAGAATTTTGGCTGTGCTAACGTAATTATCTACTTGATGGGAGTTAACTATACAAAATGTTTTTTAAAGAAATTTTATTTGGGCTTTTTAAAGTTAGTGTGAAGTGGCTTCTAAATACTTTCTCATTAAAATATATAGTGATATGTGGAGAAGCTGTGACTACAGTTATCCAACCTGGTGAAAAAACTGAAGTTGAAAAGATCTATAATGGTGACTTAAGTAATAATTGCTTTATTTTAGGGAGTACATTATATAAAAAGCATGTTGTGTTTACACATGTGAATTGTACATGTAGTAATGAGAAAAGTTTGTCTTATTCTGCAAAAACAGGTAAAAATACATGCACAAATATATTAAAATGTCCCAAGAAATTAATTTTACCTTAGGCTTTAATGGACCTCTGTTAGAGTTGTGTTTTTAACTTGGCGATGTAGTGACAATGTCTGCGTAACTCAGAGAGCTTTGCAATTAGTTGGAATTGTTTGGTGGTGATGTCAGATCTTCCACCAGAATTCTTCCTCACATACCAGCACTGTTTGCTCTGCTAGCCACCATTAATCCTGCTTAACCCAATCCCCTTTTCCTTTGTTTTACACTTTTGTTCCTATTTGGGAAAGCATGAGAAATTTGCTCACTTCCTGTAGACAATGGAATATGAGATACAGTGATAGAGTTAGTTGATATGTAAATCAGGTTGAGTCCACAAAAATGAAAGGAATTTTCATTTTTGAAATGAAATGTCTTCCTTTTTTGTTTTTATTAATTGGATGTACCTTTTTTATTTTGTGCATTTATTTCCCTTTCTTTTCCTCTTTTTCATCTGAACTTCTAAATACAATACTGTACCTGTTCTTGAGCTCTCTGGATGGGACCGTTCAGACATAATTCATCAACACTTTAAAGTTTCATTTCATTTACCTGGAGCTGTGGAATTTAACCAAAGGCAGATTTAATCTTTGCTTGGAACTAGTGAATCAGAGTGAAAAATCATTTGACACTCTGGTAATGCTAGGAATAGTAATTAATTTCCAACTGTTTATACTCTCATTTTCTTTAACATTTAAATTTACTTTCATTTCTGTTGATGGCTAGAGAATCATGAAGTATATTCCCTTTAGAAATGTCCGTGAGAGAACAACCTGTCATGCAGAGCATTTCTGGATTCTTGTGTAATTTTTTTTTTAATATACTTTAGGCAAGTTCATAAATACAATGTACCTGCTTGTCCACTTCTTAATTTTTCCTAGGTAGAGTGTATGTTCCTGATTTTTTTTGCTAGTCACATTATAAGGGTTTTGGTAGATTGCAGAGACCCTGTGGTCTTAGGAGTAGATTACATGGGGCCACTGAGGGCTGACTCTTAAGATTCTGAAAGCAGGAAAACAGAATTCATGTATTTGCTAGTGCATAAAAAGCCCTTGACTGTATTGTCTCAGGTTATATGACTGTGTGGTTTAATACATGAAGTACCAAGTAATATGATATACCGAGTTGATTGAAAACTGAAAAAAAATACTTGTACCACTCAGTACCTTGTATTTTCCTTAAGATACAGTGTGTTTCGACATCTTTAATAAAAGATAGTGTAGCACCAGTTTTGTTCACTTTTGTAATTGACAGGGAACGTTTTTACATTATTTGACATTTCTTGAGTTGATAGACAGAGTCATATATTTGGGATTTACTGGGAATAGGAATCAGAGTGTGTTTATGTTAAAGTATGTCTGTGAATGAAGGATTTAATTTCTTTTTCGCTTGAAATTTATCTAAATTAGTTTCAAGAAAAGTTATTTTTAGAAGTCAAAACTGCTTTATTGTTTTTTTAACTTCATTTGAAAGAAACTACTTGAGGGAATCTGAGAGCATTCTGGATTGTGCACTCAAAAGTTTATATACCACCAGAACTAGAATATCCTTTTTTGAGTACTATACTTTAGCATAGACACATGTATTTAATTTCTCATAATCTTCAAAATACCCTTTTCCCCCCCCTCAGAATATGAACTTGGCAGTGGAATAAAAATTGTAGGTCGTAGAACTTCTTTAAATCAGAATAATGAACACAGCTTTTTGGTACAAATACAGCAATACTAGGGACTATGCTTCCCCTCTTGCCCTTGATTCCCTTCTAGCAAGACGTCATGCTGGTCTTTGTCTAGGTTCAGGCAAGGGGAACCTAGGAACTCTGCCTGGGATAGTGTTTGGAGCAGTGAGTGTTTCAGCTGGGTCACCAGGCCAGCCACCTAGACCCATGAGTAGATCTGGAGTCCTTGTTGCTCCATCCATGTGGGCTGAGTTTTTGACTACATGCTACTTGCATACTGCCTACACTCCATATCTTTTATTTTCATTTGTTTTCCTCTGTCCCCCTCCCCCATGCTGTGCCATTTTGAAATAATGTAAAGTAAAATCTGTTGGTGGCAAAACATAGTGTTTAAACAAAAGTGTGTTAAACAAAAGGTAAAAGTTTCTTTGTGCCTCACCCACCATTCTCTTTCCTACTTCGTGGAGTAAACCACTTTTACAGCTTATTAGTTTGGTTTTTTTTTTTCCCCCAGTAGATTTCCTTATAATTTAAAATACTATATTAAAATATCTTTTTCCTGATTCATCACTTTATGTAGTTGTTAATTCTCTGTTTGCTCCTCCTCTTAAAATATCAATAAGAGATAGGAATTTAGTATACTTTCTTTTACTTCTCTGTCTTCCAGGATATGTTAGTGAAACTGTTATTTTTACTTGGTCACGTTTATAACATTTGTATTCTTTTTGCAGCTATAATTAAATCTTCTGTGTTTTCTCAGTAGGTTACTTCCAGAAAAATTAACCTAATAGAAATTGTATTTACTGTATCATGATTATATAAATATTATCTGCAGGACTAAGAGTGAATAGACTTATAAAAAAAGAAAAATAATTCTTTGTCTCTGCATGAAAATCAAAATCCATTGGTGTTTGGGTTTTTTGTTTTTTTTTTTGTATTTGTTGAACATATTTCACCTTTTTCAGCTACCATCATTTCTATTTCCTTTTATAAATGTTCCTTTGTCTTGTTTTGTTAGAGTTTTGTTACAGTTATCCCTTTGAGAATTTTTTTTTGATAGGAATATGTGGGAAATCAATTTTCAGATCTTGAAATGATGTTAATTTATCCATACTCATGATTGAAAGAAAAACTATTCTTTTCTTAGAAAATGGAATACATTGCTTAGTTGTTGGACAGAGTCAGATGTTATTCTCATAGAATGCCGTTTTTTTTTTTTTTTTAAGAAACTTTAAGGATTTTTCTCTTTTTATTTGGTGTTCTAAAATTTCACCAGTTGTGTAGGAAAGTCATCTGTGTTAGAGTCTTTACTCCTAGATGATGAGACAAGAATGAAGTATTGTTTAATCCTTATCTGCATGAGATGCTGTGTTACTTGTTACACCAAGAGCTTTTGAAATGTATTTGTTCTCTAGGAGCTTATAATAACAGGCAGTTAACAGGCAGGACTGTGAGATAATATGCCAGTTAAGGACACAGAGTACGTAAACAAAAGACCATCAGAAATGTTCATGCTGTGAATGGCTTGCTGCTTATACCGCTACAGAAATGGAAATATTGACATGTATAAGAGTATGAATAGAAGCTAGGCACTGTTAGCTTTGACAGTATCAACTGTACAGTAATTCTAAAATAGATTTTAATAGATTTTTTTTTTTTTTTACTAGTGCTTTGTTTTTTAGCTTTTAAAAATTGAATCATGATGGTGGTGATAGTGATGATGGTTGTGATAATATTTAACATTTTTGGACTTTTCCACGTGTCAAGCAATGTACTACTCATTTCCCTTACCTTTTCTTATTTGGTATTGACAAAATATTCCACAGAGATATTAATATCATCTCAATTTTAAAGATGAGGAAATTTATGCTTTGTAAAATAAGTGGGAGACTCAGGATTTAAACTTCAGTCTCCTGGAATGCAGAGCTTGTTGCTCTTAACCACTATTACACTATACTGTCTGGTAATGTAGTAACTGTTATATACAGTGGAAGTTCATGGCTAGGAGACTGATTTTTATTCATCTACTCCAGTAACTGAGTTAATTGTATTTTTTTTCCTAAACCTGTCTCTACCAGTTATGTATGTTACCATATTTATGTTGTTTAAGTAAATAAACTAATGAAATGAAACAGGT
This sequence comes from Procyon lotor, assembly GCA_028646535.1. Classification (NCBI taxonomy): domain Eukaryota; kingdom Metazoa; phylum Chordata; class Mammalia; order Carnivora; family Procyonidae; genus Procyon; species Procyon lotor. The sequence goes on along the minus strand of CM053614.1, from coordinate 59,892,808 downwards.
TTTTGAAAGTAGATGAGACAACTCATAAAAATTGGGGGATATAAGGTGACTAAATGTGATTTGGCATTTGGATTGTTTTGCATTTCTCTTTAAGTTCCTTCCTTATCACAGAGAAACTGAAACTTGATATTATAGACAATTTGTGTGTGATTTGGCTCATATAAAACCAAGAAGTTAAAGCTCCACTCAAATGAGAAGATTTGGGGACTAAATCAGAAATGGGTAAATGAAGTATGGTTATACATTTGTACTTAAAAACATTCAATATACATGTAAACAGACATGTGCACACACACACATATAGTCTAGTTTTAACTTTGATCAATTGACCACCTGAAAGGTCTGCTGAACTTTAGCACATGGTAGGCAGACTTTGTTTTTGAAGAGCCAGATTATAAATATTTTAAGCTTCGTGGGCTATCAGGTCTCACTTGCAGTGGTTCAGCTCTGCCCTTTTGGTCTGAAAGCAGCCATAGACAATATGTAAGTAAGTTCATGTGCCTGTGTTCTGATAAAACTTTATTTAGAAACATGGGCTCTTGGCTAGATTTGGCTCCTGGGCCTGATCTCTGCTCTGAATTGAATTCATAAAGTTCGGAGATGTTTCAAACATCTGTAGTATTTATTCTTAGTAGTGGACTCTGATTTTTGAACAGAGTGAGGACAGAGATCTGGGTAGATTCAGAGTGATTTTAGGAGTTCTTTTACAGTCTATACATGTTTTGAAGGACCATGTGGACACTTCATGGGATCTCTCTTACCATTGGTGGTTTAGCTTCAAAGTGTTTGAAAGTCAGGTTTTTCTCTAAAGAATGTTAGTAAACTCTCTGCCACTGGAATAGATCTCTAAATACCTAGAATATCCAGGATCAATGGACATACCATATAAACTTGCAAGTATAAATTTTACTTAAGCTAATTTTATAAGCTTTAGCACTCTACTGAATCATATACAAAGATGTAGTAATTGGGTAACTGATGTTTCGCATGTAATGGGATCTTGAAACTTTAGAGTGGGAAGCAACCCTTTGGATCTAACACACTTTTGTATAGGAAACTGATGCCCAGAATATTAAGAGACTTAAATCATATGACTCATTAATAACAGACCAGGGAAAGATCATTAAGTTGCTAATTACCTCTGTACCGTGTTGCTTTTCTGTGTGGCCAAATTGGTATAAAATTCTGATTTATATGCAACCTTTCCAGGACTCATTTTATGGGTGCGTGTGTCCTAGATCAGCTATTTAAAAGAACAATATTAGTTATTTTTGGATATCTTATATTTAATATCTTTTGTAGTGATGTTAAGAATGCCCCCCAAAATTGTTTGCTTCATTCTGTTCTGCTTGCAGATAGCCTTTAGTAGCTTTTAGCCTTCCATCTTAGAACTGGTAATATTTTTTTATCATAATGTAGCTTGTATTTATCCAAATGTTTATGAGTAGATCCTTTTAGCATACTTTGATTAATTGATTGAAATGGCTTGAATTTGTGTTTCTAAATGATGGTTAAAGGTTTCCTTGAAGGCTGTACAGTTAACATATACACTCCTTAATCAAATAATTTTTATATATGTATTTTCAAATAGTAGTAAATTGTCAAAATGCAGTTGTAGATTTTGAAAACATTTTTTTTAAGGAGGGAGCGAGAGGTGGGGGAGGGGCAATGGGAGAATCTTAAGTAGGCTCTATGCCCTGCATGGGGTCTGACACAGGACTTGATCTTACAACCCTGAGAGCATGACCTGAGCCAAAATCAAGAGTCAGATGCTTAACCGACTAAGCCACCTAGGAACCCCTTGAAAACATTTTAAAGTCAAAATGTTTGATTTATAGATTTTATATTTAAAATATTATATATACTATTGGGGCCCCTGGGTGGCTCAAATGGCTAAGTGTCACACTCGTCTCAGGTCATGACCCCAGGCAGGGTCCTGGGATGAGCCCCACATCGGGCTCCCTGCTTGGCTGGGAGCCTGCTTCTCCCTTTCCTTCTGCTGCTCCCTCTGCTTGAGCTCTGTCAAATAAATAAATAAAATCTTTAAAAAAAATTATACATACTATTTACATTACCATGTTTACATTAACTCTTAATGCATAGGAGGATATAGGATATAAAGTCATTTTAACCATAAATAATAGAAGCAGTGAAACCGACCAGATTTATGATAATTTTAGAAACACTGAAGCCCATTTTTTCCATTTGAGGAGTTGAAATCATTACTCTCAACTGTGAATGAGCTTAGATATATTTCTTTTTCTACCAAACTCAAGATACTCCCTTGAGAATATGGTTACCAGTTCTAACCTAGTTATTATTCCAGGTATTCTTGCCTCTCTGTATCTGTGTCTTCAGCCTTAGGTGAACTTCTCAGCCCTGTATGAGAGAGGAGTGGAACTGCTTATTTCTGCTTATGTCTTTTCCTCTTGCTAAGGCACCTATAGACCCAGAGTTCAGTGCAATTCTTTTTTTTCTAAAACATGGTCTTTCTCTTTTTCTGTCTCTGTAGTTTTATTTATTGAGATAGAAAATAGGGGCTAAAGGAATGTGGCAAAATTTCACCCTTTTTATTTGAATTGCAAATTTGATTGAGCAGTGAGTCAGGCAGTGAGTTGAGTTAGTCGTGGGGAGTCCTGGAGAATAAGCCACAGTCTCTGCTTAGGGGGGACAGTCACGGGTACTCCCTCCTATCATGTGGGATGCTGGAAACAGAGCATCGTGAAACTGAATGAACAGTCTATAGGGGAAGTCTTCCCAGAAAAGATGATGTTGGGATGGACCTGGAAGGACAGATGGACATTTGTGAGTGAGAAGAAGAGAAAGTATGTTCTAGTTCTCATTAACATTATATATAAGAACAAAGGGTGTTAAGATCTGGAGTTCTTAGGGGAATTGCCCATAGTCCACATGACTGAAAGTGAAGGGGAAGTTCATTTTTCATGTCATTGTTAAGAATCTTACATGCCATACTAATTTGAGGCTTTCTTTGGTTTATTGGGGAAGCTGTCAGGCTGTAAAGCAGTGGATTAATACGAATTTATTTCTGCTTTAATTAGGAGCTGCAAACTCAGATGTCTGTAGGGACTAGGTAGGTAACTTACACAAAGCTGCCAGATGTGGGATACCAGAAAATGGTCAGGCCCCCACAGGACTGATCAGGCCTTGCCTGAACCCTTTCATGTATAAGCTGGAGGAAAAACTGTGTCTGCCAGGTCAAATGGAATATTGAGACCCCTGCTCAGAGCTATCCCTGAGAGCTTTTTAGAGGTTGTGGTACAATATTTGGTATGTAGTAGGTTGATGGTGTTTCCCAAATAAATGGATGATGGATTGAAGGGTGGGTATGGGTATTATGTGCAGAGATTCATTAGGAAACCATTAAGATAATTCCAGCAAAAGGTGGTAATGCTTGAGTTAGGACACACAACTCAAGAAAGAAGAGGCATAAGTGGATTTCAGAAATACTGAAATGGTAGAAGTGTCAGGATTCACATATCAGATAACACATGAAGAGAGGGAAGAATTAAAGATGACCTAGAGATTTCCATCTTAGATTGAATGGGTGGGGTTGATATGAATCAAAAGAGAACGTGGGGGAAAAGAACAATTGCAAGAGAAGATATGATTTGGGGGTAAGGTGGTGGAGCTGAGGCACTTTTTAATTCTTTCTAAGTGCCAAGGTACTTACCATGACTTTCATTTTTGGTGTATTATTTTTGGGCCTTTAAGTCTCATTTTCATTCATTCATTCATTCATTCATTCATTCATTCATTCATTATTCTTTGAATGGAAATTGTCCCAGAATTTTTTTTTTTTTTTTTTTAAGGAAAAGCTCAGTCCTGTCTACAAGTATTCCCTTAACCACGTCTGTGGCCTGTGGGTATTTTTCAGGCATAAATCCTGGTTAGAGACCTTAATTCTTCCGATAAGATATAGATCAAATCTATATTGTTGATTGTCCAAGTACCTAGTTTTGCTTACTCTCAGTTTTTACTAGAGTAATCTCCAGTTCTCAACTTTAATCAAAAGTGTGCTTACAATAAGTAGTATTTGTAGCCAATTGTCCAATTCCTCCATGCGTTTGGGCATTTATCCCTGAGACCATCAAAAAACGGGCACTTGTGTTACAAGTTTTACTTTTCTGATACATTGCTTTATATCTATGTATCTATATCTGTATGTACATATATCTCATCACTCTGGTGTTATTTCCTCAGTTTGCATTAAAAGGTTCTGTAAGAAGCAACTGCAAGGAATCCATAAATCCATTATTACATATTTTATAAGGCTATCGTCAAGGATGTTATGCCTTAGGAAATAAAAGGTCTTTGTTTCCCTTTTCAGGACTCTGGTAAAATTTTCTCCTAGAACTTAAATGCCAACAAAAGTGATTTTTGTTTCTTTGGTTTCTTTGTTTATTTTTCCCTTGAGTTCTGTTATGTTTTTGATATTATGGACACTGAATTGTGTACTTGGATCCTCTAAGCTCATAGACAGGTTAACAGTTTTAAAAAATACCTTGTATAATTATACCTTTCATTTGGTCTATTTTGTTTTAGTTTGCCTTAATTTTTTTTCATTAAAATATTTTCTATGTGATTGTATTTATTTTGTTAGATATCACAGATCCTTTTTAGTAATGAGATACTATAATTCAAATAATACGAGTTCTGGTTTTTAATTTTTTTAGCTGATCCAGGGAAAATTAAAGGGAACAAAATCAGATTCAACTACATATCTTAAGTGTATAACTAAATAAATTTTTACAAACTAAACATTGTTGTATAATTACATCCCAGAAATGCAAAAACATATTTCTGTTACCCCTTATTACCCTTCATACCCTTCATACCCAATCCCAGTCATTATTCTCTCAAGGTAACCTAACCACTGTTGTAACTTCTGTCACTAAGTTTTGCCTGGTTTGAACTTTATGCAAATGCTATCATGTAGTGACTTGGTATAGTGGACTTCTTTTGTCAGTTTGTTTTTGAGATTCAGGTGATACATTTTTCATTGCTGTAGTATTTCATCATAAATATATCACACTTTATCCATTTAATTATTCATAGACAATTGTGTCGCTTTAAGTTTTGCCTGTTACAAGTAATGCTGCAAAGTTTGTTATGTATTTCTGTAAGATATGTATCTAGGACTTCTGGAATACAGAGTAAACGTATATTGAATTTCAGTAGATGTTACAGTTTGATTCAAAGAGATTGTATCAATTTCCCCTTCCTCCAACATTGAATTCAGTGTTCCATTTGTTCTGCATCCTTGCCAGCATTTGTTGATGTCATTTTTTTTTTTTTTTTTAATTTTAAAAAAATGTTTTTAGCCATTCTGGTTGTTTGTTATGTTTTCTTCTTGTAGTTTCAATTGCATTTCCTGAATGCCTACTTGGAGTGCCTATTGTATGTTAATTGCCAATCAGATATCTCCTTTGTCAAGTATCTGTTCAAGGCTTTTGCCCTTTATTTTTATTCTTGTTCTCTTAATCAGTTTATGAATTCTTCTGATTGAACCACGCTGTCTTATTACTGCAACTTTATAACCTTTACCGATTTAAGTATATCTCCTCCAACGTTGTTCTTCAAGATATTCCTGCCTAATCTTAGTCATTTGAGGTTCCACATAAACTTTAGAAGCAGCTTGACAGTTTCTATAAACACAAAGAAAGAAAAACCTGCTGGAGTTTTCATTAAAATTTCAGTTATTCTAAAAGATCATTTTTGGTGAGAACTGATATCTTAATGATACTGAAGATATATATATCTTCATGTATTTCAGTCTCTATTTTAGCTCAGTTTTGTATTGCCTATTTTTTATTAGATTTCTTTCCTAGGTATTTGGTTTTTTGAAATGGTATTTAAAAATTTTTCATTTTCTAATTCTTTGTTCCTAGTATATAGAAATTGATTTTACTTTTGAAATTTTACTTTTAATCTATATTATACTTTTTTAATCTTTAAAACCTGTTATCAATTTTGTATTCTTGAATTTTTAGTTTTTATCTATCAACTCTTCAGGAGTTTCTACCTATATAATTCTGTTGCTGCTAGTTATGACTCTTATTTTTCTCTTTCTTTTTATTTTTCTTACTTTATAGCACTGTCTGTAGAATCAGAGTATCTTACTGCTCATACTATTCATCTGTGAATTTATGGATTATTTATTCAGCTAGTATTTTATTGAGCACTTAGTTTGTCTTTTTAAAAGGTAGTCACACATAACTTTGTTTTCTTTGATAGTGAATTGAATTCAAAGCTTCAAGATACTTTAGAACAAATTGAGGTAAGAAGGATTACATTGTAAGTTAAGTGGTTTTCTCTTTCCAGAGGTTTTTGAATAGTGCATATGCATCTTATGTTTTGATTTTTGTGTGGATTACCAGTGTTTTAGATCGCAACACTTTTTTTATTTGGGATATCTGTGCATGCTCGAGTTAATATTAATTTACTTGTAAATTCAATAATACTTTTGGAATTATGGGATCTGAAAATGGTATTTTGTATCTGAAAACACCATATCCAGAAAGATCCCCAAACTGCCAGTCATAGATATGCTTTCATGTAAATTATAGCCAAAATATTTACCATGTATTAATTATTTTTTATTATTAACTTTTTAAATTCAGTGAATTAATTTATATAAGAATAGTTATTGGTGGATGAACCCTCCTAAATTCCTAAACCTTATAATATTTCATACAGTTAATCAAAACTGTAGAAATGGAAAGGAAAAGATATGTCATTATGAGCATAAAATCTTGCTTTTCTTCCTACATTTACTTAGAGTTCATCTCTTTCCTTGGCAATCTTTGCAAAGCAGGATATTCATTTTAACAAATGTTAATAAGAATTATTTGTTAATTTCTGATATTTTATTTTTTCCTTTTCCTGATGAGAGTACTTATAAAAATTGAGGCTAGACTTTCAAACAACCTTTTGTGAAAGTAGGTTTTCATCATAAATGCAGTTATTTACTAATTGTAAGAATGGCAATTTATTTGATAAACTTAAAGATAATGCTTTGAAAATCCTGTAAGTAAATAATCACTTTAATATTGAGGACTTCCTTTTGAAAGCTCATTATTTCTTTACTCTCAATGTACAATATTATTCAGTACTTATGTAGACAATCATTATTTTGAAATGAAATCATTGAAATAGAAATCCTTAAACAAAGTTGGCATATTTGGATATACAGGTACATCCCTTGAGGTATGTGCTTTTAAGGTCAATGTAGTTTTGTTGAGAATTACTTTTCAGTGATTATAGAAGGACTGCTATTATTTTTTAATAGTCCTACAAATTCAGTTCATATAATTATAAGATTTTAGCAGATGCTTGAGGAAAAAAAGTAAAAATAAATAAAATTCTTTTAGTAACTATTATACTTACTTTGTGTCCCTTGAAACACTAGGCATGGGTCTTTAGATTACTCATATATTAATGGCATCTTAGTAAACTTGATTACAGTTGATAATATATGAGAATTACAATCTATTTGTATTTTTATTTAAAATTGTTTTTTACTCTTGAATTTAGTGTGATAGTAAATATCTTTAGATAATAATTAAAAATGAAAAATTAGTCTTAATACTATCTTTTCTCTGACTTGAAAACAGAATTCCTTAACTGCTTCTTGCCTCTTGTTTTAATTCCATAGGAACAGTTGGATGTAGCTCTTTCCAAAATCTGCAAGAATTTTGATATTAACCATTACACCAAGGTTCAGCAAGCTTATCGACTTCTTGGAAAAACACAGGTTAGTTTTGAAAAAAATGTTTGCTTTTTTCTTAATCAAGAATCTGTTGATCTTTATGAACGCTCAAGTCTGAATATTACTAATGTAATTAGTAATGTAACATTTGTTAAATGTTTCATTTAACAAAGTAAATTTTTATGCCATACAAACATAGATTCACATAGTCTCAGTGTATGGAGTGTGATTAAAACATGACAGAAGTTTGTTTTGAGCTATGAAGTGTTTGTCAGGCTTAATATTTGCACAATTTTATGTAGTTTTTCTTTAAAAGTGTTATTATAGGACAGTTCAGTTAGAGGGGATGTGTAGTCTTTGACTTTAGCTCTTGGTCCTGAATGAGAACTCCTTAATGTGGAGCTTCATGGTTCTGAGATGGGCCAGCCTATTCCCTCAAAGTGGTATGTAAACTTGTGTAGTATGTTTATCTGAAAACAGCTCCATTTCATTTATCAGATTTTTCAAACTATTCTCTTACTCTTCGAATGACGTCACTACTCCCATGGTTTTACATTCTCTTACTGTTCAAGAGCTTCCTTGAAAAATTTGCATCAAGGATTATTATTTGAAAGTTAATTTTACCTTCTGCTTGTACATTTATCTATAAAACAGCTAAAAGTGATAGGTGAAAATGTTTTCTTCCCTTTAATGGTCTCCTGTCTAGAAGGAGATCTAAGAATGTACGAAAAAACCATTGAAACTCTCTTTACATTTTAAAGTCTGAATAAAGAAATTTGGTTGTTTACTGTACTTAACTAATTTGCATGTCTTAAACTCTCCTTAAACCAAGGAGAAATTACAAGATAATAGACACTTGGTAATTTTGGATGTGTTTAAAGACCTTTGAAAATATGATTATAATTTATAATTACCCTTATTGGACTAATTTTTTACTCTTTAAATATTTAGTAGCCCCTACTATGTGCATTGCTCCAGGCACCTTGATATGGGCCCTCATCTATCTTATCTTCTAGTAAGGGAGGCAAACATTAAAGAAAAATAAGTGGATAGGGTGTTTGGTTGTAACAAGTGCCATAAAGAAATATATATCAGGGTAAGTGGGTAGAATCATGGAGAGTTCCGATTTATACAGGAGAGTCAGGAAATGGTTCTCTGAGAAGATAACCATTGAGAAGCATCCTGAACAATGTAAGGGAATGCTGGCAGAGGGGATCCAAAGGTGTGATTATACATGACATGTCTAAAAAAGAGCAGGATGGATACCAATCATATATACAAAGCAATGATCGCAATGAATAATAGGTGGTCTTTGTGCTGTATCTATAATTGGTAAAGATTTTTTCCTATGTTCTTCAATTCCTTTGAAATTTATTTATTTTAATAACATGAAATTATATGTTTTTTTTCCTTTCCACAGACAGCAATGGATCAACTTCACATGCACTTCACTCAAGCCATTCATAATACTGTATTTCAAGTTGTTCTTGGTTACGTGGAACTATGTTCAGGAAACACAGATACAAAATTCCAAAAGCTGCAATATAAGGATCTCTGTACAGTATGTAGTAACTTAATTCTGATCGTATTGCCTCTCTTTTTAGTTTTAAATTCATATTCCATTTTTCATAGCACCTATTATTTGAAGATGCTACTGAAATAAAAAGAAATATGTTTGCCAAAAGTTTTTTTTTTCCCCTGCCCATATTGTTCTTTTTCTCATAATGGAAGATTCAGTCACACAAATGGTAAAGGTTGATGAGATGGTACAGATTGATGGAGTGCAGTTGCTTCTAAATGGACTCTACTCTGTCATAGCTTCTTTTACCCTTTTCTCTCAGGCTCTTAAGTCTCTTCTGTGATTGCATCTAAGGTACATCTAAGCAATCATAGCTGGTTTCCTGTATACACTTTCCATCATTCTTTCCGTGTGTATAAATGCTGTTTCTGTCAGCATCTATAACCAATTTCTTTTCATTCTTAAAGAAACAGAGGTCTCTAGATAATATAACCACAGGTGAGAAGTGAACTGAGTTGGGCTTTGTTCTAGAATTGGTCCTGTAGATGGATTGATGTAGGGTGTGAGGAAGAGAGAATGATGAACAACTGGGAGAACAGTGAATGGTATCATTTGTGTTTACAAGGAAGACTCATTTGTAGTAGAGAGTCATGAATTCTGTTTTAAATATAAACCTTCAAAGGGACTTGTTGAGGAGGCAGTTGGATAAAAGAACTTATGGAGATGAGAACTAAAGTGATAGAGTCATCAGAATCTAATTGTACTTAAAGCCATGATACTTGATATACTTGATTGGGGAAAGGAGTGTAGATAAAGGAGCCCTGGGGCCCTTGGGCCTTGTGACCTTCAGGGATTAGGTAAGGAGAGACTAGGAGAAGGGTCAGAGAGATAGGGCAACTAGCTGGGTGGGGGAAAAACTAGGAGATGGTGGAACAGCCTACAGAAGGAAGTATTTCAAGAAGAATTGACTGTAAACCTATGTCACTTGCTTCTGAGACCTGCATGCGGTGATATTACAGAATTGATCACTTGATTTGACAATGTGGAGGTCATTGTTGACCTTGGTCTCTTTAATTCTAGTTCAAGAATTTTTTATGCCTCACTGGAGGCATTCTTGAATGATTTGTGACATCAACTCGGAAAATACCAGTTCTAGAAAGTAGATACCTATTCTTTACTGTAATTATGTCCAAGAATTAGTATAAAATTAAGCTACTCTTCATTCTTTAGTGAGTTTGTCAAAAGTGCAGGTTTTATGTTCATTGGGATCTAGAGAAATCTTCTTACTTGAGCTACAATAAATATTCCGTGAGGATGTGATTATATGTAATAGATGAAGGATTAAATTAATAGTGACAGTGGATGGTTGTTAATATAGCTAAAAAATGTCTTTTTAAAATCATTTCAGGGGCGCCTGGGTGGCTCAGTTGGTTAAGCAATGGCCTTCAGCTCGGGTCATGATCTCAGGGTCCTGGGATCAGGCCCCGCATCGGGCTCTCTGCTCAGCGGGGAGCCTGCTTCCCCCCTCTGTCTCTGCCTGCCTCTTTGCCTATTTGTGATCTCTCTCTGTCAAATAAATAAAATCTTTAAAAAAAAATCATAAATCATGAGGACTTTCACAAATTTAATGATTATTAACTTAAAGTGGGATATAGTTTTATAATTTCATTTTTGAATATCCAGTTTCAAGTATAGCCATCATTTGTTAAATTTCAATGATTTTGAAATGTGTTCTTCCTATTTATATATGTATATATATACATATTTACATATCAACCATATATACATATCAACCTAAGAAATTAGGTTGATAGTATATATTTTAAATTAAATAACTAGCAATCAATTTCATTTTTTTCTCCCCAATATGTTTATTTTTTCAGTGTTACAAGATTATTCATGTACCACACCCAGTGCTCCATGCAATCAATACATGTCCTCCTCAGTACCCACCATCATGCTCGCCCAACCCCCCCCTCCCTCCAAAACCCTGTTTGTTGCTCAGAGTTCACAGTCTCTCTTGGTTTATCTCCTCCTCTGATTTCCCCCCATTCCCCTTTCCCTTCCTTCTCACAATGCCCTCCATGTTTTTCCTTACGTTCCACATGTAAGTGAGACCATAAGATAATTGGCTCTCTCCGCTTGACTTATTTCATTCTGCATAATCTCTTCCAGTCCTGCTCATGTTGATACAAAAGTTGGATATTCGTCCTTTCTGATGGAGGCATAATATTCCATTGTATATATGAACCATATCTTCTTTTTTTTTTTTTTTTTTTTAAAGATTTTATTTATTTGACAGAGAGAAACACAGCAAGAGAGGGAACACAAGCAGAGGGAATGATAGCGGGAGAAGCAGGCTCCCTGCTGAGCAGAGAGCCTGATGCGGGGCTCGATCCCAGGACCCTGGGATCATGACCTGAGCTGAGGGCAGACGCTTAACGACTGAGCCACCCAGGTGCCCCGAACCGTATCTTCTTCATCCGTTCCTCTGTTGAAGGGCATTTTGTTTCTTTCCACAGTTTGGTGATTGTGGCCATTGCTGCTCTGAACATTGGGGTACACATGGCCCTTCTTTGTACTGCATCTGCTTCTTTGGGGTAAATACCCAGTAGTGCAATTGCAGGGTCATAGGGTAGCTCTATTTTTAATTTCTTGAGGAATCTCCACATTGTTTTCCAAAGTGGCTGCACCAACTTGCAATCCCACCACCAGTGTAAGGGTTCCCCTTTTTCCACAACCTCTCCACCATTTGTCGTTTACTGTCCTGTTGATTTTGGCCATTCTAACTGGTGTAAGGTGGTATCTCAATATGGTTTTGATTTGAATCTCCATGGCTAAAGATGATGAACATTTTTTCATGTGTCTGTTCATCATTTGTATGTTTTTTTTGGAGACATACTTA
>CM053614.1:59869700-59880555 GCA_028646535.1 Procyon lotor | reverse complement strand
GTGTTGATAGATTCCTGCCTCACATTGAGGTCTTTTATCCATTTTGAGTTTATCTTTGTGTATGGTGTTAAGAGAATAGTCAAGTTTCATTCTTCTACATACAGCTGACCAATTCTCCCAGCAGCATTTATTGAAGAGACTTTTTTCCACTGAATATTTTTTCCTGTTTTGTCAAAGATTATTTGACCATAGAGTTGCAGGTCCATATCTGGGCTCTCTATTCTGTCCCACTGGTCTATGTGTCTGTTTTTGTGCCAGTACCATGCTGTCTGGGTGATCACAGCTTTGTAGTAAAGCTTGAAATCAGGCAACGTGATGCCCCCAGCTTTGTTTTTCTTTTTCAACATTTCTTTAGCAATTTCATTTTTTGATTCAATTATTGTTACTGTCATGAAGAAATGATTTAAATGATAAAGCAAGGGGCGCCTGGGAGGCTCAGTCAGTTAAGCGCTGCCTTCCGCTCAGGCCATGATCCCGGGGTCCTGGGATCGAGCCCCGCATCAGGCTTCCGGCTCAGCGGGAAACCTGCTTCTCCCTCTCCCACTCCCTCTGCTTGTATTCCTTCTCTCATTGTCTCTTTCTCCCTCTGTCAAATAAATATATAAAATCTTAAAAAAATCATAAATTTATTATAAGTTACTGATTTCTCTGTTAAGCAGAAAATAACTTTTAATAATTAAAACAAACATTTTAAACAAATGGCTTTTGTCTTTCAATCCTCTTGACTTTGGTTAAATCTGGTGTGTATTTGTGTATGTGGATAGTGTACTTTGTTACTATTAAATTATTATATGTTTTTAAAAATCAAAGACATATCCGTGCTCCTATTTCTTGAGAAAATCCCCTGTACATTTATGTAATACAAAGCTTAAAGTTTTACTTATAAATGTTCATGAACAAAATGTTGTGCTTAAAGTGTTTATCATAGGTTGGTTTTGGTTTTTTTTTTATTTCTTTAACTGTTTTTCTCAAAGCTGACTTTTGAAGTAGCTGTGTGTATATTTAAATTACCAAATACAAAGGGTTTCTCTTTCTTGATATTGAGTTAATGCTTATTAAAATGACTCCAAGAAACATCTGGTAATTCTTTATAAAATTATCCATCTACGTGTGATAGTAGTGAGGTATATATAATTAAATTAAAGAAATAAGTGATTTATTGGTATGCTAGTGCTTAGTCCTAGAACTCCCGCACCCTCCAGAACAGCCAGCACATATGTTATTTTTCATCCAACTCACTTGTCCACTTCTGGTTTATATTCAAGCTGTGCTACAACATTCGTTGATGGAGTTTTGAAGTGGTGAGAATAGTAGCAAGTGTTGATGATGGCTTCATGGAGGAATTTCTTGTGAGGAAAAGACTTAACAGAATTAGGGATGGTGGGCTCTTCATGTTGAGAGACCAGATTTAGGGAAGCCGAATAATGAGGTGAAGAATATGTGCATTTTAAGGTGGCCCCTTTTCTTTGGCACAATTCTCAATAAAAAATTCAAGAAGTTCAGAAATTGCCTCAGTCCTCTTAGAGGTATTTAAGTCAGTGCTGCCATAGGCAGACAGGGATGCGGATATCTCTTTGAAACCTAACTAAGTTTCAATTTGTTTAATAGTATTGAATTCTCTTTGAGATGTTTAAGCCAGGAAAGAGTAGGAAGAGATTATTTCTCATCAGATTTGTTTATTTGTTAGTTTGTTGAAAAGATGTGACCTTTTAGCAATTGAGTTCTTATGAAGATGATTAGCTCAGGAGAGGAAAAATGGAAGCAACCCTTAGAAACTTGATAAATAAACTGATGAAAGGAAATTTAAAACATGTTTTCCTGGTGAGAAGACATATAAAGGATCTGGAATGGCACAGCTCAGGTGAGGAAGATGAGTTGTGAAGGAGCCTTGAATTAGATTGTAAAGTTCTTGACTTTTTAGTATGTAGCAATTGGGAATCATTTTAGCCCTGATTAAAAGTAACTGAGAACACTTATTGGGGATGTGCTAGTGGGAGAGTGTATGTGGCAATGGAATATCAGGTAACAAAGAAGCAAGAGCACTCAGGAGATGCATATAAGGTGTTGACTGGTAGATTTCAGAAATGAGAAGAAAGAGTTTAGGCATTTGGACAGTTGGTTTTCTCTGTATAATAGCAATATTTTGAAGGAAGTCCTTAATCATAGATAGAGCTTAAATATAACATTAAAAATTGAAATACATGAAATAGTATACTCATCGGAGCTGAGAGAGGGATGGAGTTACTGTAAGTGTGAACAATTGTGTTTCCTTTAAATGGAAAGAGATTGGAAATGAAGAGGTCTGATCATCTGCTTGCCCTTGTTCATAGTATTATTTTAAACTACTCATATCCATCTGTTACTAAATGGACTGGAATGAAACTGAACTAAAGTTTTTTGATATCCCTTTACAAAGAAAGCTGGGGCAAAATTAGCATTCTGTTTCTCTTTACTCTGGTAAATCAAGAACTTCAAAATTCTTAAGGCCAGCAGCATCCTACCCGTTAGGACATTTCTGCCGTTTGTGTTCTGTCAGCCATTGCTCTGAGTTTAAAAGCTTAGTTGGCTTTGCTTTTTGAAATTATTTTGTAAATGAAAGCACTTACTTTTCTTTCTTTACTAAACAATGTTTTCTGAATGATTTAATTAGAAGCACAGGTTTTCTTTTTATAGTTTATCTTTCAGTCTGGTTTTCCTGTTTTTCTTGAATGTATTGGCATACAGTTGTTAGATCAGTAATTTAGGCTCTTTTAAAGATGTGTACATTATTTTGAAACTGAAATAAATGATACTTAGCAAAATTTCCAAATGAGAATTAAAACTCATTTCTGGAAAGGGCCAATGTAAAGGGGCTTAGTGGTCATTTTATTTACTTAAAAAAATTAAGCCTTGCTTGTGATAGCATTTATGTCGATGTCCCCCTCCCTACTTGTTGATACCACTCTGTGGAGAGATTTACAGACACCAAGTGGATGCTCTTTATTTAGTGACCTTGTAGATGAACTTTTTGTAGGTTATTTGAAAGTTTATGAAGTATGCATCAGTTTAAAAAAAATTTTTTTTACAACTTTCTTTGGCAGGCTGTCGCATTTCCCTGGGAGGCTTAAAATAAGATGTTAATTAGGATGTTATTGATTAATTTTATGATAATAGAGCTGGTTAAGCTGGCTGAAATTTTCCCAACCATTTTTCAGTTTTTCTTTTTTTTTTTTTTTTTTCATTTTTCAGTTTTTCATTTCCAAATGAGCTTAATGAGTTTTGAGTTCTGTTTTTGAAATGAACTTGATAACTTTGGTGAAAAATGAAGTTTTTTAGAAAAAAACTTTTTAAAAAAAATTTTTATTTATTTGACAAGGAGAGAGACAGAGAGAGAGGGAACACAAGCAAGGGGAGTAGGAGAGGGAGAAGCAGGCCTCCTGCCGAGCAGGGAGCCTGATTTCCGGGCTCGATCCCACCAGGGATCATGACCTGAGCGGAAGGCAGCCATTTAACCGACTGAGTCATCCAAGTGCCCTGAAAAAAACTTTTTGAAATCATTTCAGTATGTATTTTCTCAGAGTCTGGCACTTTGGAGGTGTTTAGTAAATGTTCTTGAGTAAATTATATTGTCCTTTTTGTCTCTAATTGGTGTGGTGTTGACACCACAGTTAAAATTTAAGTATGAGGGAAAGAAAACCAACATTGTGCCCTTTTTGTGTGCCGTGTGCTTCTTTTCAAGAAGATTTTATTTGAGAGAGAGAGGGAACACGAGAGCGCTAGTGGAGCCAGGGTGAGCTGTGGAATGGAGGGGCAGAGGGGGAAAATCTTTAACAGACTCCATGCCGAGCCTGGAGCCTGATCTGGGACTCAGTCTCACAACCCTGAAATCATGCCTTGAGCTGAAATAAAGAGTCGGATGCTCAACTGACTGAGCCACCCAGGTGCCCCTATGCCATGTACTTTTACAGATGCTTTGTGTGCATGCATCATAGAAAGACAAACTGACTGCTGGTCTAACATTCCATTCTTCTGAGCTTTAAAATTTATAAGTAGTATCTCTTGATACTGAATTCAATGTCAGTTTTTTTGAGGGTTAGTAAATATCTTTAGTTAAGATCTCTGTTAAAGATATAGTTTATTTTGATGTTCATATAGAAACCTAAAGACAAATTCCTCTTTTTGGTCAAAAACATGTTTCTGTTCCCAAATTCTCAGGGCATTTTCTGTTATGAAGGATATATTGTCTCTCATCAAACAATCATGTTTTTGCTTCTCTATAGAATTAACTGCCTCTTTATCCTTTTGCTGACCATTTTCTGACTTAAACTAGTCTGGTATTTGTATGTTCTTACATTATTTAGAGTCTTTTATAGAATTAGAATGTGGATTATATAAGTAGTTGCACAAATTAAGCAATTATTAACATGATGTTTACTCTTAAAAATATACATATTTGAAATCATACCAGTAAAACATTAATTGTAAAAAAATATACATAAGCAAAAAGAAAATAAAAATATGCATGCAAAGCTGGTTCTTTTAATATGTATATGAACAAATAGCTTTTAAAAGTAGGATTATGCTGTCCAAACAGTTTTATAACATTTTTCCTACTTTCTGTGTTCTAAATAATTTATCATTTCAGTAAATACGGTACCCCTATAACCTTTAATAGCTTGACAGTATTTCAGTGTAAGATCCTGTGGATTAATTAACCAGTTTCCCATTCTTAGATACTTATTTCTACCTTTTGTCATTATGAACAACACTGTAGTAAATATTCTTAAAGCTAAATCTTTGCACACGTCTTTATTTAGGATAAGTGATGAGAAATGAAATTGCATTGTCAGAGACTTAGCATTTATAAAGCTTTTGGTTCATTTTTCCAAAATTGCCCTCCAGAAAGTGTGTTTTAATTTATGCTCCTCATCAGTGATGTCTGCTTTTTATCCCTTTCCCTGTACACGTGAATGCTGATTATTTTGTATTTATTAGTTTCATTGTGAGATACAAGAAGGTAGCATATCAAGAATAATTTATATTGTTTATCACACAGGCATATTTAGGATGTGAAGGAAATTAAATTGGGACATTTACTTGATTGTTGGGGTTAATTTGGTTGATTTGTTGGATAGGTGAGTAGACCTTTTTTTTTATTGGAAGTTACAAATTTGGACATTTGTTCAATGAAAGAAGTCTTTTCAGTTAGAAGAGTAATACTATACATTTACTTGAGTTGCTTCCTCAGGTCAGTTTTAGAATACTCCAAAGAATAAAGCTGTTAGACTTACTATCACATATTTGTACTATCACCACTCATATATTTTCACATATATGAATATATATTGATTTCCGTATATTTAAGATAAAATAAAAACAAGGTTTTGGTAACATTTTGAAATTCAAAACTTAATGATCAAAAGATAGGTAAAGAATAATTTTCCCTGTTATTTACTCTCTGGATTGTCAAGAATCGTGAAGGATCTGAAATTTATCCTGCTTACAAACTGACAAGCTAGCCCTTTACCCTTTCATGGATGGTGGCATAGGACACAAGACTCCATTTTCTTAATACTCTGACTTCCTAAGCATAAACCAGTTCCCTTATCATCACTCAGCATTTGTTAATCAAGTAATCAGTTCAGCTCAACAAGGATAGATAAGACTTTACAGAATTTATAACCCAGTAAGGTGTCGCATTAATTATGATCAGAGGTAGGATAAGAAAAGTTCAAACAAGTGTTAGTGGGGTCAACACAGTTCTTTAAGGGATCTAAGGAAGGCAAAATTGTGGGGCGCCTGGGTGGCTCAGTCGTTAAGCGTCTGCCTTCAGCTCAGGTCATGATCCCAGAGTCCTGGGATCCAGCCCCACATCGGGCTCCTTGCTCGGCAGGAAGCCTGCTTCTCCCACTACCATTCCCTCTGCTCGTGTTCCCTCTCTCACTGTATTTCTCTCTGTCAAATAAATAAAATAAAAAAAATTTAAAAAAATTAAAAAAAAAAAAAAAAAAGGAAGACAAAATTGTGTCTTATTGTTAAGAGGAGCCTGCGAGGTTTGAAGGTCTTGGATTTCAACAGACACAGTGTGTGTGGCTGAGTCCTGGAGGGTAGTAAGGAAATATCCTGAGCAGTGACACAAGAGGAGAGCATAGGGCAGGTGAAAGGAACCATAGATAGTCTGGCTTGGTTTAATTGGATTTTCAGTGTGAAGATTTGGTGGTTTTCAGTGTTCTCTGGGACTCAGTGCCCCCGGAGTGCATGCTCTGGGCTATGGTTATCTGGGTAGCCAGTCTTCCCTCTTTGGCTGGAATTGGAAGGGTTTCCTGGTCAACTGGCTCAGGTGTGGCAAGGTGCCTGGGCTGCCTATGTCTAAGAACCTGTCAGTGTAATGTAGACTGCTGGGTGGTGTGTGTGTATGTGTGTGTGTGCTGTGGGGGAGGGTTGGGAGTAAATGTTAAAGAACCAACCTTTTTTTAGAGCATGGCATGCACTGCCAGCAGAAACAAAAAATAGCTTACTGGTAGAAAGCCATTCTTGAGACCTGTCAAGAAACCCTATTTTTTTTTTAAGATTTTATTTATTTATTTAAGAGAGAGGGAGCATGTGAGAGAAAGAGAGAGAGATCAGAGGCAGAGGGAGAGGGAGAAGCAGGTTCCCCACTGAGCAGAGAGTGGGCTTGAGGCTTGACATGGGGCTTGATCCCAGGACCTTCTGATCATGACCTGAGCCAAAGGCAGATGCTTAACTGACTAAGCCACCCAGGCACCCCAAGAAACCCTATTTTTAATTTGATGGTGTTTTTACATTTAAATACTGCCCCTGGGGCGCCTGGGTGGCTCAGTGGGTTAAAGCCTCTGCCTTCGGCTCGGGCCATGATCTCAGGGTCCTGGAATCGAGCCCCACATTGGGCTCTCTGCCCAGCAGGGAGCCTGTTTCCCCCTCTCTGTCTGCCTGCCTCTCTGCCTACTTGTGATCTCTCTCTCTGTCAAATAAACAAATGAAAAAAATTAAATAAATAAATACTGCCCCATTTTTGTTGATAATCTCAGTTTAGGGGTTCACAGCATTTTATCAATTGTAATTTTGAAAGATAAATGATGTATTCTGATTACACCTGCTTTGCTTGTTTTATGGTATTAAACAGTCTACTTGATTCAAGCCATTTAACACCAATTCAAAAAACCTGAGAATGGTTTAAAGGCAGCCCTTCTGTTTCACAATTTAGAACTTCACATGGAATTTTGCTGCTTAGTTCCAAGGTGCTAGTTGCTTAGTTCCAAGGTGCTAGTTACTTAGTTCCATTGATTTAAAGGTGACCCTTCTGTTTCACAATTTAGCACTTCACAAGCAATTTCATAAGGTGCTAGTCACTTCGTTCCAAGTTAGCATCATTTATATCATACAGATAAATATGATTTCATGAGTATATATAATTTTAGTATTAATGATAAAATGCCTGGGAAATGAGAATGATTATTTTTTTTTTACCATGAAATGTTTGTGTTTTTAAATCATGAATGAATCTAGTTTGGTACAAGGAAAGTCTTGCTATAGCTTATGTATATTGTCTTTGGAGAGTCATAGTGTTTTATTTATTTTAAAAGATTTTATTCACTTATTTGAGAGAGAGACAGAAATAGTGACAGAGAGCATGGATGGGGAAGAGAAGGAGAACCAGGCTCCACTCTGAGCAGGGAGCCCTATGTGGGTCTTAATCCCAGGACTCTGGGATCATGACCTGAGTCAAAGGCAGATGCTAACCAACTGAACCACCTAGTTGCCCCAAGTCATAGTGTTTAAGGCTTCAGAGAGAATATAGGTTATTTTCTTATCTCTAAGGGTGTTCAGATAAATGAAGCCATATTATAGCATCGTGACCAAGTAAGTCACAAAGTTGGGTCCCAAGCCCAAACGTGTGCCATTCACTCCACTATATTGTACACATCTTTGGCTTCCAATGGCTAGAAAGTACTGAAGCTGTTCATATTTTGTACAGCTTGGCCCTTACAGAAGTAATTAGAGGTTGGAAAGATCTTATAATTACTTGGCCCAGCCACTAATTTAGGTCCAGAGTTCAGCCTCCCTAGAGATGTTTTTAGCTCCTGGGCCCAGTGCCGTTTGGATCTGCAGCATACTTCCTGAAGCCTCCCAGACGAGCAGTAGTCCTTCCAGCAGCTTCTGGCGCTAGAGCACACAGTGCTAACAGCATTCATGTAAAGATACTGCTAACTCTTTGTTGTTTTTTGAAATCCATCTATCAGTGTGTGTATGAAGTTGGGGATGGGGAATGGCAGCGCTGGGAGTTTTGGATCCCTTTGAGGATGCCAAGACATCTGTTCCCTTTATGTTTGTTAAGATGTGATTAGAGTGCTAAATCAAAGTGAAATAAGAACAAAAAATACCTTAAGAATACTCCTAAGAATTTTTATTTTGATGTTCTATTTTAAAAATCATTTTCCTAAAATTTTTGTAAGTTATTTGGTAATAGAGATTTCTGATGACCCTGTATGCAAATTAATAAGAATTAAAAAGCTAAATCTGGCATCCTCCTTTTTTTCATATGTACCATTTACTTCTGCACTTAAGCAACTTTTAAAAGATGGCATTTTTTTTCATTGTGTGCTTCAAATTGGAAAAGGCTGCTCATATTTGTTTCACATTCTTTGAAAATGGCCTCTAGATTCTTATTGTTTATAATTAAGGCTGAGATGTTGCTGGTTTTACTTAAGCTGATTTCATCCTTTTTATTTTGACCAGGTAGGTTGGTTGAGGTAGTTAAATAGCAGAAGTGGAAGGTGCAAAGTGTTACTCTTAGCCAACAGTGATGAAATAGGATATCATGTCTGTGGATTTTTTGAAAGTGTTAAGATTTGGTTAAGAAGCCTATTTTGATGTTTGAATAGTGAAGCATAGTGGAAATGCTGCATTGGACTTTTTACATTATAACATCCAGATTTGTGAATATTCTCCAAATTCTGCCCCCTAGGATATTTGTTACCTGTTATAATCCTCAGAGTTACTAGACATGGATGTTATCTGTATGGAGGTTATGAATTAAAAAAAATATATATTCAAGTATTTTTTCTTTTCTGTATGTTTTTTTGAGATATCTCTAAAATACTGTACTTTTTTTCCTTTTCCATTCACCTCACAACTTTTGCTGAATAAATGGACACTACCAGCTTTTAGCCAAAGAATGGCAGTGGAAAATAGCTCTAGAACACAGAAAAATATTTGATAATTAAATTTTTATTTCCCACATATTCTTAGTTATTAAAACAGAACTTAAAGACAGGTTGTTTTAGTTTTTTGGGGTGTCTCACTGTGAATATTTTCAAAATGGATCAATTCAAGACTTTCATTGCTATTATTGATAGGTGACACGAACATGGAACTGGAATTACAGCATGACACTCCCGTGCCTTAGTGTTTCTGGTCTTATCCTAAATGAATAATCCCTTAATTGGGACTTGAACTGAGATGAAGTGTTAGGTATTTAGTAATTGGTGGGTGGATTAAACTAATCATGAAGCGGCAGATCAAGGAATCTCTTAACACTGTTTTATGAAAGGTGAAACTTCAGTCCCCAGTGGTTTATTGTGTAAGGGCATGTGATCGCTAAGTTGCAGAACTAGTACTGGCTGGACCCAGGGCTTCCAATTCTTTCTCTAGGTTTCTCTCTACCATCCCCTGCTACTGTGAAGAAGAATAGGTGACTGAGGGGAAGTTTCATAGGCTGTTAATTCAGAAACTCAAATTCTCTGCTTATCCTTTTATCTTTTGATTACTTATGCAATTATCTGCTTATTTGCTGGTTTCTTTGACTTTCTTTTGTTATAGTTATGATTCACCTGTGTCCATGTGATAAGATTCTCTTAGAGGTGATCTTTATAAATTGGTGAGAGAACACAAGTTGCGGATGATTTTAGCAATAAGCTGTTAAAAGCATGAGAAGCTTTTGTTGCTATGAGAGTTGACACCAGTTGGTTGCATGGTACAGAGGAAAATGGTTTTTGGAGGCCAGTTTTAAAATGAAATGACTCTCTTAACTTATTGCCAGCACGGTCTTCACATGCAGAAATTAGTACATCTGGGCTTAAATGTTTTGAAAACAGTATTTTTTATCTATTCCACCTTGTCCTCATTCCTCAAACTATCAATTTGTATTTAGTACAATGAATCTCTACATTTGTTTCTATCTTAGAATATAAATTTAGGCAGGAGTCATCTTGTTATCTGATGCTCAGTATATCATAGTCTTCCGTTTGTAGACATGAACATATTTATGAAGATAATACAATTTGTATTCTTTTGGAAGACTTCTAGGCATGTGCAGTGGCTTAGCTAGATTTGTGAATAATTTACACTTGGATCCGTTTGGTGAGAAAAAGCTTACTATAGCTTCAATAATTCAACTTTTTTTGGAAAAGAATTTACATACACATCTTTGTGTATCTCATCCAAACCCATTAAATTTCAGCAAATCATCAAGAGGTAACAAAAGGAAAGAACTTCCTTTTCCTCAAATAAATAGGCAAATAAGGTAGCTAGACAGTAGCTGAGTGGAAAATAGAAGGTAGTAGTAGTTCTAAGATTCAATTTTCTGGTTTGTTAAACTGTGACAAGTATAATAAAAATTAATTGGTGAACTATAACACAGTTATTTGTATAGTCATAATTTTTCTTTGGGAAGAAATAAGACTAACACTGTCTTCCTTTTATCTACTGGAAAGAATGTTGGGATATAATTAGATTAAATTTATTTGCATAATATAAATATAAATTTATGTAAAGTTGATTTTATGAAGGTGAAAAATATTGACTTATAAAAGAATGCCTTTATTCAGGTGAATGATTGCTGAGTTGAGCCCAGAAC
>CM053614.1:59850901-59869600 GCA_028646535.1 Procyon lotor | reverse complement strand
GGGAGAGGGAGAGAGAATCTTAAGCAGGCTCAATCTCATGACCTGATCTGAAACCAAGGGTCAAATGCAACTGACTGAGCCACCCAAGTGCCCCCAAGATAAATGTATTCTTAATCGCCTTCGCCTATTTCACCCATCCACTCACCCACCTCCCCTCTTGGGTAGAGGTAGAGAATATAATGCTAAATGAAATATATCTGTCAGAGAAAAAATTATGTGGACTTTTAGAAACAAAACAAATGAACAAAGGGGAAAAAAAGGAGACAAGCCCCAAAACAGAAACTTAACTATAGAAAACAAACAGATGGTTACCAGGAGAAATTTTTTTAGTTAAAAAATTTAAATATGCATGTATCAGCTTATTATTTTTCATAGTTGTATAGTACTTTTTTGTGTGAACAGTAGTTTATTCAGCCAATCACCCATTTGGACATTTAGATTAGATAGTATTTTGCAGTTACAAATAATCCTTCACAATGAATAACCTTGTGCATATATATTTTGCTTTGTTTGAGATGTATCTTCAGGGTAAATTCTTAGAAGTAAGATTGCTGGGTCAAAGGGAACATACAGATGTAGTTTTGTTAAATAACGCCAAATTCCCTTCCACAGAGTTATATCATTTTTCATTCCCACCAGCAGTGTATGACAGTGGGTACTTTTTCACAGCCTTGACAACAGAATGTGTAGAGTCAAAGATAAACACAAAGATAAAGTCAAATACTAAATCAAAGTTTTATGGACAGATTTTTTTAACCTATAATAATACTGTTGAAATAAGGCAAAGAATCCAGTGTGAACCAGGCTCAACTTTGATTTGTGCAGAGGTGACTGGGTATTTTAAAGGGAGGGGGATGAGGCGGCACTCAGAGTCAAGGAATGAAAACTGCAGAAAACAGGAAGTGGGGGTCAGTCCCTGTGAAACCCATCTTACTCTTTTCTCCAGTCTAATTGCATTGGCTAATACTTTCAGAACATTGTTAAATAGTGGTTGGAATGGTGAGCATCCTTGTCTTGTTTGGGATCATAGTAGATATGCCTTAGCTTCCTTATCTTAAAGAAATATCCATCCATTTTAATTTTTATGAGTTATTATGAGGAATGGCTGTTGAAATTTGTCAAAAGTTTTATTCCAGCGTCTATTAGGATAATCATCTGGTTTTTCTTGTTAGACTGTTAATATGGTGAATTATTTTAATAGATTTTGTTAGACTGAACCATCCTGCCGTTCTTGGCATAAACCCAACTTGGGTAGTCTGACTGCAAAGCTTAACAACTCCTTTATTTTACTACATCCTAGCTGAGTTTCAGAGATTTGACATGTTGGCACAAAAGTGAACTGAGCCATACAAGTTCGTGTTTTTATTAATTGCTTGATGAATGTTTTAATAAGCACAGAGCTTAGAGGAGGGAAAGGTCATTATGGAGAGAAAAAACGTTTTGAAAGAGAGAGGACCACTACCAACATGTGCTCTCTTAAGCATCAGTCACACAATACAATAGAATGGAGGCATCACTCTACCTACAGAAAAAAAGGGCAGTAGTTTATAGTTTATAATTTAAAGCTGGTAGTTTAGACAAAGAATGGAGGGGGGGATATCTACTCATTTTCATTAGGGAGATTTGAGACTACGTATTGTTTCATAGCCATGTTATGTGAAACATTATTTTTAAATGTTATTAATAGATAGGAAATATCTGTAATATCCATGTGACTTCTAGAATTTACAGATTGTCAGAGGTACTTAATTTACATGCATGACATAATGGATTGATTTCCTTTTTGCAAGTTGTTAATTTTTAAAGGTGACTTTTCTCACTTTCTTCAGCATGTCACACCAGACAGCTATATTCCATGCCTTGCTGACCTGTGCAAAGCACTGTGGGAAGTTATGCTCAGCTACTACAGGACTATGGAATGGCATGAAAAGCATGACAGTGAGGATACTACTTCTGCTTCTGGTAGGAAATCATTTTATTTTAAAAACAACTATAAATATGCCATATTTCTGGAATAAGGAAAAAAAGGATAGCCATTTCAGGAACTTTAGTGACCCATAGGTTAAATATTCACTGAAGGAAGTCATTCAGCTTCTATAAAAGGTCCATTACCTTTGGGGATTAACAGGGCCAAAGGACTTCTTAAGTGATAGATATTACCAGTTTTCAGGGATTTGTGATGATGGCTTTAGGACTAAATTATTAACAAAGAGCTGTTAAGAAAATTAACTGCAAACCAAGTAGGACATTGGTCTATCCAATTTACTGTAAAATTAATGCTAATGTTTAGCATCAAGTCTATTTGCTAATTTTCAAGTTGTACTAATAAAGCTAGAGTCTAAGAATTAATAATTATATTTTTCTGGGGTGTCTTGGTGGCTCAGTCAGTTAAGCCTTTGGCTTAACTGCCAAAGTCTGCCTTTGCTCAGGTTATGATCCCAGGGTCCTGGGATTGAGCTCCATGTTGTGCTACCAGCTCAGCAGGGAGCCTGCTTCTCCCTCTGCCCCTTCCCTCCCCTTCATGTTCTTTCTCTCTTAAATAAATAAATAAAATCTTTTTTAAAAATTATTAAAAAATAATTATACTTTTCTTCCTATGAAAACACAGCAGGACTTAAAATTTCATAAAAATAAGGTTTTAAAATATTAATCTTGGAATGGAAAACACAACTTTAAATGACTGTGGTATAGTTAGCTACATAAAGAAAAAATCTTGGAGAAATTATATTAACTAGACATTTAAATTACTTCATTTGTATAATTATATATTTAAATGGTTATCCTTGAACAATAGATTATTCAAAATAGGTTAAAAAGTAATAAATGTTTTTATCAGCATTCTGTTTAATATGGGCAAAATAAATTGCACAGGTTTTTTTTTATATCCCATACAATTTGATGTCGCTAGTCAATCACATTATTTTAGTAACTTGTGATTTCCGAGGTGCTTGGTTCTGTGTTTGGGTGGGTAGAAGAACAATAACTTGTATTGTAGAATTCTGGTAGTGTAGAAGACGCAAGTTTAATATTTTTCTTGACTCATAAGCTTACACATATTGATAGTAGATATAGATAGCAAGAAATAGCCAAAAATAGCAAGAGGAAAATTCTGTAGAAGGAGTTTCATCCTTTTAGAAACACTGCTGGGGGAATCTAAAGAAAGGGAAAGAGGAGGGGTGGGCGCTGAGCCAGGTTTCTAGGCCAGACTGTTGTTACCCAACTCCTGTACTCTCATCCCTGTACTACCTCCCTGAGCACGGGTGTTGCAGTCAGAGATACCTGGCTTCAGGTTTTTACGGCCATCTTCCAAAGTGAGAGTGTGAGGAAGTTGATCTTCTCCAGGCCTCAGCTTCCTTCTTAAAGTGGGAGGTTAAAAAATCAAAACAAAACGAACAGTTCCGGAGGGTAGTAATGCATCTACCTTTAAGTTTGCTGTAGAGTTTAGGGATAAGGTAAAGTACTTACACTGGTTGCTGTTGATATCAAAGGAAATGGGTCAAGAGATAATTAACGATGATGGTGATGAAATGTCGACAGACTTTTTTTTTTTTTAAATCTCAGGTTACTTAGGGAATTGCTGGGCTTACTGGGACTCCAGACCTTCACAAGTTTATCCTGTTTCGGCAACCTTCATTTTCTTCTAGGTGTGGAAACTATTAAGACATTGCAACACCTCTTTTCCCTTTTCTAGTGCATCGTTTAGGGAGAAACCAGAGAGAAAGTTTGGAACAAGATTAATATACACCTTAGATATAAGAATTTAGGGGACTCAACGTATTCATCATAGTGAAGTTTGCTTTTTTGCTTCAGGCTCATAGTTTGCAGCTGTTGTTTTGTATATGTATATATTTTCATTGGGATGTAGAGTCAAACTTAAAATACTGTTTGAGCCTTATATACTTAGTACTCTTTGCTAGAATTCCTTGACCTGATTCTGAGTATCTTAAGAATATGCAGGACTCTGATTAACTTAACATCTGGCAATATATTGAACTCAAAAAAGTCATTTGTTCACCTGAAATTGTTCCTTTCGTATTGACTTTAAGGAATACAATTGTAGGAGTCTGTAATTTGAACCTTTTTCTTCACAGAACTTCATGATGCTGATAGGGTCTCAAGACACTCTCTGCTGTAGCTCGGTGGTGCTACTCCTGGTATCCTAACACTCTACCATTCTAAAAGAAAACTCTAAAGCTGTCATTTAGGTGCACTGCCCTGAGCTGCTGGGTCCCTAATAGCCAGATCATACAGACCTTAATAAGGCTTAAGCTGTATGAGTGGTCAGGGGTACACTACGCATGAATATGGGGCCTGGCCTATGCAAGGGCCTTTGCTGGTTACCAGTGCTGCTCACCCTGCTAGCCTAACATGAAATAATATCCTCAGTTGTTCCACACAGTTTATTCACCAAAAGGCATAATCTTTTTAATATAAATGTATATATATATATATATATATATGTATTTTCAGTTGCTTTTAGGAGGAAACTTGTTTTCAAGCAGGTCATGGTTCTCACCTGTTTAACTAGACATTGAACTAGACAAGCAGGTCATGGCTCTCACCTGTTGAACTAGACATTGTTAGATTATTTGTCTGGAATGGATAAGACTATTCTGGATCATGAAAAATATAAAACATGTGCATCATGATCTTATTGCATGAGCAGTTCTGCAATCTGTACTCTTCTTAACATGCACATTAACTGATAATTAGGTTAATGGGTCCAGTAATGCCCTGGCTACTGCCGGCAGTATAGAAATCATAGAGAACCCCGTTTCTGGGATCACACTATCCAACTTGGAATCCCAGCTCCAATCACATATGTACTGAGTGGTCTTAGGTGTAATACTTAACATTTCATGGTCTAAGTTTATGTATCTTATCAAGTGTTTTTAATACTAACACCTATTTTTTGACATTGTTTTGATTGTATAAATATTGAACATATTTTCTATATTTTACATAGGCTTATAGTATATGAGAGTTAAAATGATTTTTTTTTTTTTTTTTGGAAAACAATATGGTGAAGCAAATCTGAAAAATGTGTATCCTATTTTATTTTCAGAAGGGAGTAATATGGGTACTGAAGAAACTAACTTTGATCGTGGCTACATAAAAAAGAAATTAGAACATGGACTTACACGAATATGGCAGGTTTGGGTTTTTTTAATTATTTTTTTTACAAAAGCAATAGAAATTTTCATGTCTAAGCTGTTTTAGAAATTCAGTGTTTGAATTTTCTGTACTTATTTGCATTCCTATAGAGTTAATTCTGTGTTAGTTTCTCTTTGGACTAAATCTATCCTTTAATTTCTATAATTTAGTTCACAGGTTTATTTGACTGTAAATCTTTTAATTTGAAAATCACCATTGGAAATATACATATATTTCTTTAATACATTTTTGCATTTAGTGTCCTAGCAAATGTAGGCTTTCCTAAAGAAATTGCTTTCTTATTGAGATACTCTATTTTAATTTCATTTGTCTTTTCTTTTCCTTTTCTATTAATTTTAGGAGAGAGATAACTAAATAGGTAAGATAGTTGGGCCGAAATCTAGTATAGAATGAAAAAAAATTTTCTCAGTCAATGACTTTTGTTCCTTGAGGATATCTATTATGTTTCTTGTCTGAACGTATCTTCTTTAACTTTTCTTTTGCAGTTTAGTAGCATAGTTATTATCAGATAAGTTTGTTAATTTGTTAAAATTTATTATTTCCTAGATAAGTGTAATTTCTTTGAAGATAACTCTTTTTTGTTCTTTTTGGACTGCTCTTTTGGATCCTATGGTAACGCTTTTTAATTTTTTGAGGAATCTCAGTCCTGTTTTCCACAGTGGCTGTACCAATTTACATTTCCACCAACAGTGCACAAGGGTTCCTTTTTGTCATATTCTCAGCAACACTTGTAATTTCTTGTCTTTTTTATTTTAGCCACTCTAACAGTTGTAAGATGATGTCTTATTGTGGTTTTGATTTGCATTTCCCTGATGATTAGTGACATTGAGCATCTTTTCATGTGTCTGTTGGCCAACTACATGTCTTCTTGGGAAAAATGTCTACTCAGGTCCTCCTCCCATTTTAATTGGATTATTTGGGTTTTTTGGTGTTGAGTTGTATAATTTCTTTATATATTTTGGGTATTAACCCCTTAAAATTTTACATAGGCTTACAATATATGAGAATTAAAATGATTTTTTTTTTGGAAAACAAAAATGTTGTGAGGCAAATCTGAAAATGTATCCTCTTTTATTTTCAGAAGGGAATAACATGTATTTGCAAATATCTTCTCCCATTCAGTAGGTTGCCTTTCCATTTTGTTGATGGTTTCTTTCATCATATAAAATTTTTTATTTTGGTCTATTCCCAATACCTTATTTTTGTTTTTGTTTCCCTTGCCTGAGGAGATATATCTATAAAGGTGTTGCTAAGGCTAATGTCCAAGAGATTACTACCTATGTTTTCTTTTAAGAGTTTTATAGTTTCAGGTCTTACATTTAGGTCTTTAATCCATTGTGAGGGTTTTTTTTTTAAGGTGTTATTTATTGATTTAAGAGAGAGAGAGAGGGCAAGCGAGTGGAGGGAGAGGGACAAGCAGACTCTGTGCTGAGCACAGAGCCCAATGTCGGGCCTGATCTCAGGACCTGGAGATCATGACCTGAGCTGAAATCAAGAGTTGGATGCTTAACTGACTGAGCCACCCAGCCGCCCCTATTTTGAGTTTGTTTTGGTGTATGGTTTAATAAGTGGTCCAGTTTCATTCTTTTGCATGTAGCTGTCCAGTTTTCCCAGCATATTTTTTGAAGAGACCATCTTTTCCCCATTGTATGTTCTTGCCTCCTTTATCATACCATACAAGCGTAGGTTTATTTCTGGGCTCTCTATTCTGTTTCATTGATCTACGTATCTATCTTTGTGCCAAAACCAGACTGTTTTGATTACTACAGCTTTGTAGGATATCTTGAAATCTGGAATTGTGATACCTCAAGTTTTGTTGTTTTTTTCTCAAGATTGCTTTGGTTATTCGGGGTCTTTTTCATGGTTCCATACAAATTTTAGGAATATTTCTTCTTCTGTGAAAAATGTTGTATTTTGATAGGGATTGCATTAAATCTGTAGGTTGCTTTGTGTAGTATGGACATTTGTTTGTGTTGTCTGCCGTTTCTTTTATCATTGTTTCATAGTTTTCAGAGTAAAGGTTTTACACCTCTTTGGTTAAGTTTATTCGTAGCTATTTTACTCTTTTTGGCACAGTAGTTAAGTGGAATTATTTTCTTACTTTCTCTTTCTGCTACTTTGGTATTAGTTTATAGAAGTGCTACTAATTTCTAGGTATTTATTTTGTGTCTTGCAACTTTACTGGACTCATTTACTACTTCTGATAGTTTTTCGGTCAAGTCTTTAAGGTTTTCTATGGAAAATATCTTGTCATCTGCCAGTGACAATTTTAAGTTCTTCCTTACACATATGGATGCTTCTTTATTTTTCTTGTCTGATTGTTGTGGCTAGGGCATCCAGTACTGTGTTGAATAAAAGTAGCAAGAGCAGCTTGCTACTCATCTTTGTCTTGTTCCTGATCTTAGAGGAAAAGCTCTCAGTTTTGTTTTTTTTTAACATTGAGTATGTTACCTGTGGGATTTTTATATATGGCCTTTATTATATATTAAACTACTTTTTAATTTACCATTAATTATGGGTTTGGGCTGACTTTTTTCTGAATATTATGTATACTGGAAAGAGAAATATCATTAAATTTACATCTAAAGTCAGATATGAGTGTTTCTGATTTAATCTCCTGATTTAGTCTTCTACTAATAGACACTAATCGTACTTAGTTGAAATTGTAGAATCCATGATAGAATTTCTGGTAACTCAGCGTGCTTTGAAATATTGATCTGTCATTTTATATAGCTGGTTTCCATTCAGTCTGGCAACTTGATGTCATTCCAGGTATACGAAAATCTGCTAAATGCGAGGTGTTTAGTAAAGCTATTCTCATTGAAACATTTGGCCAGTTTAATGGAAGTGATTATGCTTTTGAGTATAGATTTTGAGTATAGATTATTATCCTGTAGGTTTCAAGCTTTAGAATATCTTCCTCTCCACCACTCCCAAGTCTCCCTTACTCAATTCTCAATAGTTCTAAAACAGTATTTTGCATACTTTAGGAACTCATTGAGTGTTAATTGAAATTATAAGGCTCATTTCAATTGAAAAAAGCAAAAGGTCTGAAAAACAAATGTTTTTCGATAACACATTCAGCAGGAAAACCTGGCCTGATTTGAATTCATTCAGCAGCAGAACCAGACTTGTATTGTCATTAAGTTTTTTTGTAGTATTTTTCTCATTAAAGTGAACATTTATATGTTGCAGGAATATTAATGTGTTTTATTTTGGGATATTGCCTTAGACCTCCCTTGGACACTGGGAGTTGTTAAATGTATATATGCTATATACATTTCTAGCCATTTCTAACATCTGAAATCTTGAATTCCAAAGCACAAGTTAGCATGTGACAATTAGTATACATTCATTATAAACTTATTATAGAGATAATGAAAAATGATTGAAAAGCATAAGAAGGTATTTAACTTTTTTAACATTTGTCAAAACTAAACTCAAAATCAGAATGTGATTTTTGATATGAAAATTTTTAGATTATTTTCCATACATTTTGACTCAAATAGAAAATCTGTAAGAGAAAAGGTTGTATCAGTTGTACCATTTGGCAGACACTGTGGATATAAGAACATGGTGGTGAACCCATGGTACTTGACCTTATGGAGCTTACAAATCGAACTATATGAAAGTCAGGATCTTCCAAGATTTTCATTTTCATCTTTAAATATTTGATATGTAAGAAATCATTCATATTATTCTTATGCTTCTTATTTCTTTTTACTATAGAGCATTAGGATTGCAATATTTCTACTTCTTATGAATTTGAGATTTTCCTTACATCCTAGAATGCCACATACTTTAAAAATTTTTGCTTGAGCATTTGGAAAATAACTGTGTATTTCTTCTTTGTGGTAGGAGTTAAGTTCTATGTGGATATTAAAGCAAGCTTATTATTAATTGTGTTATTCTAATCTATATCTTTATTTTTTCTTTGTTTCCTTGGCCTGTGTAATTCTAAGGGAGGAGTCTTAATCTTCCAGAAGGATTGTAATTTTGTCAGGTTTTTATTTTATTTCTAACATTAGCTTTTGCTTTTTATACTTGGATGCTATGTTGATTGATGCTGCAATGCTAATAACCACTTACCTACCTTCTTTGTATGTAATTCCCTTCATTAATTTTAAAAAAATATATAGTTCTTTTGTCCTGAGGCATTTTGCCGTGAATTCTAGTTTGCTTTGTATTACCATTGCTTTGTTTATTTTGTTCATATTTTCCTTTGACTGTCCCTTTGTTTTAAAGGCTTTGGGATCATGTTTAAATTGTGTCTTCTATAAATATAAAAGAAATGTTATATTTTTTTTTGAGAGAGAGACTTTATCTTTTAATTGGGCAATTCAATCTGTTTATATTTTTATTGGTGTTTTAATTCATAGCTCTTTAATTGTTAGAGAAGCTGAACATTTAAAAATTCATTAAGCTTTGATTTGTGAATTATTTGCTCGTGTTTTTTGCTTATAGGTCCTAAATGATTTATGTGATAATGAGTAATCTTTTGTATGTCATTTGTCTATTTTCACTTATTTTCAATATGCAGATAATCAGCATTTTTATGAGGTCAAACCATTGACCTTTATCCTTTGTGACTTATGCTACATTTCTTCTTTTTTTTAAAGTTAAAAATTCCTTAATTTTTTATTTCTGGTACCATTGCCACAGTTTACAGGGCTATATACCTGATGTAATGAAAAGAAAAAGACAAAGCTATACGAGATGAAAGACCTCAGGAATGTATATCTAATTGACACTACATTGCATTAATCAATAGCCGCACTTTTTTGTAAATTGTGGCTACAGTGTCCTGAACAGGCAGGCTTTCCTGTGGAAGCTGCGGTAACTTTTCTGGCTATGGATTGTCATTCCTTCTATGGCAGATTTTTACAGTTCCTCTTATGCATTTGGGACGACTGCCTCAAAGTAACCTTCAGCTTTCCTGATAACTCCTTGCTCTCTCTTCTGCTAAGATCTGTAGCCTTTTTCTTCTGAATTGTTTTAGAACCTTCTGCTACCATATTCACCACTTTTCCCACCAGATCCATAACCACAACCATAGGGACTGCCAGGGCTTCTTCCACCAAAACTGTCCCCCTTCATGGGTCCATAATTTGATTGCTGTTGCCCACTATAATTTCCAGAATCACTGTGGTTCCTCCCACCACCATAATTACCTCCAAAATTCTCTTCTTCATTGTCACCATCCTGTCCTCTACCACTGCCACCATATCCCCCTCCTTAGTGTCCATTTCCAAGACACTGGGTATGTGTCCTGGTCCCCCACCACCATCGCCTTCTCTACTGCTATAACCAGGACTACACCATAGTTGCCACCATCATCTCCAAATCCATTATATCTACCTTCACCTTCTCCATAATTGCCTTGGCTGCCACCACCTCCACCAGCATAGCTGCCTCTTCCATTGAAGTTTCCACCACAATCCATAAAGTTGCGGGATCCACCTCCACAATGTCTTGTGATCCAGCAGATGGCATTTGTTGTTTAGAAACGGCCTTTTTCACTTGACAGTCATGCCCATGAATAGTGTGGTATTTCTGAACAACAATTTTATCATCTCTATCGTAATCATCAAAAGTTACAAAAGCAAATCCCTCTCTGCCTGTCTTCCATAATTTCTGTGGTTTCAATATTGCCATACATTTCAAAATAGTCTCTCAAATTATGTTCTTCTGTGTCTTCTTTAATACCCCCAATGAAAGTTTTGTTCACTGTGAAATGGGCACCAAGCTTTATAGAATCCTCTCCAGAAATAGCTCTCTTTGATTCCAGTACAGGCCCATCAACGTTGCATGGTCAAGCACACATTCTGCATCCACCTCTTCAACTCAGGTATAAGTCACAAAACCAAAACCCCAGAAACATTTTGTTTTGGGGGGAGGGTCTCTCATCACCACGTAATCTGTAAATGTGCCCCATTTTTCAGAATGTTCTTTTAAACTGTCATTTGTAGTTTCAAAGCTCAAACCACCAAAAAAATAGTTTTCTCACCTGCTCTGGTTCCTTTGGATCTTGGCCTTCCTTCCCCAGCAGCAGGGGCGATGGCAGTTGGGGGGGATGGGGTGTGGATTGGGCTGGTGGGCAACTGGGCATCAGTTTTACCTATGTTTTGAGACCAGATTCGCCTCTTCCAACTTGAGTTCAGTATCTGTGCTACATTTATTCTTAAAATACTTCTTCCTGTGTAAAGCTCAGGTCAACATTCATCTGGTAATTATAGATATTTATCTAAACTTTGTATTAATTGCTATATCCCTAATACCTGGAGTACTGCCTAGAACACTTGGTAAGCACTCAGAAAATATTTTTGTTTTATTGCATTAATTTTTAAATTTTTGCAAACATACAAAAATTAGATTAGTTATCAAATCCATTTGTATGTCTTTTGATATGTGATCTAAAGAGAGGAGAGCGGAGTTTCCCCCCCAAATGTAGTTGTTTTTCCTCTACTACTTTCTGAATAATCTTTTTTCTTGTCTCTATGTGTGATGCTTCCTCGTAGCAAGGTCTAGTGGAAAGAGGAGACTCTGAAGGTAGAGAGACCAGGATTTAAATCTTAGCCTTGTCATTCGTGGAGCATATGAACTTAGGCAATTACTTGACCTGTTTTCAGTTTTTCTTGTCTTCAGAGGATAATAAATACCTGCTCAACAGAGCTGTTTTAGAATTAAAGATAATATGTAAATTTCTTAGTATAATGCTGATAAAATGTAAACAATCAGCAAACAATGGTTTTTACTGTTGTTCATTAAGCTCTTGTGTATATATTAACACTACTTCTGAGTTGTTTGTCCTGTTTTGTTGATTCTTTGGGTATCGGCAGTGTTCTTTTTTAAAAAATAGTTTTTAATATATTTAGTACAGGTAGGACAAGTCCTTCAATATCACTTA
Source organism: Procyon lotor (assembly GCA_028646535.1). Taxonomy (NCBI): domain Eukaryota; kingdom Metazoa; phylum Chordata; class Mammalia; order Carnivora; family Procyonidae; genus Procyon; species Procyon lotor. The sequence continues at coordinate 59,857,518 of CM053614.1, read as the reverse complement.
TAACTTTTATTCCATCTTTTCAAAGCTTTGTATTTCAAAAAGTTATTGCCTGTTTCTTATTTCTGGTGAATTTTAGAATGATTGTTCATAGGGAAGTTTTTTGTGATTTTGGTTAGAATTTCACTGAACCCCTACATTAATTTGGAAAAGTTGATGTCTTTTATACTCATTCAGTCCCTTGATTCTCATTTTATTGAAATTTCTTTTGTATCCTGTTAGAGTTCTTAGCTTTTTATTACAGGCCTAATGTTGCCTATTAAAATTATTCCTAAGTACATAATATTTTTAATATTTATTTTAAATGGAGTCTTATTTTAAGATACTATAGCAGAAGTACACGAAAACTTAATTTTTATGTATTGCACATAATCACTTCACATAGTTATCTTATTCTAATTATTTTTTTTAAAGATTTTGTTTATTTATTTGACACAGAGAGAGAGATCATAAGCAGGCAGAGAGGCAGGCAGAGAGAGAGGGGGAAGCAGGCTCCCCGCTGAGCAGAGAGCCCGACGTGGGGCTTGATCCCAGGACCTCGAGATCATGACCTGAGCTGAAGGCAGAGGCTTTAACCCACTGAGCCACCCAGGCGCCCCATTCTAATTATTTTTTAATTGATTATTCTAATTATTTTTGAATTTATTATTTTGGGGTTTCTAGCCTAGCAAGCCACTCGTAAATGATGATGATTTTTATCTTCATATCTAAAACGAGGATATAATTTTTATCTTGCCTATGTGTGTATTAATAGTGATGGTCATCATTATTATTTTTATATCTGATGTTTATGAAATTGTTTCAGTGGTATCACTGAAGAATATTGATTAGCCTAAATACATAGTCTTAAGAATGTATTCCTGAAAAAAAAAATGTATTCCTGTCTCATTTCAATGTGTAACTATAGAATAAATGGTTCTTGGAACTTATATTCTAGATTTGGGGTTTACTTGAAATATTTTTTTGCTTTGATTTGCAGGATGTTCAGCTAAAAGTAAAAACCTACTTGCTTGGAACAGATTTGTCTATATTTAAATATGATGATTTCATCTTTGTTTTGGATATAATCAGCAGGTACTGTGTGAGATCTTGTTTTATTCTTTAGTTTGAGTCATTCAGCCATGATAATCAAAGAAATCATGATTCGGTGAGTTATGTATAACTTTTTCATGGAAATGAAGACAATTGAACATTCATAATCTAATATCTGCTGGGGGTGTGTGTGTGTTTAAGTATTTCTGCCCTTCTGATGTCTGTAAACCATAATGAATTTGTGAACATTAGAGTTTCTTCAACATTCATTTTTATGGTGTGTTATCTTTGAAGAAAGATGACCTGGACTACTTTTGTTCTGTAATAAGGTTGTTCCTGAAATTTATATAAACTTTTTATCCAACTAGGTTGATGCAAGTTGGAGAAGAATTTTGTGGTAGCAAATCTGAAGTTTTGCAAGAGTCCATTAGAAAACAGAGTGTCAATTATTTTAAGAACTACCATAGGTAAGAACTGTAATAAAATATGAATAGACTTATTTACGTAATGAGAGTTACTTTGTCTAATGCTTAAACTTTATAGCATTAATTGGTTTAAAACAATTACTTCTGAATTTGAAAGAATTCGTCCTTTGTAGCTCTTTTTATGATGGTTAAGGACTTTTTTTTTTGCCAAAAATATCATAAAATATTCTCATTATCTATTTATTGTAAATTTTGATAGATTGTCCTGAAAGGCTCAAAATGTTGAACTAAATATTGAACCAATCTCTTTATGGGTGAAAGATGATTATTATGTTGGAGTTCACCAAAAGAATTTGGCCACTATCCTATATCTGCATATATGGTGTGAACTAGTAAGGGAGTTAGATCAGTAGAGGCAGCACTCAGTGTGGGGTACTTGAAAACATCTGCCTTTTAGGAGTAAAAAGGCTTCTGAAGAAGAAGGCATGATATTCAGAATCTAACTACAAAGTCAGAATTATGTATTACATTGCAAAACAGTCACTACTGACTTTAGAAAGGGTGATTAGGAATGGTTTTGGGAATGGAGGAAGGTGAGAAAGAGTGTTTAATTAGCAATGTGATTGTATGCTTAAAGCAGCATTAAATTGAGAGAACTATATATTAGACCTTTCCTGATAATAAGGTGGAGACTATACTATGTCCCTTATATATATTTTATCATTTGAATTGTTAGAACTTACTTTTTATTCTACATTTTTATTTTTTGAAATTAAGTTTTGATTTTGTTGTTATTTGGTGCTAGGGAAAGTAAGGATTTTTATTTATTTATTTATTTTATTATTATTATTTTTATGATTTTATTTTACTGTTTCTTTTCTGCCTCAATGATTTTATTTATGTATGTATGTATTTATTTATGTTCAATTCTGCTTTTTCTTCTCGGTCAGAGTCATAGTGATAGGCGCCATGTCAGAAGAGAGATTATTGGACATCAAACCAATGATTAATTATTAAATATATTTAAGTATAAGTGTTCTTTGTTATTGGGAACTATTAAATATGTTTTGAAAAAGATTTAAATTGATCCTGTACCAAAGCAGAGCCTTTGAGTTTTGTAGCTGAATTGAAAAAAATGTTTAGAAGATTTAAAAAAAAATTTTTTTAATTGACTAAACCTCAGGAGAACTGTGGTAAGGGGACAACGTGAAACCCTAATGCCGCCTTTGTTTGTATATTTTTTTCCCTGTTAAAATTTGAGCCCTGCTGAAACAGATGGCCTGGCTTGTACACATTCTGTATAAAAGGAGGAGTTTTTAAATCATAAATGGGAAGGGATAAGGAACTGTGAAGGAGCCAAAAGCCTCACTTACCTGTCACAATGAAAGTGTGACAAGTTTCCCAAAGATTACTTGTAGTCAGTAAGACAAGTGGGAGACTTTTTGGTGTTCCTAGTGACTACACAATGTGTGCGATGAAGAAAAACCAACTCTGATTTATATAATGGTCTCCATTCTGCTTTCTTTTTTTTTTTTTAAGATTTTATTTATTTGATAGAGAGAGATCATAAGTAGGCAGAGAGGCAGGCAGAGAGAGGGGGAGGAAGCAGGCTCCCTGCTGAGCAAAGAGCCCGCTATGGGGCTCGATCCCAGGACCCTGAGATCATGACCTGAGCCGAAGGCAGAGGCTTTAACCCACTGAGCTACCCAGGTGCCCCTCCATTCTGCTTTCTCCTTTACTTATTGTCAGAAGGTGTCTGTCATCTGTAGCAGCCAGGTCTGGGCATTTCTAGACTATGACCATGATGGAGATTCCTCACCAAAGTTTACCTTGATGAAATTTAGAGACTATGGAAATGAATTATTAAATGTTTCCAAAACACTCAACATTTTAATGAACTTCTCTTAGAAATATGTGTGAAATTTGTTTCCCATTGAAGAGACTGTACAGTACTTTTAGAAGGAGAGCTGGATTGGGAGATAGTAGACGGGGGTTCTTACTCCACTTCCAGTGCTTGCCAGCTCTCTGACACTGGACAAATCATTTAACTTTCTGGCTGATGGTTCTATCAACTGCAAAAAGGGTTGGCTAGGCGAAAAGGTCTCCATAAGTGTTGCCTGTAGATCTTGCCCTTTTTTCTTGCTGTGTTGTACATTGGAATACTGGAGTAGGTTAAAAAGTAAAGATTTAACTTTTCTAAAAGTATTCTTTTCTATCCCCAGTATTAAAATGAGTCTAGTTAATGTACTGGCTATGGTCACTATCTCGCCCAACGGCTGCCATTTGGAAAATTCTAATAAAAATCATTCGGTAAAGTTAGTGCCAACCATTAATGTGTTCTGAAGTAAATCTTTTTCTTTATAAAGCAAGATAAACTTGACAGTTGGTTTAGAAATGATGCCAATGTATATAATACTGAATTGATGAAAGTCATTACATTAGCTAGTGATGAATCTATTAAATTCCAATTTAATATCTTACTCACCAAATCATACTACATAAATAGTTAAAAGCAGTATGAAACATGGTGAAATATAGATAAAGTGGGTTTTAATTTTGTTAATAAAAGTGTTAAAATATGCTTGCAATTTGTTTCATGGTCTTCAACTGTCAAATAGAGCTCCTGAGACTCAAGAAATTCTTTGACCAAACTATACTGACTTAGAGTCCACTTAGGCTATTAATTTAAAGATAATGGCGTAATAGAAAAGTGAAAATAGAACCATTTTACTCTTTGGGTGGAACATCTATTTATATAAAGTGTACTCATGTTACTTGTAGTTGTATAAAAATAGTAGTTGTATACTATTATCCTTTCCTAGGGCAAAATTACATGAGACTGTGAGAGAACACAGTCTCTATCAATGTGAGTTCTTCTACAAAAATACAGTTTTATTCCCCCAAATTCCTTAATATTCACTGCTAAGTTTGTATACATCCAGCACTATCATTCTTCTGCCAGATGTTGTAGAAGTCCCAAAAGCACAAATTATCTGATTTAAACAGTAATGTCATGGAAATTATGTACTGTAATTGCCAGAACATTCTATTTAATGAGTGCATGTTAATTTGTAATTACGCTAATGATCAAATCTTATAAAATATTTTCAAGGATCCTAAAGGTTCAGCAACTGGTGTTAAAAGAGGAGAGAGGTCACCTATCCTTTTAGGGAGAAAAACTTCAATGCCTGAGTAAGAAAGGTTTATTTATTTATTTTTTAAAGATTTTATTTATTTATTTCACAAAGAAAGAGAGAGATCACAAGTAGGCAGAGAGGCAGGCAGAGAGAGAGGGGGAAGCAGGCTCCCTGCCGAGCAGAGAGCCTGATGTGTGGCTCGATCCCAGAACTCCCGAGATCATAACCTGAGCCGAAGGCAGAGGCTTTAATCCACTGAGCCACCCAGGCGCCCCAGGTTCCTTCTCTTTAAATGTGACAGGCTTGTAGTGGAATCTTTACCTTCCTTGAAGTGGTTGATTTTATCATTTGTTTTTGGAACTTGCCTTTTATTGCATCAAGTCTTCTATCAGGTTAATTAAAAAAGATCTGGATTTCACACAGTTCCAATTCATGGCTTTTTTCCCCTTTAATTAGTAGGTCAGCATATTTGAGATGCCTCTTAGTTTGGTTATTGTCCACTTTACTGTATTTACTCTCTAATATCTTTTAAATTTTATTTGAATTGTACCTGGTCTTTGGACACCATGGAGCTTCTTTGTATCCTAATTGTATCTTGTTTCTTAAAGACGTAGGGGGCACCTGAACTGCTTAAATGGTAATAATTAAGATTGCTTTTCACATAATGTCAGCATTCATTTCTGTTATTCAGCATTTGATTGCAGTTTGTAGTTTATGTACTCACTGCTTTTTCATTGTAACTGTTCTTTATGTGTATTAGTAGAGTCAGAGAGAAGAAAAAAATAAAATGCAGATCTTCCAATTTATGTAAAAACGTTCTTGGGCAAAGAGATGTCAAGGAAGTTTTCTGTGGCTTTAATGAATCAGCTTGGATAATATTCATGAATTTATCATTCACAGTCACAGAATAAGTAGATTTTTGCCTTTGACTATGTTTTTTCAACAGTGGTGCAATGAAAAGAACAAGATTTGGAAATTAGTAGTCCCTCAAGGTTTGGAAATTAGGGTCTGTCTACTAGTAGTGACCTTGTGACCGTTCACAAGTGGATTGATGTTGCCTAAAGGCCCTCTGTGGCCATATTTTTAAAACAAGCCTTCCTTTATTGCAGACAGTTTAGTTAGGGGAATGAGAGAATTATTAAGATTTTTTTTTAAATGTATTAAATGTATTTAAATGTATTAAAGTGTAATATAAAAGTACACGTCTTAATGTACAACTCCATAAATTTTTACATATATGTATAGCGCATAAACCACCCAGGTTAAGATACAGAATTTTTCCACTACCCTGTAAGGATCTCTTCTGCCCTTTCTCGTTCAAAACCATCCTTAGAGATAACTGTTATTTTGGCTTCTACCACTATTGATTAGTCTTTTTTTTTTCTTTTTTTAAGATTTTATTTACTTATTTGACAGAGAGGAGAGAGATCGTAAACAGGAAGAGAGGCAGGCAAAGAGGGGGTAGGAAGCAGGCCCTCTGCTGAGCAGAGAGCCTGATGTGGGCTTTGATCCCAGGACCCTGAGATTGTGACCTGAGTCGAAGATAGAGGCTTTAACCCACTGAGCCATCCAGATGCCACACTATTAATTAGTCTTGCCTGTTTTGAGCATTGTATAAATATTTTTTATGCCATTCTGAATTGTTTTTTTTTATTTAAAGTTTCCAGTTGTTTCTTGCACATACACATACCTATATATGCATATTTAAATTGATTTAGTATATTGACCTGAAATTCCTGTGATCTGGTGGTTAAAGCATTTTATTAAACCTAACAGAAGATTCTTTTGAATTTTCTACGTATGCAGCTATGCCATTTGTGAATAATGATGGTTTTATGTATTCATTCCTAATCTTTATACTGGTTAGGACCTCTGGTATGATTTTGAGTAGAAGTGGTGACAAGGGGTGTCTTTATCGTGCAGTGCTTTGTCATTAGGTATGATATTTGTGATAGGCTTTTATAGATACTCTATATCAGATTAAAGAAATTCCTAAGAGACAAAGTGTACTTTAAATCAAGAAATA
>CM053614.1:59813757-59850401 GCA_028646535.1 Procyon lotor | reverse complement strand
CACAAAAATAGACACATAGATCAATGGGACAGAATAGAGAACCCAGAAATGGACCCCCACTCTATGGTAAACTAATCTTCGACAAGGCAGGAAAGAGTATCCAGTGGAAAAAAGACAGTATCTTCAACAAATGGTGTTGGGAAAACTGGACAGCCACATGCAGAAGAATGAAACTGGACCATTTCCTTACACCACACACAAAAACAGACTCAAAATGGATGAAAGACCTCAATGTGAGAAAGGACTCCATCAAAATCCTGGAGGAGAACACAGGCAGCAATCTCTTCAATCTTAGCCGCAGCAACTTCTTCCTAGAAACATCTGCAAAGGCAAGGGAAGCAAGGGCAAAAATGAACTTTTGGGACTTCATCAAGATCAAAAGCTTCTGCACAGCAAAGGAAACAGTCCACAAAACCAAAAGACAACTGACAGAATGGGAGAAGATATTCACAAATGACATATCAGATCTGCTAGTATCCAGGATTTATAAAGAACTTCTCAAACTCAACACCTAAAGAACAAATAATCCGATTGAGAAATGGGCAGAAGATATGAACAGACATTTCTGCAAAGAGGCCAACAGACATGAAAAAGTGCTCAATATCACTCAGCATCAGAGAAATACAAATCAAAACCACCATGAGATACCACCTCACACCAGTCAGAATGGCTAAAATTAGCAAGTCAGGAAACGACAGATGTTGGCGAGGATGCGGAGAAAGGGGAATCCTCCTACACTGTTGGTGAGAATGCAAGCTGGTACAGCCACTCTGGAAAACAGTATGTGTGTTCCTCAAAAAGTTGAAAATAGAGCTACCCTACGACCCAGCAATGGCACTACTGGGTATTTACCCTAAAGATACAAATGTGATCCAAAGGGGCACGTGCACCTGAATGTTTATAGCAGCAATGTCCACAATAGCCAAACTATGGAAAGAACCTAGATGTCCATCAACAGATGAGTGGATAAAGAAAACGTGGTATATATACACAATGGAATACTATGGAGCCATCCAGAGAAACAAAATCTTGCCATTTGCAATGACATGGATGGAACTGGAAGGTTATTATGCTAAGTGAAATAAGTCAGTCAGATCATATCAGATCTCTCTGATATGAAGAACTTGAGAGGCAGGGTGGAGGGTTGTAGGGGGGTGGGGGAGAGAAATGAAACAGGGTGGGATGGGGAGGGAGACAAACCATAAGAGACTCCTAAACTCATGAAACAAACTGAGGGTGGCTGGGAGGTAGGGGGGGTAGGAATAGGGTGGCTGAGCTGTGGACATTGGGGAGGGTATGTGCTATGGTGACTGCTGTGAAATGTGTAAGCCTGACGATTCACAGACATGTACCCTGGGGTAAATAATACATTATATGTTAATTAAAAAATTAATTAATTAAAAAAAATAAAACCATGGCATCAAAGTTATAGTATTCAAAGCACAGGGCAAAATTTCTAGCTGTAAGTGCATTTTTTGGAAAAGAGGAAAGTTTGAAAATCAATGCCCTAATCTTCCATTTCAAGAAGTTAAAAAATGACATCAAATTAAAAAAAAGTAAACAGAGGAAGGAAATTTATAGAGCAGAAATCAATGAAGTAGAAAGCAAATGTATAATAAAATTCTATACTAGCAAGACTGAGGAAAAAAAGACACAAATTACCAATATCAGCAGGAGTTGATCTATAGATCCTAGACATTAAAAATGTAATAGTGTGTCAACTATTCTTCAATTTAAAAAAAAGATGCAGTAAATGTGTAGTGATATAGATACATCATAAAATGATAGGAACAACTTTATGCTAATAAAGTTGACAGTGTAGGTGAATTGAACAAATTTCTTATAAAACCAGACTTAATAAGCTGACAAAATAAAGTACAGAATACCTGATAGACCTGTGTCTTTTAAAGAAATTGAATCTGTACTTTTTAAAAAAATATATCTCTAGCCTGCTGCCTTCCCTAGTAAATTCTATTCAATATTTCAGGAAGAAATATCAACACCAACTCTTTCAGAGACTAGAGTAAGAGAGAATGCTTCATAACTTATCTTATGAAGTCAGCATAACACTGATACAAAGCATAACAAGGACATTGCAAAAAGGAAAAATTATAGGGAAGTGTCTCATAAGAACATGGAACACTACCTCAACACTAATGATGTACTGTAAGGTGACTAACATAACGCAATAAAAAAATATATATAATTAACTAGGAGGTTGTTTGTAGGTATTTGATGACTTCCGAGAGAATAAACATTATATGCTGGTGTCTTAAAAAAAAAAAAAGAATATAGATGTAAAAATTCTAAACAAATACTAGCAAATTACATTCAGTGATATCTAAAAAGGGTAATGACATCACAAACAGATAATAGTATAGGAGAACAAGTTTGGCTTAAATATTTATAAAATTAATTTAATTTACTAATTAACAGAATGTAGGGAAAAAATCCTGTAAGGATCATCATAGTGGATGAAGAAAAAAAATTTGATAAAAATTCCACCCTATTTCATAATTGTAAGAAATCATGCTTGTGTGTAATTTTTACTTTCAATCTAATTATGGCCTTATATTTAAATGTGTCTCTTGTAAACAGCATATAGATTATCTTGTTTTGTTTGTTGTTGTTTTTAAATCCAGTCTGATGATTTTTGTATTTTGTTTGAACTGGGTTTTTTTTCCTATTTCTATTTAATGTATTTATTGGTATAGTTGGGTTTAAATCCATCATCTTGCTGTTTTATATCTAAAAGTGTTAATCTTTTATCATTTATATTTTGTCTTTTCTTTTGGATTGATCATATTTTTTATTTTAATACTATATTGTTTCTCAGCTAGCTTTTTAAAAATAGATTCTTGTAGTGGTTACTGTCTTTTCAGTGTGCACTCCTGTTCTGTTATTGTTGACCACAGGTTAGTACACTTCTGAAATAGTGCAAGAACTAACTTTGTAACTGCATTTATCTCTTCTGACCCTTTTAGTGATTTTATATGTTTTTGTCATATACTTCTATTCTCTGTCTTGTTTCCTGTATACACTTGTTGTAGAGGGATCACTAAGCTGCTTTTGTCTATGGGTTGGTACCTTTTTCACTGTAATAGTTTTATGTTGTTATGTAATAAAATGGAGATGAGCTTAACAGCTTAAAACAACATCCGCTTATTATGTCACAGTTCTGAGGTGAAGAGTCTGGATCAGCTTGTTTAGGTGCTCAGCTTTTAGGTATCTCACGGGCCGAAAACAGAGGATCAGCAGGGCTGGACTCTGATCCAAAGGCTTTGAGGAAGAATCCACATCTGAGCACATTCAGGATGTTGGCAGTATTCAGTTTCTTGTGGTTTTAGGACTGAGATATTTTCATGGTGGCTGTCAGCTTGGGAACATTCTCAGCTTCTGAAAGCTTCTCTCCAGTACTTGTACTCGACCATCTCCAACTTAAAAGCCAATACTGACACATAGAGCTTTCTCACGCTTTAACACAGACGGGAGGATTTGACACAGACACAGAGAAAAGGACACACACAGGAGAAAGTAATGTGAAGACTGGAAGAGATTAGAGTGCTGAGGCCACAAGCCACAGAATGGTTGTAACCGCCATAAGCTGAAAGAGGCAAGGAACAGATTGGTAGATGATGTGCAGGGCTCTAGAGAGAGTGTAGCCCTGCTGCCACCTTGATTTCACCTAGTGATACTGGTTTCAGACTCTGGCCTCCAGAATTGTAAGAGAATAAATTTCTGTTGTTTTAAGTCACTCCATTTCTGGTGGTTTGTTACAGCAGCCACAGGAAACCAATACAAAATGGAATTGCTGGGTTAAGTGTAACTCTGTGTTTAACAAATTGAGGAACTACCAAACTGTTTTCCAAAATGATTCTATCATTTTAAATTTCCATCAGCATTACATAATGACTCTTAATTTCTCTAAATCCTCATTGATACCTCTTATTGTTTGTCTCTGATTATAGCTATCCTAGTGGGTATGAAGTGATGTCTCATTATGTTTTTGACTTATTTACCTAATGACTAATGATATTCACCATCTTTTTGCATGCTTATTGGTCATTTGTATATCTTTGCAAAAATGTCTGTTTAAAGCCTTTGCCCATTTTTCAGTTGGGTTGTTTGTCTTTTGCTGTTGAATTGTAAGAATTGTAAACTTTTATGATTTTAGTTCTTACATTAAGTCTGTGGTCCATTTTAGTTAATTTTTGTATATAATGTGAGATTTGGGCATAATCACTTTTGGGATACTCTCAGCCATTACCTCTTCAAAACTGCTTCTGTTCATTCTATCTTCTCCATTCAGTGGCATGCATACTAGATGTTTTGACTGTCTCATGTATCTTTTTTTTTTTTTTTTAAAGATTTTATTTATTTGACAGAGAGAAACATAGCGAGAGAGTACAGCGAGAGAGGGAACACAAGCAGAGGGAATGGTAGCGGGAGAAGCAGGCTTCCCACAGAGCAGGGAGCCCGATGCGGGGCTCGATCCCAGGACTCTGGGATCATGACCTGAGCCGAAGGCAGGCACCTAACGACTGAGCCACCCAGGTGCCCCTGTCTCATGTATCTTTTATGATCTTTTCTATTGCTTCCATTTTTGTTTTCAATTCATGCTTCACTTTGGATAGTTTCTATTGATCTGTCTTTGAGTTCATTAATCCTCTAATGCATAACCAGTTTTTAATTTGAGGTAGTTGTGTTTTTCAGTTACATGATGTCTGATTCTGTTTTTGTTTTTATTACTGCAATTCTTTGAACTTCTTCTGTCTTTCATTTTGTACATCTTTTTTTCCTCTATTTTATTTAACTTAATTATAATAGTCATCTTAAAGTCCCCTTCTGTTAATTCTAATATTTGGAGCAGCTTTTCCTTTTTATAGATTCACTCATTGATTGCCTGTTTACTTTAGAAATGTGAATTCAAAAAAAAAAATCTAGATTTTGTTTTTAGCAGGTTAGTAATAACAATGAAGCCAGGGGAGCCTGAGTGGTTCAGTGGGTTAAAGCCTCTGCCTTTGGCTCAGGTCATGGTCTCAGGGTCCTGGGATGGAGCATTGGGCTCTCTGCTCGGCAGGAAGGCTGCTTCCCACCCCCCTCTGCCTGCCTCTCTGCCTACTTGTGATCTCTCTCTCTGTCAGATAAATAAATAAAATCTTAAAAAAAAAACAAACAACCATGAAGCTTTTACAAGAAGGGGAAAGGTAGGGCAGGCACTGGCCCTTTATTTCCTGGGTCAACTGGAAGGAAGTAGTTACTTTTCTGTAACTACCTCTATAATATGTACTGATTACTCAAGATAGACAGTAAAGCACAATAGCATTAAAAAAGAAAGAGAAGATCAATATGATGTAAGTGATTAGTGCAGTGCTGGCTCTGGAAGTGCTGTACATGGTAATTTAATTTGTAAGTGCTGTGTAGAGATAGACCCTGAGCTAAATATATTTGGAGAGTGATAATTATCTTTATCTTGTGGCTTACTAAGTATGATTAAGATCTTTGCTATTTAGCATAAAGCATTTATTAGTATTAATGATCTCATAAACTTTGTAAATTACTTCTCTGCGTTTTGGCATTGATATATGATTACCCCGGGATATTTTAAGTATGTGAGTTGGGGAGTAGATTTTCGTTTCATCCCATAATAAAAATACCATTTCCTGTACATTCATTATTTTTGTAATATAGTAGAGATATTGTGAGTTTAGTAAATATTTGAGAGTTTTTTTCTCTTAAAGGTGGTAAAATATTAACAAGTAAATGTGTAGGTTTGAATAGCTTCTCAAAGTTGATTATGATTATGATGATAGTTTTATAATTGTATTTTATTTTCTTTATTCTTGTGTGCAATGTACTTTTCCTCTAACTTTTTGGAGTGTTTGTTTTCTTTTTTAAGAACACGGCTTGATGAACTGAGAATGTTTCTAGAGAATGAGACCTGGGAGCTTTGTCCTGTGAAGTCAAATTTTAGTATCTTGCAACTTCATGTAAGTGTCTTTTAGGAACAAATGAATCTGTCTTTTATTTAGCTGTCTTTAAAAAAAAAAAAAAACATATATTAAAAAATCATTTATAAAATTACTAAAGAATAGCACCTTCCCTTCCTTGCTTAAAAGTGAGTAATAGCCAGCCTCTTTTATAAGAGTGATCCTTTTAGGGGCGCCTGTGTGGCTCAGTGGGTTAAAGCCTCCGCCTTTGGCTCAGGTCATGATCTCAGGGTCCTGGGATCAGGTCGTGATCTCAGGGTCCTGGGATTGAGCCCCGCATCGGGCTCTCTGCTCAGCAGGAAGCCTGCTTCCCTCTCTCTGCCTGCGTCTCTGCGTACTTGTGATCTCTCCCTCTCTGTCAAATAAACAAATAAATAAAATCTTTAAAAAAAAAAAAGAGTGGTCCTTTTATGGATGTCAGAATCTGTCTCTTTACAAATTCAGTTTTTATCCTTCAGGAAAACTCCTTTGCCTAATCTTTTTCTTTTAATTTCAGAAAGAGATCTGCTTTATTTAAATATTGCAGAAAATTAATTACTTGTATTTCGATGGTCTTTAATAAAAAATCTTATGTTTGCAGAATGCCTGTGATTTCTTGTTTGATTGTCATTTCTTAAAGGAACTAATAATAGGCTCTTAATTTATGTTGCAACTCATAAATGTGCCTGTAGTAAGACACTGCCTCAGAAGTAAAAAAGGCATTTATAAAATATACTCTTAACTAATTTTTATTAGTTAACTAATTCCTTGAATCCTCATAAAATATGTGATTTATGAAAATATTAACTGATTTGTTTTCCCTTGGTTGAAACACATTGCAGATAAATACTACTTGTGTGATAGGTGATGTCCTACAAATACCAAATGGGAAAATACAATGTATAAACTTAGGTCCCTGTATAGAAGGTCCGGTATGTTCAGATTTTGCCTCTGGAAGGAATGGCTTTCTAGAATTAATCTTCTTATTCTGGATAAATGTAAAGAAGACATTAAAAATTTTTAATAGGGATAATCTTTATGCTTATATTGTGTAATAGCTTACTTAATCAAGTTCTATCGTACCCCTTTCCTAATGTGGAAATATTAAATACAGTGAAACACATAGATTAATAAATGCTTTAGAGACAGCAAAATTAACAATGATTTTAACATTGTTTTAGATTTTTTTTTTTTAAGATATTTTATTTTAGAATGAGCTAGCATGCACGGGGGCTGGGTGGTGGATGGAGAGGCAGAGGGAGAAGGAGAGAGAAACTCAAGCTGACTCCAGACTGAGCTTGGAGCCTGAGACAGGGTTCAATCTCACAACCCTGACATGACCAGAGCTGAAGCCAAAAGTCGCATGTTCAACCAATTGCGCCATGCAGGCACCCCAACGTTATTTTAGAATTTTTAAATAAGGTGATTCCTTAGCATTATTTAGAATTCTAACATTGATTTTAGAATCCCTATTTAAATTTATTTGAATTTTTATTTAATCATCAAATTATGTCTGTTTGAGCACATATGCTTGGTGTAATTAACAGATTTTTACAATATATATTTGAAATATTTCCATCCAAATGAGCATTATCTCCTTTAGTTACCTTGAATTTTACAAGATTTTGCCTATAGTTAACAATACCGTATTATGCACTTAACATTTTTTTAAGAGACTACATCTTGGGATGCATGGCTGGCTCGGTCAGTGGAATATGCAACTCTTGATCTCAGGGTTGTAGGTTCCAGTCCTATATTGCATGTGGAGATTACTTAAAAATAAAATCTTTTTTTTTTTTTTAAAAAGAGGGTAGATCTCATGTTAAGTGTTCTAACAACAATTTTAAAAAGTCATTACTTTGAAAATTATTCACAACAGAGATAGTGTTCTCTTGACATGTGTCGTATTCCTATAGATTAGGTTTTAAAAAAATCATTAATTTATAGTCACCCCTTGTTTAGAATTATAAAAATAATGGCATAATTTTTGAGTATTATGATGGATCTGATTTAATGTGTAACTGCACTTTAAAAAGAAAATAAACACATCACATTGAAACTTAAATGTATGTAATTTTTAAGATTATCTTTGAATATGAAAGATTTTTAAAATTTGAGATTAATATTAAAAATATTAAAAGATATAAGAAAAGTGCATACCAAATTTTTGTGAAAAAGTCATTAGGAATTTTATAATTCAAAGGAACTTTATTTCTTTATTTTTTTTAAGATTCTATTTATTTGACAAAGAGCAAGAGGGAGAGAGAGTACAAGCAGGGAGAGCAGCAGAGGGAGAAGTAGGCTCCCCGCTGAGCAGGTAGCCCACTGTGGGACTCGATCCCAGGATCCTGAGATCATGACTTGAGCTGAAGGCAGACACTTAACTGACAGCCACCCAGGTGAAAGGAGGAACTTCAGAGGAACTTTAGAGTTTATTCCATCTCTTCCACTAATAAGTAATGTGGTCTTGAACTTGGCACTGAATCTCTTTGGATTACTTTGGTTTCCTCATCTGAAAACAGCTCTTTAGTTTTGTCCTTGTGATTCTCATAGTGGAGGTTGACTCTCATTTTCTTGATGAAGAAATTGAGGCACAGAGAAGCCAGGCGACGGTCCCAACATTATATACGAAGCTAATGGATTAATGGCAAATCTTAGGTCTAGAAAACATAGCTGACCTCAACATGTGTGTTTGTGTTGTCTACCTCTAGGTGTATGAAGAAAAAGAAATGAAAGCTTATGGACATCAATGTAACAAAGAGAGATTCCAATGTCTTTTTACAGAATACCTTAAATGGTGCAAATGTATAATTAATTATTATTAATATTGATTTATTTTTATTGTGGCCTTTTTATTGCTTAAAACCATATTCTTCTGGGTCTTTGCTGCTTTGCTAAAATTTTTGTAATTATTCAAATAAAAGTTTTTTCAAAAATTTTCTGTGCAGTTCTGTAAACTAAGCCAAAAGTAGCTTGATGCAGATAACACTTTTTAAAGTGATATCAGCGACTGAATTGTCTTTAGAGAAACCTTTGAGCACATATTTTCAAGTTTGTGCTTTCACACAACTTCCAAGATTTAAATCCTGAAGAATCAGGATTATTTTCTTTTCACTAACTACATTTATATTATTGTTATGTACCTGAGTTTTATTGTTGTTGCTAAAAGGTATCTGGCTCTTTTTTTTTTAATGTCTAGGAATTTAAATTCATGGAACAGTCTCGTTCTCCATCAGTTTCCCCTAGTAAGCAGCCAGCCTCAACATCCTCAAAAACAGTTACCTTGTTTGAGCAGTACTGTAGTGATGGGAATCCGTTTGAAATTCAGGCCAACCACAAAGATGAAGAAACAGAAGATGTCCTGGCTTCTAATGGGGTATGTAGCATTCTTAAAACCTATTATGGAATGTAAGTGAGATTTTCTTACTGAAAATTTTCTACCCACTGAGCAAGGTAATTAGCTAGATTTATTTATCCATTTAGCATCCACCTTCCTACCTATATGCTTATATACCTGTGATACCACTTGTACAGTAATGGCTTTATAGAATGCTTAGTTGAAAATGTCCTTTTGAAAACTACATTTGGCTTTATGTTTACTTTGTGCTCTTATTAGGTTGCTGTATGTTCTTACTACGTTGCTAAATTGGGTAGGGGTATAGTTTCTTCACTGCATATTTCTGTGATTTGTTGGATAGATGGATGAGGGAATAGATCATCTACATTTAATTCTCAACTCCACTCTTGGGCGTCTGAATCATTTTGTTCCATGTCCCTTAATCTGAGAGAGAGTAACGTCTTACCTGGTTACCCAGCAGGGATGTTTTAGGATTTAGAAGAACAATATTTTAACACTTTGAGCAGCTCAAAAAACATAATATAAACCTCAGGTTGTGTGAGTTAATGGAAAGGATTTGAAGGCAGTTGAGTGAATATCACCTTTTAGCTGTGTGGCCCTTGGCAGCTTATTTTAACTCTGTGACCCTCAATTTTCCTATATTTACAATGAGTGAATGTTTAGTTCACAGTTACCTGTGTTTTTACAGTATTTAATTTGGATGGGTCCTTCTGATCTTCATCATTTCCAGGGGACCCTGTATGATTTTTATTTTAGATTTGATGCAGCTGAAGTGAAAACTCTTCAGACTTGATGAAAATTTGTTGAATTTGTGTATGTATTTCAGTTTTGGCATTTTCTTCTTTGTTTGGTGAAGATGTAATTTAAAAAATATTGCCATGAAAGTGTATCTTTGTCATGTTTTATCATGAAATAGAACTTATTTCATAGTAAGCCATATTTACAACTATAATTTAGTGATTCTTAGTGATACTTTTCCTCTCTAAAGTATCTTTCCTCTCTAAAGTACACTAAACTGGAAGTACACTAAACTGAAAAAGCATTAAAAGTCTTTTCAATATTTTTGAAATAATATATCCCTCTGTACTGGTAATTTGCTAACTTAAATATCACATGGCATTTGATTCTCATTTTTCTTGGCAGTTGTGAATTAGCAAGTATAGAACCATTATTCCTAAGTGTAATACAGGATTAGGTTTCTGTGAGCCTTTGTTTACAACATTTCATCAACATTGTTACAACATTACAAACAAGGTCCAAAACCTTGTTTTGTGTGTGTTTTTGCTAGAAGACATCTAAACTTATATATGGTATTGGACATTGAACTCACAGCCAACAGCACTAGAATTCCTACCCAAATGAAGCTTGGGTCATTTGTTAGATAATTAGTTAGATAATACATATCTAACACATGTATTTTTGCCCTAAAGCATATTACAGTCTTGGCATTTAGGAACACTAGACAAAACTTTAGTCCTACACTCACAGGGAAATCACCAGCAAAAACCACAAATATTTTTTTAAATGTGACACTAGTCTATAAAAAGGACATATGTTTAAGTAGGAAGGCTAAAGCAAGAAGTAACAGCGTTACCTTGTTTGCACTCAGCTAGGTACGTACATGTTGGATAACTCAGAAGTTTCCACATACTCTGTACATATCCATGACTGTGAAAGTGTCACAAAGTATTAATGTTGGGGTTACAAATAAAATTTAGCAAGTGTGGAAATTTGCAAAAATTCAGAATCCTCAAAAATGAGGATCTCTTGTACTGTGAAGTGATGAAGCTTTTTGTTATAGCCACGAGAGCCTCGTTTGTGTGGACCCCCTTTCTGAATGTTATCAGGATCACAGTGTGTACAAGTGGATGAGAATGCCTGGAATGCTTGTTTGCAGTTATTAATGTGTGATCTAATCTTTCCAGGTACCGCATAAGCCCTTGAAAGTCAGGGTCCACATCTTACTATGACCTGTCACACTGCTTTAAGCTCTCAACAACTGGTGTTTGAATTAGAGGACCAACTTCTTTTCATGTTGTCTTCAACTGGCATATGGGGATAAAACTTTGTTATAGAATTGTTCTGAAGATTCAATGAGAAATTTATGAAAGCACTTAACATTCAAGAAATGCTAGCCATGATTTAATCATATTAATTATAATATTAAGTGATAATGCTGCTGCTGCTTTCCGTCTTGTGCATGGACTCCACTGTCCCCCCATGCTGGCACAGGGCCATGTTGCCATAAAGATTATGACAGTGTTAGGAAGTCACCCTTCCTCTCAAGAGGCAATATGCCATTTTCATCCTCGCTCTCAGTAGTCCCTTAGTGCTCAGTGTGATTTTCTAAGGCTCCCATGGAATTAAATCTCATCATAATGAATTAGGACATTAGCATGTGTGTTATAAGAGTTTATTACGCCAAATTAACATTTCCACAGTGCTACAATTGTATACTCAGCCTCTTATAGTGAATTAGCAAAATGGAAGTATGATGAAACCACTTGGGGGAAAAGAAGAGCTTTTTGTTGTTGTTGTTGTTGTTGTTTTGGTCAAATGTACACTCTTTTCCTCTCCTAAAAGCCTAGCACTATGTTTGTGTTTGTTTGTTTTCTTTATATGGAGATTTGATTTTGGAGAGAGACATTTAGAAGTCTTCGTAGGCATGTTTGTATTTTATTTTCCTTTTTTTCTTGGATGAAGAAGAAGAAAATGGAAAGTTAATATTCCCGATGGCAAAATTAGAGATGAGTTATTAAGAACTTTCTTCCCTAAACTACTTCTTAAAAATTGGATTCTCTTATTGTATTGGAAGACTCCAAGAAAGGTTGGCTGTTCGTACTCATTGTTGAATATACTGTGTTTTCTTCAGTATGAATCTGATGAACAGGAAAAAAGTGCCTATCAGGAGTATGACAGTGACAGTGACGTTCCTGAGGAACTGAAACGAGATTATGTGGATGAGCAAACAGGTGATGCACCTGTGAAAAGGTAATTGTTCTTAGATCATATGGTGTTTCATATTTTATGTTACTCATTTACATAAAGGATTTCCTTTAAAGGTTAGGAAAAAAACAAAAGTTAAATATTTCTGTAACTTTTGATGTCATATGAGAGAAGTGTATATGTGTTTAAATGATTGCTGAAAGGTTGAAAATGTAATTTTTTTATATTGGGCATAATCAAAGAGCAGTGGTTTTTACAGAAAAACAAACTTCCAATTTATACAATCAGTACTGCCTTTGGAGGCAACTCCTGCTTCACATACATTAGAAAACCTCAAAGAGGAGAGTAGTTATTTTGTTTTGTATGTGGAATTCCTACCTCAATCTAGTAAATACAGGAAGTCTCCACTCATCTTTACAAGGTCAGTTACATTCGCTATTTGGGTCTTCCATTAAGGTTCCTTCGTCTTCGTTGTTTTGTTTCTGTCATAAACTGTCCTCTTCAAAAACTATGATAATTACATATGAATTTTTTGTCACCTTCTTCCTGTTAAATGGGGCTGATTCTTATATGCAAGTGAGTTAATTTCATGACTAAGTATCGGACATTTAGTGACCACAAATATACCTATTTTTAATGATAAATTTAAGTATATTTTGCCCTACATTTTACCCTCAAAGTACTCCGTTAGTACCTAATTAATTTGAAACCCTGATTGATATAATCTTTCTCCTCAAAAAATTAGCAACTCATGATTGTAGGTATTTGGATTGGGAAAAATTTTTTCCATTGGTTTTCATGTATGTGCGATGTTTAAATCCATCTCTAGTCCATTACAAACAGAATAGAACTGTCTTGTTGGGACTTCTTCATTGGATGTTTCGGGTCTATTTTGGCTGAAAGAAAAACTCTAACTGAAATGAACATGTAAGATAGTACCTGCCGGTATGTGTGTATATATTTGCATTTTTAGTAAAGTTATGCGGACAGTTACCCTCCTAAACTGTCCTAACTTACCACTAAGAACTATGAATAATATAAACTATGAACTTCATTCAATCACTTATTATCAGTTGCAACTTCAAAGTGTCTCCTGAATTTTCAAAATTTCTTGTATTTCACTGCTACCATCCAGGTTCACGCACAAATCATCTCTGCCAGATTATTGGCTCAGCCCCTTTACCTTGGCTTTCTGACTCTAGTTTTGCCCCCTCCTAATTCCTCATGGATGCAAATTTAGGTGGTTTTTTTTCTTATATACAAATTTGTTCGTGTCATTTTCCTGATTAAAATTTGCTTTCAGGGTTAGGTTAATATTCTTTAGATTTGTTTGCCTTCAGTGGTCTGTCCTTTCCTTACCTTTATTTGTGTCACTTTTCCCTCAGTCTGCTCACACTCCCTGTGAACTCTTTGTGCTTCTCTGAGCATACTCAATTCTCCTACATCTGGCCTTATTACATATTGTCCCACTGTTTTGTGTACTTAACCATATAACTTCAATTTTTTTCTTTGAATATGGTGTCAGCCCCAACCCCAGACTCTATCATGTTCCCCTATACTTTAGATATTAGATTTAGATTCTAAGGAGGGTATTTTTTCATATTTATAAGTCTGAAATCGGGATACTTGGTACATTTGATAGATAATTTCCCTGGAACATCTGTTTTTTTAAGTGACATAGCTTCATTTAATGGTTGATAATGAATGTCTTAGAATCAAAGAAATACAGTGTAGTACTTTATTTCTTTGCTTATGAATTTCTCTTCCACTCTGGACAGAAGCTTTCTGAGGATAGGAGGATCATCTCTCTATCCCCACCTGACACATGGTAACAGTTTCAGTAACTAATTAGTGAATGAAGGATAGATCCTAATCGGAATAACTTACTGATTTACTAGTTGACAACCCTAACTGCAACTCTGTTTTGTTTTTCCATATTAAGCGTTTCCAGAGAAACTCTAAAAAGCAGGAAGAAGTCAGATTATAGTCTAAATAAAGTGAATGCACCCATCTTAACAAATACAACATTGAATGTAATAAGACTTGTTGGTAAGTAGCCACCTTTTTAAAACAAAACATTATTAGTTAAATTAGTCTACTTTTGTTACTTATTGGGGTTTTCACTCCAGTACCCTCCACAAAGGTTTTAAGATTGTCATATGTCAGTACTTTCTCATCCTAATAGTTCCAATAGTATAATACTATCATTAATGTTAGTTTTTCTTTTTCAGTTAACTCCTTAGTATTTGTGTTTTCTACTTTTTCTAAAATATCCCAATTAATTGAAATGTAATGAAAAATTCTCTGTGTGAGTTGGAGGTATGTGTAGGATGACGATAGCACCCTTTAACATTTACACAATATTTTGTGCTTAATTGTTTCATTGATCTTCACAATCTTCCTGTCAGATAGGCAGAGTGAATAGTGATTCTCTGGCATTTTCAGACACAAGAGTTCTATAAGCTAAATGTTCACACCATAGGAAGAATTGTTCTTATTACAGATAAGACCTTTATTGATGATTTTGTAGAAGGCAAATAACATGAAGAAATGCCATTTAAAATATTTAGGTTTGAAGATGACGTGGAATTTTTAATGTCAGTATTACAGCATATTATATGCCATCTTAACCGTTATATCTCACAAGTAAGTCTGTACATTTGACAAATAAGTTATAGAGATATCTTCTCAAATTAATTAAGTCATCTATACCAGTCAGGAATTTTAATGTGTTCTAGTTAAAAAAAAACAACCCTATATTCTGTGTATATGGAGATGATAATGTCCTGCTGCCTAGTTTGATTACTCTTGACTCTGATAAAATGCTCTGTGTTCTTGAAGATAATTTCTAAATTTCATTAATGAATAGGGTAAAGTGGACAAAATGTTTCTTAGAAGTCCCACTTTCTTTAGGAAAAATGGTGGAAAAGAAGTAATAAGTTGGAAGGAAAAGAAAAAGTATATATTTTCATGACACACAGAAAAATGACAGAGTCTGAAAAGTGTTTTTTGGCTGATCATTGCCAGGGAAAGAGCTTTTCCTCTTTATCCAAGAGAGTTAACTAAACATAGCATCATGAGTTACTGTATGGAATTTATAGAATGAAACTGAAAGGGTTCTGAGAGCTCATCTGGTATAAATTCCTAAAAAAAACTAGGATTTCTTTATCTAATGCCCCTAAGTTTGTCGGCCATCTAGCCTTTGTTTGTCTCACAGTCCCTGGATACAAATAATTTTGCAAGCCTACTCATTCTACTATTAAACTGATTTAATTGGTAGAAATCTCCTCCTTATGATAAACCAGAATTTCTTTTTCTCTGTAATTCTGTTGGTCTGAGTTATACCTTTAAAAGCAAAAAGAGTAACTCTACACTTTGTTCTCCTGTTCTTCCCTGTGATGACTTTTCAGGTATGGGTGCTAGTTATACTGTCCTTCTTTCCGTATGCTCCCCTAGTTCATTCTTCAGGGTCATCGTGCTCATTTTCCTTATGTGGTTCTCACTAATAAATATTCCAAAATCCTGATCATACTCCTCAGCCTTTTGGACTCACAGTAGTTTTTGGTTTCTGAACATGCTGCTTGCGATGTAGTTTAATGAATTCATCTTTTACCTGGTTATACTGAAGGAACAAACCACCCCAACACATGAGTGGTTTTCAGCCACATAAGTTTACATGATGCATGTTGGCTCCTGATCACCTTAGTTCTGTTCCATGTGTCATTCTGAGATGCAGGCTGAAAAAACAGCACCAGTTTGAAACATGAGGAAAAGAGCAAGAGCCAAACCATGTTATGACTCTTCAAGTTTCCGCTCTGATATTGCACCCTGGCTTTCTCTGCCATAAGTCCCTGGCCATGGCAAGTCAGGCTTGACTATTGGAGAAAGAAGTACACTTCTGCCCCAGGGAGGTCACTACAAGTTGAGGACATTGGACAAGAATGCATGATCTTACAGGGAAGGAGAGTGAGTAGAGATAATTGGGGAAAATAGTATAATCAACCCCATGGAAGTGGTAGTTTATATTTTTTACCTCACCTAGTTCAAAAAGAATTAGAGGTCATCATGTTGCTTTTACTCTAAAAGACATATATTTAGTAGATTCAAATCAAATATAAGGCTAAAACAAAATTGAGGAGGGGAAATCATGTTTCATTCAGTTAAATGTAGACAACAAATGCAAATCTTCACTTCTTGGTAGACATAAGGAAATGAAGAAACTGCATTCTGCTGTTCTCATTATGCAAGAAGGGGATCGAATAACGATACAATTGTGCTCTTGGTGCTAAATTCAGAAGTCAGTAACAAATTCTTATCTAAGGATTACTGATTGACATAGCGGACATTGTTTTCTAATAGTGGATTTAAGCAACTGAGAAGAATTGTATTACACACCTTTGGTATGTCAGCCCTATAAAGCAGAACAGTCCTGAATAAAACCTCACTCAGTGAAGAGAATCTAACCACTGTAATTTTAGCCTTCGCCACCACCAGATGTTTTACTAGAATTGCGATTAGGAAACAATGCTTAGTATGCTTTTAACTCTCACATCTTCCCATTTAGAGCTGAGATTAGGTGCTTCCATTATTCCCTCCAGAAGACTTTTATGACTCTTTATATCCTCTCCCTGGGATGTCTTTATCTTCAGTTTGTACATATTCATAAAATAGAACTTTAAGAGAACCACTCACTAAGGGGTCTCCAACCAGCAAATGCTATTCTATCCCCTGTTATTGCATAGAGGTACTTGAAGATAATAAACTGGCAAAGGTAATGTCTCTTCTTACAAAGCCAGAAGTACAGTTGTGTAAATAAGATTGATTAATTTTGGGTGCCTGGGAAGATGAAGCAACTAATTATTCAGTAGTTGGGAGGCACATTTAGAACATTAAAGGCATATTTAAAATGTCCTTTCAGGGGCGCCTGGGTGGCTCAGTGGGTTAAAGTCTCTGCCTTCGGTTCAGGTCATGATCTCAGGGACCTGGGATCAACCCCTGACTCCCTCCAACCCCCCCCAAAATCAGGCTTTCTGCTCAGCAGGGAGCCTGCTTCCCCCTCTCTCTCTGCCTGCCTCTGCCAACTTGTGATCTCTCTCTCTCTCTCTCTCTGTCAAATAAATAAATAAATAAAATCTTTTTTTTTAAATGTCCTTTTCAAGTAGTATTTATTTGGTAGGTAATTAGGAGAGATTAAACAAAAAGGTGTTAATGGTGCTTCCCAGCCCCAGGTGGTACCTAAATCTGTTAGAAAGGCCCAGGAAGCTATTCACAAGTGCAGAGAACTAATCAGAATGCTTGCTTGTGTAAAGAGAAAATTCTATCAGCCTGACAGTTTCTTGCAGACAGAGGCAGAGAAATTTTAAGGAATGTGTCTCATCACTGAAATAGCCTTGCTATTCAAGGTTCTGTCTCCTAGAGGCAGCTCTCACATAAGCAGGTATGATAGGTCTGAGAGGGGCCCAAGATAGGTTGCCAGAATCCATGCTTGTAAAAACTACGGACCATAGGACAAAATTATTACTTTAACAGCTGAAAAAATAACACACCAGCACATCATGCATCCAGATTAAACATGAAACCAGAATAATCCTTTAAAAACTTGGTATTTTCATATGTAATGTTTAAGGAAAAAATTTTATCATTTTTTAATTTAGATTACATTCCAGTACATCTGTTTCTCTCAAAATACCTACATTTTGTCATTTATATGAAATATTTTCAAACAGTTTTGAAACACTTTCAAAAGTGTTCTGAGGGGCGCCTGGGTGACTCAGTGGGCTAAGCGCTTTCGGGTCGTGATCTCAGGATCCTGGGATCGAGCCCCGTTTCAGGCTCTCTGTTCGGCAGGGAGCCTGCTTCTCTTTCTCTCTGCCTGCCTCTCTGCCTACTTGTGATCTCTGTCTCTGTCAAATAAATAAATAGAATTTAAAAAAAAAGAAGTATTTTGAGAGAATGATCCAAGAAGTATCATCCTTCAGTACAATGTACAAGAAAATGATACTGGAGATTTGGGGGGCTAAGATAGAATATACAAACAATAATAAAAATAACTAACAGAATATAATGGTAGAATAACAGAGTAAAATAATAGAATAAAAGCTCTCAAAGAATGGAATAAAAGCTAGGGACTTAGGTAACACATAATTAATTTTTTAGTCTGGTCCTCACTTCATTGTTCAATGCGTTTTTCTAAATTGTTTGAGCTGAACTGTCTCTTCCTTCCTTTCCTATGTGCCTCATTTATAGCATGTCCAGTTCACTTTTATGTGCTATTTATGTCCATTGATGATGTCTCAGCTTAGTGCACTGTGATAAGAATAATGAACATCCTTCCAACTTGGATTCTGTTCTTGCTCTTCCCCATCAGATTCTCAGCTCCTCCAGAAAACATCTGGAGTTGGAGTCACCTTTGCAGCATAGAGAGCATCTAACCAAGCACTTTTCACTTCCATAGATGCCCAATATACTGGGCTGCCAAACCTTAGTTTTTAACATCCTGACTTTTTGGGAAACACGTTTTCCTCCTGTCTTGTCCTGATCCACAGTGGAGGAACACACACTTATAGCACCTTCTCTGTACCCTTGTATTTATTCCTCTACATAGGCGTGGGGCTCACTAATGGAATTTCCCTGGGCCACCTTTCAGGTGGTGATCACGGCTCTCTGTGCCCACTGCAAGTGAGCTGGGTAAGACAGGCCCACTGTCCTCTAGGCTGTAGTTCTCCTCCGTGCTGTTCTTTGGTTGCTTTCCCTCCGTGGCTTCTCCCTATGAGTGTACTGGACGCACGGTCCAGATTTTAGGATAACAGTTTAAACAGTGCTCCCCTTGTGAAGCTTATCCTTTTAGGTTTCTCTTATGTTGCACTCTGTACTTCTCCCTCATTGCATTCATCATAACTATAATTATTTTAAAATAACAGCAGTAGCTAAGATTTCTTGCTCCCTTGTTAGAGGCTATGTAAACACTTCATGTGCATTTTCTCATGAATTCTTCATGGTACCCATTTATGCACCAAATCATTAAAGCCCAAAGATAAATAATTTGCCCTAATGTCATACCAGCTGCTAACCGGTAGAACCCAGAGTGTCTGATCCTACAGCCAGTAAGCTCTTTCCAGGCTTCACAACCAGTAGAGGAAATCAGGAAAGTTAATTCTTATACCTAGACAAGGTTGAGAGAGGTTACAGTATAGGTTGGAAGTGGTGGTGATTCTCGCTGGTGATCATTTGGGAAGAGATGGTTTTCTCAGTTTTCTTGAGGCAGGAGGGAAGGGAGGCTTGGAAGACAAGTTCACCAAAGTAAAGCCATTTTGGTGAACCTAAAAGTCAGTAGGTCATGAAGAATCATAAGATCAGACTCATGGAAAACCACAAGACACACTCCCTCTGGCAATAAGAGCCACACAGCCTGGACATTCTTAAAATTTCTCCCTGTGGGTAATTCCATAACCTTAAGATAATGGAAAAACCAACTGCCCAATGTGAATGATAAACCCAAAGTTAAAGAGTAAACCCCTCCCTCTACCTTAGCTAAATAAATAAATAAAACTTATAAATAAATAATATAAATAAATAAATAATAAAATAATGTAAATAAATAAATAAAACTTATAAAACCCTCCCTTAGAGGCAAAGTTGAGGTCCTCTTCCTCACCTGGGAGGAGAGACTGCTACCTTGGCTATGAAGGAGTTGCTTTCTTACTTCCATGCTTAATAAATCTTTGTCCTTTACTCTAAAGGGCTTGTTCCTGAATTCTTTCTTCCATGAAGCCTCTTAGCAAGGGGACTGAGGCCCTCCCTCCTGGAGTGTTGGTCAGTCTGGCATCAATCTGGGTATTAAATAACCTTCCTCCCTATTCTCAAAGAACACCATGTCCACTCCTCTCACCTCTCCTCTCTAGGGACCTCCAGAAGGGAAGAAAGGGAAGGTGACGTGCAGCTGAGCGAACCACATCTTAAACCACTGGCCACATTTTTTAAACCGGGCAGGCTAACTTCAGAGCCATGCTTGTACATTTTTACTAAGGTAGTATTCTCACCGAAACACAGTAAATAGTCAAGAAGAGGTAGTGATGAAAAGCAGCATTCTCCCACCCCAGGTCCCCCTGCCACCAGCCTGCCGGCAATTTCTTGGTCTGCTTCTGTTTACCTTCCTTCTAGATGATTTCTCAAAAAAGGGTGATGAGAGGTGAATGTTTTGAATCCTTGTCAGTCTGAATATGTCTATATCCTGCCCTTTCACTGAACGACAGTTGAGCTGTGTATAGAATTGTAGATTTAAAATTATTTTTCCTTAGAAAGTTGAAACCTCTAGTGCTCCATTCATTTTGCTGTAGATGAATTTCTTTTTTCTCTTTCTCTGAAAGCTTTTAGTATTTATTCCCTTGATGTTTCAGAACTCTCTAGTAATCTGTCTAGGTGTGAGTTATTTTTCATTAAGTGTGTTTGGTGGTTCGTGACCCTTTCAGTCTGAAAGCTCTTGTGCTCCTCAGTTGTGACTAATACTACTATTTATTTGATGATTTCCACCTCTCCATTTTCTCTACCCTCTTTTTTCTTTGATTTCCTGTTGCTCAAATGTTTAGTCCCTTCGATTGGCCCCTTCCTGTCTCCCATATTTTCTCTAATGTTTTCCATATTTTTGTCTTTTTGCTGTACCTTCTAGAAGATTTCCTTTTTTCACTTATTTTCTTTAATTTTTAATTTTAAAAATCACTTTTAAAATCTTAAAAGAGCACTTCCATATTCTCTGTTTTTCCCTTCCATATTTTTCTGCTATAGAATTTTACATAATTATTATATATGTTTAGCTTGAATTAGTTGTTTTCTCAGAGATCAGCTTTTCTTTTTACTTTTACTCAGTTTTCCTCCCAGACCTAGTGATTTTTGATGACCTATTCATATTCAAAATAGAAGGCCAAGAAGCAGCTGTGGGTGTCCCCTGCTGAGTAATAAGAGCTATGCTCTAGCTCTCCCTGCCCCTTTCTTCTCAGTAGGAATCTTGACTTGGAACTTTGTGTAGAGCAGGGCAGGGCTGGGTGGATTTACTAGTTAGTAGTTGTTACTTTATGGGGACAGATCCTCAAATTTCTAGAATTGGATAGATTTTCATCTGTAATGCCAACATCTACCCTAGAAGCCTTCATCTTTGTAGTTTATTATTTTTTAAAGTAGTTCTTATAGTTCTCCTCCGTGCTGTTCTTTGGTTGCTTTTTGTTTGGTTTGTTTCCTTCTTTTATATAATTTTTAAAGAGTTTATTGATTTATTTGAGAGAGAGAGAGAGAGAAGGAGCGTGGGAAAGGGAGAGGGAGAAGAGAGAAGCAGGGAGAGGGAGAAGCAGACTGCCCGATGAGCTGGGAGCTCTACCTGGGGCTCAATCCCGGGACGCTGGTTGGGATCATGACCTGAGCTGAATCCTGAGCTGAAGGCAGAGGCTTAACAGACTGAGGCACCCAGGTGCCGTGTTTCCTACTTTTAGAGAGAAATCCTAAAAGTTTTTGTTTTCGTTTGTTTCTCTCTTTGGGAACAGCCTGGCAACCTGTGCTCTGATATTGGTGAGGGATCGTGTTAGAGGAAGGCATGCTGATTGGTAGTTTATCCCGTACGTGGGTCTTTGGTCAATCCATCCTTTTTCAGCTCCATTTCTTGTTCATGTCCTCTTGCTCTACCCACTGCGTCTAAGCAATCACCATCCTACAAGATTAGCTTTCAGATCCTTCATGGTCATCTTTGCATTTTTCCATCAACCTGCTCCCATCTCTTCTCTGTCATCCAGACAGGGGTTGGGACACTACAGCACGCATGTCAAATCGCTTAGGCCACCTGTTTTTATAAAATAAAGTTTTATTGGAACACAGCCGTGCTCACGTGTATGTTGTCCTTGGCTGCGTTTGTGCTACCAAGGCAGACTTGAGTGGTTGCGACAGAGACCAGCAGAGCTCAGTAGTTGCCACAGCATGCAAAGCGTCAACTCTGTGCTCTGTTCCTTTACAAAAAAGCTTTGCCAACCTTTGCTTTAGGAATTTTTTGAGAGTTCTCCCTTTCTGATCATACCTACCCACCTTTACTTCCTCATCCCTTTCTCTTAATAGATACAGGCTTAATCCACTGTAAAATTCTTTTAATTCAGTAATTCTGAGGAGGAACATAAGCCTCCTCAGGCCTACAAACGCCTACTGTGCCCTCGAGAGCTGGAAAGACAGAGTTCTTATTCTTACACCTTTTAATATGCCCGCAGCCCGCTTATCCATGGCAACCATTTAAGGTGTGAGAGCAGAGACACTAATTCTTTGTGTCTTTCTTTTTTTTTTTTTTTTTAATTCTTTGTGTCTTAACACAAAGTCAAGGACATAGTAGGCCTCCAAAGAGTCTTTGTTGAATATTAAATGAATAAATGAATATAAATATCTTTAAATTTTTTTTTAGAGTGGCGGGTTTTTAATCTAGTTTTTTTTCTTTTGAATGCAACATTTAAAATAGCTTTTACCTGTTAATAATTCATTTATATATTCTTTCTTAAGATTAATTATATGAACAGTGGCTAATCTTATTATTAGTAATAGAGAGGAGTTTTGTGTTCTGGATATGTGTAAACCCAGATATTTGCATTCTGCCTCATTTTACTTATTATCTCTCTTTTTTTTCTTTTACAGGTTAAAATAATGTAACAGTATTTTTCCTTTTTTTTTTTCACAACGTCACATTATTTTATGTGAAAATAGTTGCAGTTTGTAGTTGATAAAATATCTGCTAGTGATCCAGAATTTCTAGGAGCATAATTTTCAAATATTTTTCATTAGTGATTTTTTTTAAATGTGTGAAATAATCATAAAAGATGATTCTGAAACAATAGACTTGAAAATAAGAGTAAGAATAGAATCTGAGTTAAATGGTTTCTGCTTTTTGGTGTGTATATGTCTTTTCCTGACTAGCTGAGTATTATTTAGAATCATCGCTCATGTAAATTAAGACAACTGTATAGAGTTCTTAAATAATAAAGAAATAGTTTCGCTAGTAGACATTTCCATTAGAGAAAATTTGTCATTTTTTTGTACTGCAGTTAATGTGTTTCTCTTGAGTCATGGTGTCTTCAGTAGTACCGATTTGAAATTTATAACAGTTACATTAAGTAGAGCGAGCACCTGAATTATTTGCTCATTTGGAAATTAGGCAAATGGCCTGTTTTAACATCTTCTGCAGAAGAGCATTTTTTATGGATGTGCTCCTTTCCCTGTTATTTCCCATAAAACACAAACACAGGTAGGGACGTGCTATTATTTGTTATTTGATTCAGGCCATCTCAGGCACTCTCCAAATACATTAACAAATTTATAAATGCAGAAATTTTGGTTTTTAAATTTTTTCCCTAACTGTATTATATGTTTAGAGAAAAGAGAATGTAATATTAGCATGTCCCAAAGGAAGGAATGAGGAGGACATATTCTTGGCACTTTGAGAATGTTGAGCTCTTGAGTGATGTAGTGATAAAGAAATGTCCTTGACCTCTGACATAAGATTTCACAGGGCTAGGATTCAGGGGAATAGGAAGGGCCTTCCATGTATCCTTCTTGCTTTTTTACTTTTGCTGTGTGTATATAAGCTTATGGAAAAAATGCTTTTTCTCAAGTATATTGTCTTTTGTTTTATTATACCTAAACATTTTTGAGGAAATTATTTTAAGTGGAATTTCCTAGAATTGTGGACCTGTGTTGTGTGTTTGTAGAGTGTCATTTGTAGAGGAGCATAGCTATTCCATGAATTTTTGACAAACAGTAAAATATAATGATATGAAAACATTTTTGTAGGTAGTATGTAGATCAGTGCTGTCCAACAGTACTTTCCAAGATGATGAACCTGTTCTGTGTCTGTGTTGTCCAAGATAGTAGCCACTAGCCACAAATGATTACTGACTACTTGAAACATGGCTAGGGACTGAGGAATGTAATAGTTCATTAAAAATATATGTTTTGGTAAAGTGTTATTTTTTTTAATTGTCTCTTTATAATAATAGACTAACAGATTTTAATTTTTTCTAAATTTGATTTTTTTCTTTTCAGGTAAATATATGCAGATGATGAACATTCTTAAGCCAATTGCCTTTGATGTTATCCATTTCATGTCTCAGCTATTTGATTATTACTTGTATGCAATATATACCTTTTTTGGTCGGAATGACTCAGTAAGTCACCTTTGGAGGGAAAGTCTGTTTCTTATAAAATTTATTCATTTTTAAAATATAAAGTTTTTTCATTCTCTTTGTATAAAATACACAATAATATTATTTTGAGAATTATCCATCAGAAATCTAACAAAATTATTGCTGCCTAGTTACCTTATTTATATATTAATTTTAAGCTTTGAAATGATAAACATATTTTATGTTATTCAGAGTTTTGGCAGAAAAAGTGCAGCATCTGTTTTTAACCTTGACATATTTTGGCAATGAAAAATGTGTGGGTTGCCTTGTTTAAATCTGGCCCAGTGTGTAATTACTGCACAGTAAATGAGACATTTTAAATATTGGCTTACAAACCTTAGCAGACACTACTACATTCAGAAGATAATGGCAAATATTTATTAAAATAATTGAAAACTTTTTAACTGAACCTTCTATCTACTACAGAATTGTTTCCTATACCTCCTTTTTGTGTTTCCTAAGCTCTTACTGATTTTATCTTTTTTTACTCCTAAAGAGAATAACACAATATTAGGCAGGTAACTTATCTGATATTTGGTAATTATTAATGTGGCTCACCTAGATATTTGATAGATTTCTGTGTAAAAGAATATTGTTGGGTCCTATGACTACTACATCATAATACTAATTTTTCACATAATATATTTTGTATCTTTTTAAAAATGTGAATGTTAATGGATAACTACATTATATAAATGTTCATATCCCTGCTGTGATTACAATTATGTCAAAGACGTGATTTATTTATTTTTTAATGGATTTTATTTATTTGAGAGAGAGTATATGAGAGGAAGGAAGGGCAGAAACAAGTAGACTCCGTGCTGAAGCATGGAGCCCAACACAGGGCTCAACCCTATGACCCGAGCCGAAACCGAGAATCAGACTCCTAACCGAGTAAGCCACTGAGGTGCCCCAAAGACATGATCTTTCAATAATGGGATCTGAATTTCCTGTTCTTAATTCTCTATGATATTCCTTAGAAAGAATACTAATAAAATCAGAGTAAGAGTATTGCTACAGAATTTAGTTTACTATAAAATACATATTCATTGCTCTGAATTCGGAAACTCAATAAATAAATAATAGAGAAGAAATTCTAGAATTTTAGCTAATCGTCAGAATCTTTAAGTCTTCTAGATGAGCCTTACTCTCTCTCCTGAGCTGAGCCTCCAGACCAGCACTGTCCAAGAGAAGTTTTGGAGTCACGGAAATGCTCTAAATTTCTGCTATTAGGGTAGCCACTAGCCCCGTGATTATTGAGCATTTGCAATGTGATTAGTGTGACTAAGGAACAGAATTTTTAATTGTATTTAATTTTAGTTAATTTATCTCTAAATATAAATGGCCACATGTGGCTGGTGACTGTCATATTGGATAGAACACTTATGGACCCCACTGTTGATAAGATGTGTTAAAATAGGGTCCTTTGGAAGCTTTTGGGAACTAATGCTTTTGGATATGACTTTCTAGCTGAGTATATACTGGCACAGATTTGTACAGTGGAGTTCACTAGGACCTGAGAAAGTTAGCAAAGTATAGTTAGTTAGGTGCTTATTGTAAAATATGCTCCATATTTTATTTAAAATATGTCATGTTTTAAAGGACACATTCACCTTATGTTTTGTATTAAAAGCATTTTCAAACTTATAGGACTCAATAACAGCTATTTCACTATATTGAAATAATTAGCTGTCGTTATAAGCATTTCTGTCCTTAACCTGGGTGTCTACACATATATCATTTAGAAACATTTTTTATTATATGAACCAATACAATGTGCCTATGAGTGACGATATATGAATAAATAGAGTACTCCCTCTACCTCTTGCACTTTTTAAGAAAGACTTTTCCTCTTGATAGAGTATGCTTAGTAAACTAGCTTTTATCTACCATGTGAATATTGAAAATACACGTCTTCAAATAGAACAATTTATAATTCAGACCCTATTTTTGATTTTGCAAAACCAAAGGAAACACTACGTAAAGCAAAACAAAGACTGAATCTCTATAAAAAGCGGTTTTACAAATTAGTAGAAAGAACCACTCCGGTTTTTTATCCATATTTTGCTTTGCTTAATTTTTTTTTTAAAGATTTATTTATTTATTTTAGAGAGCTCAACTGGGGATGGGACACAGTGGGGGAGAGGGATAGAATCTCAGCAGACTCCCTTATCGAGCATGGAGCCCTATGTGGAGCTCAGTCCCATGACCATGAGATCAGGACCTGAGCCAAAATCAAGAGTCTGATGCTCAACTGACTGAGCCACCGCGGCACCCTTGTTATAAAATTATAAAATATATAATTTTATATATATTTAAAGTTTCTGAGTTTTTTAACCTAGCAAGATTATATTTTTATTTTGCTACTTTAAATTCCTTTTGGAACAAGACAATCAAATAGCATAAATAAGCATATTTAAATGTATAAGACTGAAGCAGTAGCTTTTAATTTGCTAAGAAAATAAGCCTTCAAGTCCGTTAGAAATCCTAGAAATTTTTATATTCAAATGTGTACATACATACATACTCCAAATTGCCCTGGTAACTGTTGAGTCTTAGGTGGCAGGAGGGGAGGAACAATTAGGTAATTGGTAGAATGGGAAGAACATGGTGGTACATGATTGCTCCTGGGAAGAAAGACACTTGTATGAGTGAATTTAGATGGATGCTGCCTTGTAGAAGACTAAGTATATGTTTTTCAGGGTTTCTAGAAAGTCATTGACTGGGGAGCCATAATGTATGCAGTAGGCTAACAGATTCTTCGTGTTCATACTAAGTTCTGAAGTTCATTCCTTCAGAAGCTCTTGCTCTTCACTGAACTGTTTGTAACCGAATATATCATGTTCTACTATATATCTAATCCATTTGGCTTTATTATAATAATGTTACTTAGAGTGTTGCTTTATTTTGCCTCACCCCCAGCCTTCCATTATTCACCTCTTGAGTTATATTTTCTGTGGTTCTTCCTGTTTATATTCTCTCATGAAGACCATTCTGTATCTTACCTTAACACAGTAGTAAGCACATAGTAGACTCTGAGGACACATGTACTGATGTCCTAATTATTTCTTATCCAAGTAAATCTGATGAGTGTTCTTACTTGAAAACAGTTTGTGAGCATCCTTTAAAGTTACTTTCATTAATGAGATGGTCTGTTGTTGTTGTGGTTTTGTTTTTTTTTTTTTTTAAGATTTTATTTATTTGACAGGAGAGAGATCACAAGTAGGCAGAGAGGCAGGCAGAGAGAGAAGGGGAAGCAGGCTCCCCGCTGAGCAGAGAGCCCGATGTGGGGCTCAATCCCAGGACCCTGAGATCATGACCTGGGCTGAAGGCAGAGGCTTTAACCCACTGAGCCACCCAGGTGCCCCCTGTTGTTGTTTTTTAATAGAGAGTCTGTGATTCAGTTTTTAAACCTTAAAGACTGAATTACCTTCTGCTTCTGGCTATGAAGGACCAAGATTGTATTGGATAATAATCCCTGTAGAAAATAGGGATGCCTGCATGGCTCAGTCATTTGAGCATCTGCCTTCAGCTTAGGTCATGATCTCAAGGTCCTGAGATCCTTGCTCCTTGCTCAGCGGGGAACCTGCATCTTTCCTCTGCCTGCTGCTCCCCTTGCTTGTGCTCTCTCTCTCTCTCTCTCTCTCTCCCTCCTCTGTCTCTGACAAATAAATTAAATCTTTAAAAAAATTATTATAAAACCTGAATGTTATATGAAAAGCAACTACATAAACATACCCGAGAGTGAACAAAGCATATAGACTCTGGGGGTGTTGGGGGCACAGTTCATGCTGGTGGGTAGGTTGGGGAAAGGGGAGCTATAAAAATAAGTTACATCTCCATGGCCTTGTAGCCCAGGATTAAATGTAGGTCAAACAGCACAAAAGTGGAGGCAAGCATAGGAAAATCTTCAGTCTTTATGGATTGAGGAACCAGAAAAGTGAAGCCAGGAAACTGGGAACACTGAAAAGAGTAGGGGGGAAGTTCAGAAGAAAAAGAGGCAGAGAGGGGATCCCTAAAAATCTTTTACCCCCATGTTTGATTAACTATACCTCTTTATATGAAACAGCTTGACCAGGAGCCAAAGAAAAAAATACCTGAACAGAGAATGAAGCTGTTGCATACGAGACAGTTTGTAGTGCAAGCCCAGCCAAGAAAATTACGTAGTGAAAACAAAGGAAACAGCGCCCAGGGGAGAAAAATAACAAAATCCCAAATCTCCAGAATTAAATTGATAATGCAGCCTAACTTTACCCAACATACATAAATCCAAAAAATATGGAGTACATCCTTAAGTGAAAAGAAAATTAATTTAGTTTGGCCCCAAGATGTTGGAACTAAAGGATTAAGAATTTTAAATGGACTATTAGAACTATCTCAAATAAAGTAATACAAAACAGGCTTTAAATGTATGAACATCTCAGTAGAAAAATAGGAAGTTCTAGTGGAAACATTAATTAAAAAAACCAAAGGGAAATCCTAGAACTAAATAGAATTTCAGCAATGAACAAAAATTTCCTGAATGTACTTTACAACCAAATAGACATGGCAGAGGAAAGAATATGTGAACTTGAAGATGTATCAATAGAAATTATTCAAAATGAAAAACTTAGAGAAAAAAGATTGGAAAACAAAATGATCAAAGCCTTAGGGACATGTTAAGTAATATCAGATGATCAAATATACATATAATTGGAATACCGGATGGAGAAGTAAGAGAATAAGGTAGAAAAAAAATATATGAAGAAACACTGGCCAAATTGTGCACATATATGATAGTAAATGAATAGCAAGCAGAGAAAGCACAAAGGAACGTACAGCATGATACCTCATGCTGTACGTGAAACTCCTGGACAGTGAAACTGTCCCTGGAAAACTACAACAGACTATATAAAGGGACCAATGATCTGATTCACCTGACTCCTCATGGAAAACTGTAGAGGCTAGGAGAGAATTAATACCTTTAAGGTACTGAAGGAGAAGAAAACAATGTTAATCCAGAATTTATATCTAGCAAAACACCATTCAAGAATGAAGGTGAGGGGCGCCTGGGTGGCTCAGTCATTTAAGCGTCTGCCTTTGGCTTGGCTCATAATCCCAGGACCCTGGGATCAAACCCCATATTAGGCTCCCTGCTGAGCTGGGGAGGTGCTTGTACTCCCTCGCATGATCTCTCTCTCAAATAAGTAAATAAATAAAATCTTAAAAAAAAAAAAAAATGAAGGTGAAATTAAGACATTTTTAGATAAAAAAAAAATTCAAGAGGAAGCAAAAAAAATTCCATTATAGCTGGAGATTTTAAAATTGCACAGTAACTAATAGAACAAGTATATAGAAAATCAACAAGTACATAGAATATTTGAACAACAGTTTCAACCATCTTCAGTTAATTAATGTTTATGGGACACCACACCCAACAGTGACAGGATATATATTCTTTTCAAGTGCACATGATATGCTTATCAGGATAAACCATATTCTGTGGGCCATTAAATATGTTCTAGTGAATTTAAAAGATTAAAATCATGTAGAATATATTCTCTGATGATAATGTAATTGAATTAGAAACCAGTAAGATAACTAGGAAAATCTAAGTGTTTGGAAATTAACATACTTCTAAATAAAGATTGGTTTAAGAAGAAATTATAAGAGAAATTGGAAAATATTTTAAAGTGAATAATAATGAAAACACAACTTATTGGGTTGTGGAATGCAGCTAAGTTAGTGCTTAAAGGAAAGTATCAAGCTTTAAATGCCTGTAGTAAAAAAGAAGAAAATCTCAAGGTAATGATAAGCTTCCACCTTAAGAAACTAGAAAAAGAAGCGTAAATTATGTGCTATGTCTCTTCTTTTTTTTTTTTTTTAATTTTTATTAACATATAATGTATTATTTGCCCCAGGGTACATGTCTGTGAATCGTCAGGCTTACACATTTCACAGCACTTAACAGCACATACCCTCCCCACTATGTCTCTTCTTAAAAGGGCACCTCTCATGGGGACCCCACTCTCATGACCTCATCTAAACCTGGTTACCTCCTAAAGACCCCATCTCCAGGAAGCATCTCATTGGAGGTTAGGGCTTCAACATATGGATTTTGAGGGGACAACAGACATTCAGTCCATAAATGGAATAACTAGATTTTACATACATTGCTTGTGGAAATGCAAATTGGTACAGCCACTGGAAAATAGTATGGCAGTACCTTATAAACTTAAAACTACATCTATTATATGAACCAGAAATTCCGCTTTTAGATATTTACCCAAAAGAACAGAAAATATGTCTTCTCAAGGATGTTTACACATATATATCAATGTTCATAGTGACATTATTGGAGTAGCCCAAAACTGGAACCCAGATGTTCATCAACAGATGAATAAGTAAAGAGACTGTGATGTATCTGTGTTATAGAATACTATTAAGCAATAAAAGAGCATGAATTACTAATAGGCTTACAACATGGATCAATCTCAAAAGCATGTTAAATACAAGAAAGATGCCAAACACAAAAGACTACACATGTATGAGTCCATTTATATGAAATTTTAGAAAAGGCAAAACTGCAGTGACAAAAAGATCAGGGATTAAGGGTGAAAGGAGAGAATCAGTGCAAAGGGCATCAGGACATTTTTAAAGGTAAGGGAAATTCTATGTCTTGATTGTACTGGTCATTGGACTATATAGTTACCAAAATTCATCAAACTGTATATTTGCAATGGCTGAATTTTACTGTACAAAAATAAGATCCTAGTGAAAAAAATTGGGGAAGTGAAGTAATAAAGTTTATAAAGCCTAATGAAAGTAAAACATATTTAAAATGACCGTATCACATGGGTCCATGTTTTACTACACCAGGCCATCACACACCTATTTTAGCTTGAGGCTTTCTGTTACATGTTATGTGAGTAATTCAGATAGGAGAGGGTGAGGAACAATAAATGTGTGCACATGCTGTGTATTTTATAATTGTCTATGAATGATTTAGTGAGACTATATAGTTTACTGTTAACAATGTTTTTAATTTTTTGGCTCATACAGAACATTTTAACATTTTTCCAGATATCTGTATGTGTCTATAATTACCTCTAAATTAAATTTATATTCATCAATCGAATCATCACCAACTAAGGAGCCAACTAACTGGGTTTTCATGTCCTTTTTTTTTTAAAGATTGTATTTATTTACTTGAGAGAGAGAGAGCACTAGACAGGAAGAGGGACAAGCAGACTCCACACTGAGTGTAGAGCCCATTGTCAGGCTCTGGATATCTCATGACTCTGAGATCACCACCTCAGCTGAAACCAAGAATCTGATGCCTAACCCACTGCACCACCCAGGCACCCCAGCTTTTCCCTTCAACAGTCGAGTGTCCCTTCTCATTTATGTTCTTGCGTAAGGATGTTTATAAATGCTTTGGCTCTGATGTAGTAAAGCAAATTCTATTACCATGAAATGTTAGCTGAGCCTAATAAAATTTTTTCTTAATTTTTGGATACGGATTTGGGCTATCTCTAATTTGTGTTAGAAATTTTAAAACAGGGGCTCCTGGGTGGCTCAGTCAGTTAAGTGTCTGCCTTCGGCTCAGGTCACGATCCCAGGGTCCTGGGACTGAGTCCCACATCAGGCTCCTTGCTCTGGCGAGCCTGTTGGTGCTCTTTCTCTTGTTACCTCTCTCTGTGTGTCAAACTTTCTTTTTTAAAGAAAAAAGAAAAGAAAATTTAAGACAGTTTGCTTTATTATACTTCTGCATATATACAACACAGTGCACTATCTTTAAGTATCTAATATCATAAGTTTCAGAACTAAAAATAATAACGTGGGAAAAAGAAATACTGGTGAACTCTCTCCTGATAAATTTATTAGATTGCCAGATGCTAGTGTGACCTGTAAATACAAATGTGAAGTAGTTCTCTTGTTCCCTTAAGGGCTAAGGTTTGACTAGTATGCTTGATGTTTTGAAACTTTTAAATACAGTTTGGAGACCCTCTGAAGGCTAAGTATCTGAATGAAAATTCATCAGATTCTTAACTTCGGTTAATTTGAAGTTCTAGTGTATGAAAGATTATCCCCAAGGTAATGTAGCATACTTTTCTTTTTCTTTTTCAGCTGGAATCAACAGGACTAGGCCTTAGCAGTAGTAGACTAAGAACAACTCTTAACAGAATACAAGAAAGCCTTATTGATATGGTAAGTAACCAGTTGGAATTAATTCTTTCAGGTTCCAGAAAATAAAAATTAGCCATCCAGTCAACTATATAGAGACGTGTATCTCTATGTATATTGAATACCTGAGTCTTCAGTATTACACTATGTGCTTGTAAGGAAGTAAATACAGGTTTCTTACAGTCTGGAGAAAAAAAACTGGTATACATGGAAGCATATGATGTTGGCTATACATCCAGTACAAGTTCAAGGGGAGGAAAGGTTTATGTGGAAACCTGATTTCAGAGAATGACTAAAGGAAGAAGTGAGACTTGTGCTAGTCTTTGAAGAACAGGCTTGGGGATAGTGGGGAAAAGGAAAGATCGGCATTCAAATTAAGGTTCAGAAGCTGAGAAAGGGCCTGGAGATGGGAGCAGGCCTGGCCCAGAGTTTGGCCATCTTTGTGATTGGGACCCTGGTATATAGTGAAGAGTTGGGTTGCAGAGAGTGTTTAGGGACCACTTTATAAATGGCCTTGAAATTCAAGGAAGAGGTTTGCCTGTACAGGGGGGATTCTTGACTGTTGTGTCACATGATGTAATGTATATTTTAAGAAAATAGGTTAGGCGGAAAAACAGGGCTGAGCTTTTGTGGTGTTTAAGCTAACGTAAGCATTTAAAATAAAGGTTTTTTTCTTGCAATAGGTCACCATGACCAGAGATTGCTGTTGTTCAGCACATTCCCTCTGCATCTACATTAACCCCAGGATCCTCTGATTTTTCTTCACCCACCTAAACAAGCAGTCATTTTCCTCTTTCCTCATAAGGTCTATTATTAGGTACATACTTCTGCTACTGAAGTTTAAGCAATGTAATCGTTCGTTTAAGAAATACTAATGGAAATAACATTTGCGGGGTGTGGTA
Source organism: Procyon lotor (assembly GCA_028646535.1). Classification (NCBI taxonomy): domain Eukaryota; kingdom Metazoa; phylum Chordata; class Mammalia; order Carnivora; family Procyonidae; genus Procyon; species Procyon lotor. The sequence goes on along the minus strand of CM053614.1, from coordinate 59,816,863 downwards.
GTAGTGCTGGACATTCATCAGTGCACAGAAGAAGTAATTCCTGTTTTGGAACTTCTATTTTACTGAGGCAGAGAGACAAATACGCAATATAGTGTCAGATACTGAGAAGCGCTAAGAAGAAAATGAAGCAGAGTGAGAGAGCAGTGGCCTTTGAGCAGAGATGTAAGAGAGAAGCATGTGTTCATATCTTGGGTGAGCACTCTACGCAGAGGAAATCACCTGTATCTGTCTCATCCATCTCCCTTATAATTTGGACATCTTTCTGCCCAGCACATATATATGTATATTTTCATAGCACTTACCTCAGCAAACTGCATTTCTTTAGTAAATGTTCCTAGTATAAAGGAGTAAACTCCAATCCCTGCGTATTAATCCCTGGCTTAACCTGGCTTGTTTTCTTGGCTTTGCTATCCTTTTAATTCTGATCATGTTCAGAGTCAAGGCTCCTTGTTTGACCCAGCCACTTATTTATATATATTTTTTGTCTTTGTTTTTGTAAAATCCATTGGCTTTCAACTCCATTAGAAGTTATCCATGTTTCTGTTTGCTTCTCCTTGTTTGATACTTAGTATAACCTTGATCATCACATCTTGTTTTCCAGATCTTAGTCCACAGCTTAAGTGTTTCTTATTTCTGGCTGAAAGCCTTGAAATTGATGGACTGAATGGTCACAATCAGAAAGTCCAGAGTGGGATATAGTTACCTCTAGAACTCATTACTATTAACTGAGTCTGGGCTTGGAACAGTATTACTTTATTAATAATAAAATGATAATACAGTTAAAAAGATTGATAGGTCAAAATTTACCGCTAAAGTCATTCACTCTGATGTCTCTGGCATCTCTGCTAGTTAACGACTCGTGATTGTCAAACCACAGTTCCAAATTTGGCCCTTAAGGCATGGATTTGATGCTTCCTATTTTGCCATATGTTGTGTAATGAAGTATCATGATTGAGTGAATAAACTAGCTATTCAAACCAGCCGCCACCTATCTATGGATAACAATGTATCTGTAGCATCTGTCTGACCAGTTCTGTGTTCACTGGGTAAGTTTTTCCCAGAACTGGTAGTCAGATTTAGAAATGTGTTTTTAAACACTCCTCTCCCAATAAATGGATAGATAGATATGCCTGCTTTTTTCTTTGGCACCTGGTCTTTTAAAGATATCCTTTCTTTATTTAAGTCCTTATCATTACCACCTCTTAAATCAGACTACACCTCGGATCAGAAGGCTGTGAGAGCAGTCATTCTTAACTTGTAAGTAGTGCTGACCTTTTCAACAGGGTCTCTCCACAGTCCTTATTCCTCATACAGCAATACAGAAGTTTTTCTCGAATTTTCTGTTGGTTTCCAGTATTACATGTTAAATTATTACTCATACTGATAAGCCTTGGTTTATTATTTTAGAAAATATATTTGTCATTTGCTAGACCTTGATCTCAGGTTCTTGTAAGCTGGTATATTGATTTTTCTTCACTTCATTAATTTGCATCTACATTGGCAGAGAACGTTAATTGGTTTCTTGCTATTCAATACAGTCTTTGGCTATTAAAGTAATTTATAGCCTAATCAATCTGGAACTACTAGATGAAAGTTATACTTTCTCCTGTATTTCCCCTATGTGTTGGTTAAAAGTTTAATAAGCACATTTCTGGTTATTGCATTTTCTCCATATATATCTTCTAAGTTTTGCTTCTTTTTAAGCTGTAAAAGGTATCATGGCATCATTACAATCTTAAAAACACCACCTGAAATTTTTTATCATATATATTCAAGGTAAATAAAGTTTGACCCATCAAATAGAAGTTCAAGAAAAGGAGTTTACTAGGGGAAAGAAGAAAGGGAAGCTGGTATAGGTTATAATGATACCAGAACTGTGAATTTTTAGTTATACACTTCATGATGCTAAATTGTTGGCTTTAAGATCTTTGACTAACTTGAAATCTTTGATAATAAAAATATATTTTATTTATTTTATTTTATTTTTTTAAAGATTTTATTTATTTATTTGACAGAGAGAGATCACAAGTAGGCAGAAAGGTACTCAGAGGAAGAGGGGGAAGCAGGCTCCCTGCTGAGCAGAGAGCCTGATATGGGGCTCCATCCCAGGACCCTGAGATCATGACCTGAGCCGAAGGAAGAGGCTTAACCCACTGAGCCACCCAGGCGCCCCTAAAAATATATTTTAAATAGGTCCAGAAAAGGCCATAAAAACAACTTCTCTTTGTAGTAGTAAATTATTAGTGGCAGGAGAGGTTAAACATTGTGACTTCCACTGCGAAACTAAAGATTCTGGTTAAGGTTTTATTTCTCAAAGTCTTCAAAGGGTTTTATATCTTTTCCTTATTGTACTGATGTAATCTAAACACTGATCCAGCTAAGGAGCTTTTCCATTGTAGTGCGCAATGAGCATATGCCCTTTATTTATATCAGCTTGACATTTTTGTGACTCTCTTGCTTTCTTCAAGCTTATTTCCCCAAATGTAAACACGAAACTTTAGCCTATAAGCAGATAATTGCCATAATTTTTATGCCTAAAATGCCAGTGTTAACTAGGAACAAAGAACGGCATCTAAATGCAAACCCTGTGAAGTGGGGGCAACAATTCTAGTGATCTCTGCAGGAATATTTTTGTGACAGAGCTCTGTGAATAAAGAGGGAGTTCAGCACATTTGAATGGCAGATAGGTAAGGAGTAGGTAAGGACAGAGTAGGTGAATGCTTGTGGCCTTTCCTGCACACCCAGAGATAATTTCTCTCAGGCCACAGATACAGCCCCTCCTTGCCCTCTGGCACCTTCTAGTACCACTCTCTCTTCTATCTTAAATTAGCTAGTTAATATATACATTCACAGAAATTTTTAGTTTTGTTTTTTTTTTAAAGATTTTATTTATTTATTTGATGGAATGAGATCACAAGTAGGCAGAGAGGCAGGCAGAGAGAGAGGGGGAAGCAGGCTCCCCGCTGAGCAGAGAGCCCGATGCGGGGCTGCTTCCCAGGACCCTGAGACCATTACCTGGGCCAAAGGCAGAGGCTTAACCCACTGAGCGACCCAGGCACCCCTATTTTTAGTTTTTTTAAAGATATAAAATATCTAATCATAAAAG
>CM053614.1:59788443-59813657 GCA_028646535.1 Procyon lotor | reverse complement strand
GAGAGATCACAAGTAGGCAGAGAGGCAGGCAGAGAGAGAGGGGGAAGCAGGCTCCCCGCTGAGCAGAGAGCCCGATGCGGGGCTGCTTCCCAGGACCCTGAGACCATTACCTGGGCCAAAGGCAGAGGCTTAACCCACTGAGCGACCCAGGCACCCCTATTTTTAGTTTTTTTAAAGATATAAAATATCTAATCATAAAAGAACGAAATTCAAAATTCCAAATTTTGAATTTAAAAATTTAAAAATTTGAATTTGAAATTCAAAATCAAAAATATATTACAAGTATAGTATAAATGTGTGGTATTCATGGTACACATGTTTATCCTAGAACTTTTTTGAGTTTGAGATTGTACAATATTGGCAGAAAGTTCATGTCAGTTTTTGTCAGTATAATTACAAAATATTTTAAAAGAGAGTGTGTTTGGGGCACCCAGGTGGCTCAGTCAGTTAAGCGGCTGCCTTCAGCTCAGGTCATGATCCTGGAATCCTGGGATCAAGTCCCACCTCAGACTTCATGCTCAGTGGGGAGTCTGCTTCTCACTCTTCCTCTCCTTCTGCCCCTCCCCTCCACTTGTGCTATTGCTCTCGCTCGCTCTCTCATGCTCTCTCTCAAATAAATAAATAAAATCTTAAAAAAAAAAAAATGAGGGTGTGTTTGATGCCTAATATATACTTGTGGAATATAATTCTCCAAGTTTCTACTCAGAAAATCCGTGCTCATTTAACCTGTACAGTTTTTATACATTCTGAGTAGCTGTCACCTTCTGATTGAACCTCTTTCCAATAAGAAACTCATAACCCTCCCTGCCTTATACTTCTGCCTGATAGAAAGTACTTTGTTGTGATGCAGCCAAATCTACCTCTCTCAAATTATTTTCTGTTATTCCTGTTTCTACTCCATTGGGCCACTTTGGCTGGCTTAGCCATCTGGCCCAACTGAGTCATCTCTTCCCCTAATTCCTTTATTAGTTTTTGTTTGTTTGTTTGTTTGTTTGTTTGTTTGTTTGTTTCAAGGTTTCATTCATATAATACTGGAAGTAGATGGAAGGCAAGGAGCTATGTGAGGAGAGTATAAGACTCATGGGGCGTCTGGGTGGCTCAGGGGATTAAGTGTGTGCCTTTGTTCAGGTCATGATCTCAGGGTCCTGTAAGCCCTGTGTCAGGCTCACTGCTCCTTCTTCTCCCTCTGCCACTCCCCATGCTTGTGCTCTCTGGTTCTCTCTCTCTCTCTCTCTCTGTCAAATAAACAAATAAAATCTTAAAAAAAAAAAAAGATTCAGGGAATACACAATAGTGGGATAGCTATCTTTATTATTAATTCATTCATTCAACAAACACACATTGAGTGCCATGGTACTTTGTGGAAGACCAGGGGGTGGTCCTTCTGGTAGAAGAGGCAGATAAGGAATAACAAATACCTAATTTAATGTCAGATTGTGCCAGGAATTACAAAGAACTAGGAAAGGATAGAAAGAGGAGAGAAGGGGTATGATTTTGTTTGGGTGATCACACATGGCCTCCCTGGGAAGGAAGTAGATCCCAGAAGGAAGAAATAGAGGAGTGAGCCACCTGGATGAGAATTCATTTATTTAACAACATTTATTTAGTGCCTGTTTATTGAACACTTTATATATGATGCTAGATCCTGTCTGGGAGTTGAGGATACAATTTTGGTGGGGAGAGAGCAATCCAACAAAACACCCTACTCATGTGCAACTCGTTTGCTGGTAGAGAGGGAATATTTTGGAGAAAAGTATCTCAGGTGGAGGGAACAGGGAATGCAAATGCCCTGAGATGGGACTATGCTTGGCCTATTCCAGGAACAGCACAGAAGTGAGGATAATGGGAATGAAGCAAGTAGGAGGGTTGGTGATAGAGAAAACCAAAGAGATAGCCAGAGCCTAGACCCACATAAGGGGATTTTACTCTAAGGAAGATGGGAAGCTGTTGGAAGAGCTTTAGCAGAAGAGTTGACATGATCTGCCTTAATTAGGTACAAGAGGAATATTTTCGTTATAGTGTATCACAGTGAAGGAGAGAGAGAAGGTGGCTTGTACCAGTGTCGGTGGAAGAAGTAGTGAGACATGGTCAGATTCTGCATCTGTTCTGAAGGTAGACCCAGTCAGATTTGTCGGTGGATTATAAGTGGGGTGTGACCCTGAGAGGAGTCAATGGTGACACCTAACTTGTGGAGAATAGAGGTGCTATTGCTGGAGATGGATAAGACTTTTAGGAGGGACACATTTGAATTCAGTTTTCAGGTATGTTAAATGCACTGAAGGTAAGAGAGAGGTGAGGGCTAGCACGTAAATTTTGAGCTCTTGGCATGTGGATGACATTTAAAATGGGAGATAGAATCATCTAGGAAGTAGAATTTGAGGGAGAGAAGTGTGAAGGGTGAACTCTAGGACACTCCAAGGTTTAGAGGTCAGGGAGAAAAGAACAGACTAGCAAAGGAATCTAAGTGGCCAGTGGCATAGGAGAAAAACCAGGAGGGTATGGTACTCTGGAAACTAAGTGAAGAAAGTTTTTCAGGATTAACTGTGTAGGATGCTACAGGAGTTTAAATTTAAAAAGCATGCAGAATTGACTGTTGGACTTGCCCATAGGATGCCACAGGGGACCAAACTGTTTCTTTGGAATAGAACAGACAAAAGCCTGATTGGAATGGGCTTGAAAGAGAGTAAGAGGAGAGGAAGTAAAGAACTCTCTTATCATCTCCATCAGTTAAGCTGTTTGAGGGCCTGCTAATGCAGGAGGCCTGCCCAAGGGCTTGAGATGCAGAAATTATGAAATTGGTTCCAGTACTCCCAAGAACTCACAGTGAGGTGGCAGGGCCAGAAAACAACAACTGACAAAGTGCACTTGATGCCGTATACAGATGTATGTGTAGGTAACATTAACACAAGTAGGATATGGGCGCCTCCGTGGCCCAGTCGATGAAGCGTCTGCCTTCGGCTCAGGTCATGATCCCAGGGGCCTGGGATGGATCCCCACATCGGGTCTCTGCTCAGTGGGAAGCCTGTTTCTCCCTCTCCCTGTGCCTGCCGCTCCCCCTGCTTGTGCGCGTGCATTCTCTCTCTCTCAAATAAATAAAATCTTAAAAAAAAAAAAAAAGAAGTAAGATAATAATTATACTTGGGAGACTGAGAAAGTAATAGAAAGGAGGTTAAGTATGACCTCAGACTTGAAAGATGAGGAGGACAGAGCTGGGCAGACAAGGAGCAGAGCGCTGGTAAGAGGAGAGTGGCAGTAGGACAGGTTTAACAAGTAGTCCAGTGTGGGGGACTTCCTATTGCTTGGAAGTGAAGCTGGCAAGGTGGCTGCTATCGCTGTAAAGCAATAATATCATGCTGACAAATTTAGGCTTTTGTCCGGAAGGAGTAGATAGTTAATTGAAACTTTTAAACTGGGGAGTGGTGTGGTCACGTCTCCATTTTGGAAAGATCGCTTAGGTATTCTAGAAAAATCAGCCCATGAACTGTGTGCAACGTGAAGTAGAGATAGGAGAAGCCAGAGGGAGAGGTCTCTACGTGGGGACTGTTAGTTCAGGTAAGAATGCTCTGGGGCCTTTTTCCGATGAAGCAGTGACTGGAAGAAACAAAGGAGAGGTGTGTGCTTAGGCATGATGGAGTCAGGAGATGAAAGGGGAGACACGAATGATTCCAGGGTTCCTCACTTGGACAGTTGGAGGATGGTGATTATATAACCACTGGCATTAAATGAAATAGCACAGGCAACCATACCACACAGTATGTAATTTTACGACTGTGTGTGTGTGTATGTGTGTGTGTGTGTGTGAGATTATTTTCCTTTCTAGTAGAAGAAAATAAATAACGGACCTGTGACTTTGATTAACTTGCATAGTTTCCTTATCCTGATTCTCCCTTAGGGAAAGCACAGTTGTTCCCCAAATAACTTTTAAATGCTAATTGAATAATTAGAGATGGAAGAGAAACAATATCTTTTGTAGAAGATAGGATATAAAAAAGAACTAAAGAAGAATAAAACCATTTACTAACTTGGAAGGTTTTATAATGTTTTAGTTCCATTTTGCTAAATTTATAAACCTGTTATGCTCCCAGAGTCCTGTGCATTTGAAGTCTCTTTCATTCATAAGGCAAGTGTTGGAGATTTGTGACTATATAATTGATTTAAGAAGTAATCGAGATTTACATTTTGTACACTTTTAGATTTGTTTGCATCCAGTTTTTGTGCCATAATTTTCTTGGAGGATCTTTTAAAGCTCAATACACCCTGTTCTTCGGGCATCCCTTTCTTTTATTCCCATTAGCCATCTTCCTTCTCATCAGTAACGTGACCCCAGACATCTAGCAATACAGTTAGCTCAGTTTCCGTTTATAAGTGCATTCTAGGCCTGCCTTGAGATTATACCAAAGTTACTTTGATTAAAGTGTGGATGTGAAATGGTTAACCACACCAGAATTTTGGAATGTGCCCGCTCAGTCCTCCAGAGGCCCTCTTTCCTCATTTCCAGGTTCTCGAAGGGCATCTCACTATTGTCTCTATGAAACATCTGCCAATTCATAAAGATTGCTTGTGTTGGGCAAGTTTAGGTTATGTGCAGATAATAGCATATGGAGTTGGATCATTTTCACTTAGTATAAAAAGGAAATTTCCGGTAGTTAGAAAATATAAAAGAAGGAAAAGAAAGAACAGAAACTAAATGTCATTAATATGTATGCCTACGAGTATTTTAATTACAGGTCCAATTTTGTAAAACCACATGGTTTATTGCTATCAGATTTGATTTCAGGCTGTGTGTGTACATGTGTTGTATTTTCAGGAAGTTTCAGCTGATCCCACTGCCACCCTCACAGCAGCAGAAGAGAGAAAGGAGAAAGTACCAAGCCCACACCTCAGTCACCTAGTGGTTTTGACATCTGGGGATACATTATATGGGCTGGCGGAAAGAGTGGTAGCCACAGAATCCTTGTAAGTCGTTAAAACCAGTTGCTTTGCCTTTAAGTATTTCAGAAAAGTTGTAAAAGTAAGGACTGTGTAATTAGATTTCTAGCTGTATCCTTCTCCCATTTCTGAATGTCACTTATATATTTCTGAGAAGTCTTTCCTAAAATAGATTACCAATCAATTTTTAAAACTGCATGGTTGGTTTTCAGTTACATAAATGGAAAAAGGGAAATCTTTTACGTTTCAGTCTTTAGCAACATGATCCTATCCATGATCCAACATGATCAGTCTAAAGCAACATTGCTTTAAAGTAAAACTTGTAAAAAGACCACATTGTAGCATACTTTATATTTCCCTATCAGACTGAGGCTCTAGAAAAACTCGTTACAATGTCAGTTTAGTGTTAAATACAGTCAGCCCTTGACATCAGCAAGAATGCTTCCTGACCTTTATAAATCCCCCAGTTTTGAATACAGGTAAAGCACATGACTTCTTCCGTCAAATATAGACCAGTATCAGTTAAGAGTTTTGTGTATATAACCAAAAATAGAGAAAAACAGGGCTGCTGCTGACAGTCCTCTGGGCAAATGACTCCACTCCCGCACACCAGCCTCCTGACCTGAAGTTCGCGTGTTTGTCTCAGCCGAGCTATGGTTTGCTGCATGAGGTTACTTAGGAGGAGTGCCAGCCAGATGTTAAATCTCTGAATTCAACCCTCTGTTCTGTATAATTAAATGGGATCCTTACAGGAAATCCTTTAGAAGAAAAAAACCAACCCTGTTAAATTTTCTCTTCCGTCTCTTCTGTGACCTGGGCTTCTGGGTCACATGCAGAGCAGCCTAGCTGTAGACTGTGATTCCCAGAGCAGTTGATTTGCAGTCTCCTTCTTCCACCTCTGCTCCCATTCCGTGATAAGCTCCGCAGTAGCTTTTGGGTAGGTTGTAAATGAGCTAATACAAGGTAGTTCACTCAGGTGGAAAAGAATTTTAACGGTCGAGCTTGCGCTTAGAGATCTTAAAGATGACTTGTGCAAAAGTGTTGTCAGACCGTGGATCCTGCACTCTGCTTATGCCGACGGGTTCTTTTTTCCCTTTAGGGTATTCCTGGCTGAACAGTTTGAGTTCCTTCAGCCCCATCTGGATGCCGTGATGCCTGCAGTCAAAAAGCCCTTTCTTCAGCAGTTTTATTCCCAGGTCAGAGACACTCTTGGATATCATTTCAACCGGGAGCACATTATTTGGGGTTTTTTTACATGGTAGCCAGTCTCCAGACTCCAGGAGAGCCATTAGCGTACATTTGTTTATTCACACATGAATTCCTGTAGTAAGTAAATACTTACTAAGCACCTCCTGTAACTTTTCGTCTAATGCCCATTACAACTGTATTTACAGTAAAGTATGATGAGGGGAAAGAAACAGCAGCAGAGTATTTAACCTTGGCTGGAGGAGGAAAGGAGGTGTCATGGGGAGGAGGTTGTCTAGAAAGGCTGTCTGGGAGAGGGGTGTTTACACCGGGGCAGGTGGCTATGGCAGGAGTATTTTGCAAGCTAAGGGAATGGCTCACGTGAAGACCAGCCGGTAAGAGAGGGCACGGTGCGCGTCAGTCGCCGAGGAGAACTCCGATTGTCAGGGCAGGGAAGAGGGCGAGTGGTGAGAGAGCCAGCTGGGGCAAGAAGCAGGAGCCACTGAGTATGCAGTGCTCTCAGCCAGGGGTAGGCTCTGTTTCAGGGGTTCTGGGAGGGGACCTGAGGATATGAAACCAGTAAGTGGCCTGGTCAGTGCGTGTCTTAGAAATAGGAGTCAGCAGCAGGGGATGGCAGGCCTGTGGGCAGGGAGCCTGGCTTGTAGGCTGTCACAGGTACGCATTTGAGAGATGACGAAATCTCGTGATGGGGCAGGTGGAGAGGAAATGGAAAGAAGTGGAAGAACATGAGAAATTTTTGCTCTTCTCCATGAAAATCTGTGGTTCTTTTATTGTTGTGGCTTCAGTGGGCTCAGATTGATTGTATGTCTCAAAAGTATGTTTTGGGGGCACCTGGGTGGTTCAGTGGGTTAAAGCCTCTGCCTTCGGCTCAGGTCATGATCTCAGGGTCCTGGGATCGATCCCCGCATCGGGCTCTCTGCTCAGCAGGTAGCCTGCTTCCCCCTCTCTCTCTGCCTGCCTCTCTGCCTACTTGTGATCTCTCTGTCAAATAAATAAATAAAATCTTTAAAAAAAAAAAAAGTGTGTTTTGAATTAAGACTTTTGCCAACAAACTAAAGTGTTTTCATAATTTAAATCTCCAGTTGTATATGTTTTATTTTTAGATGTGATGTATACTTGTAATAGGCACAAATATTTTTTATAAACTTGGTACTTTTAGAAAATATTTGTTTTCCTTTCTGTGAAATGTATTTCAGACAGTCTCGACTGCCAGTGAACTACGCAAACCAATTTATTGGATTGTAGCCGGTAAAGCTATTGATTATGAACAGATGCTGCTCCTGATGGCTAATGTGAAGTGGGACGTAAAAGAAATTATGTCACAGCACAACGTCTATGTCGATGCACTGCTGAAGGCAAGTACGAGGAAACACCTTTATTAAAGATGAGGCTGCCAGAGAACTGCTCCTGTTGTTGTGCTTGCTCTGAAGTAGTGAGATTATCGTTCTTGCCACATGTCTAGCATCATGATATTAAAGCCCCTGAATCCGAATAGACTTGCTTTTTGAATTTTGTGTTCTTTTAGACCCAAGAATTCTTCATAGATTTTTTTTTTTTTGCTCACTAATTTCCCATCTTGAATTAGAGTTTGATTGGCACATCTTGGCTGACTTTCATGTTAATTTCAATAACCAGGAGTATGGTGACAAGAAGATATTTCTATTTAATTAGAAGGTATTTCTGTAGTCGTGTAGATTTATTAGCAAGGGAGCAGGCCCCTGATTATTCTGTATAGTTGTTTTTCCAAAAATGACATTACTTTTGCAATGTGTAATGCAAACGCCTTTGAATTTAAAACTTACATTTAAAAGTTTTCTGGAAAGAATTGTACATTTTTTGTCATTTATGCATCAAGAGATATTTATAGATCACCTACACGTGCCACATACTGATCTAGGTGCTGACACCGTAGTTGTGATTAAGGAATTTACATACCCCCAGGGAATTTACGTGCCAGTACGGAGACAGCAGTAAAGACATAAATGAATATAAAAATGTCAAATAATGAATAGCCCTGTGAAAAAGTAAATAAGCTGCAGAAGAGGGATAGAGAGTGGCAGGGTGTGGCTTGGGGCAATATTGTTCATTTATGTGTAGTCAGAGAAGGGGATACTTATCAGGAAATAAAGTGAGAATTGGGGAGAGGCCCAAAGGAAGCAAGGAGACAGCCGTGTGGATGTCTGAGGTAAGGAAAGGGCATCTGAGGAGATGAAAACCGCTTTCAGAAAAGTCTTGTTTTTCATATTTGTTAGTGAAAAGAAAATTGGCCTTTCTTAAGCTCCTGACTTTTATCTTATTCACACAAACATTCTTACCTGCTTAGTCGAGGGCAACAAATGGTAGCCAGGACACTTGTGAACCAGTAAGCAAAGCCAGAGATCAAAACAGAGATAGCGGCGTAATTCATCGTCTCTGCCTGGCGCCCTTCTGGAACTCTGTGATAGAGATTGTGATACCGTCCCCAGACTACTCCAGAACTAAGGGTGGGAGATCAGTTAGCAGTGTCTAGGTGTCACTGTCAGGTCTGAGGGGTGAGTGACAAGAGTGCTCTGTAATTGCCACCCTGGGAGAACTTTGATTTCTAGCGTTTCCACAAAATTTCAGTTGGGAATTTTAATTCGGAAGGTGATAGTCAAATGTAATTTATAAGTAATCACATACCCCCCCTTTTTTTTTTAACAATTTTGTTTTTGAAAAGTTGATTTTAGGGGCACCTGGGTGGCTCAGTGGGTTAAAGCCTCTGCCTTCGGCTCAGGTCATGATCTCAGGGTCCCGGGATTGAGCCCCACATCGGGCTCTCTGCTCAGCAGGGAGCCTGCTTCCCCCCCTCTCTCTCTGCCTGCCTCTCTGCCTACTTGTGATCCCTCTCTCTGTCAAATAAATAAATAAAATCTTTAAAAAAGAAAAGTTGATTTTATTTTTTATGGCATGCCAACCATGGTATTCATAGAGAAGCAAGAAGAAAGAGATTTCTGCACTCAGTGAATACATATACTAGAAGGAGCCTTTAGTTCTTCTTTGTTTTGGTTTTGTTTTTGTTTTTAAGATTTTATTTATTTGAGAGAGAGAGCGTGCACCATGAGGAGGGAGAGAGAGAGAGAATTTCGAGCAGATTCAGCACTGAGCTAGATATGGCGCTCGACTCCATGACCCTGAGATCATGACTGAGCCAAAACCAAGAGTCAGATGCTCAACCGATTGAGCTGCCCAGGTGCCCCTAGTTATTTTTCATTATAAGAAACATTAATATTCTAAGAAAGAACCGAATTTATTCAGATTATTAACCTGAACCAGTTTTTAGCAGCTTAAAACCTTCTTTCCCAAAGAAGCTTTTATGTAACTTTCATTCGTTCTATTACTTTTCTCAGTCCAAACCTTCAGGTAAAAAGCAATCCGCATTTGTTGCCCCCCCCCCCAAAAATCTTAAGTAAAATGAAATGGTTTTATTGTTCATTTAACAGCAAACATTCTTGAACATTGAATTTAGCAGTGAGTGGAATAACATTGTTTACAGTTAGCATATAACTTTTTTTTTTAAGATTTTATTTATTTGAGAGAACGATAGAGTATGAGCAGGAGCGGAGGGGATGAGGGAGAAGGAGCAGCAGACTCCCTTTTGAACAGGGAGCCCAAGGTGGGACTCCGTCCCAGGACCCTGGGATCCTGATCTGAGCTGAAGGCAGACGCTTAAGTGACTGAGCCACACAGACACCACAGCATATAACTTTGTTTTTAAAATATTAGTGAAAATACTGAATCATGACTGGAAATCTCAAGCAGAGTTTACTGCAGTGAAGCATAAATGGAATAGCAAATACTAGTGTTCTACTAGATTCATAAAATGAAAAGTATGAAGAGCAATTATTTATTTAACTTTGATTTTCAAAACTAAGCTTAGCGGATTGAAAATTCACTTTTTCATAAATAATTAAAACCATTAACTGTCAAAAATAAATTTAAAAAATTGTGATTAGCAAAAAAGCAAAAGGGTAATGAGTAATCATGTGATAGCTTGAGTGGTGATGATTAGATTTTTTTTTTCCTCGTGCATGTTATTAGAAAATTTGAACGCATGTCACTCTTGACTTGTTAAGCATTTTGTAGCTGCTATCTTGAAGAAACTAAAGAAAAAAATGTCATTTTAAACCTTGTTAAATTTATTTGAAATGTATTGTCAGGGAAGGAGCGATAGCATTTACTTTTGTAAATGAACATATTTAGATGACAGTAGTCCAGAGAAACTAGAAATACATTTATTGAAGGGTAAACTGTTTGCTTTCATGTAATTGTTAGAATTTGTCTAAGTTAGTTACATATATTTTTATTTTTAATAGAGATCATAAAAGTTCCTAATAAGTAATAAAAATACTCAGGTTTTCTGTAGGAAACAGGAAGTATTTTATGTTTCATTTTTTCCTTTGCACTAAAAATTTGCAGCTATTCATGATTTTCAAATCATTTGGAATATAATAATTTATTTACTTTTAAGGAATGTTTAAGAAAGAATAATTTATTCGATTATTCTCTAAGGAGTATAGCCTCAAATTACAAATGGTTCACAGTTCACTTTGAGTTGAAAGCTTATCAAAATATTTTTTTAATCTGGGTTTCTTGAAGATAGTTTTAAAAACATATTAGGTTATTAAACTCTTCTAATCCATACCAACAGGACTAGAAAAATTTGAGATGAAAAAGCATTTGAACATTGTTAGCATCACTTTATCTGTTAATGGCACTTATTTCCTTCAAGATGAAATGTAATGTACTCTGTCTCACAACATAGTTCGTTCACTATGAAATACTTAAAAAGTCCAAGTTATATTTGTATTCTCTTTTTTTATTACTCAGTTTGATTCTGAGTTTTTCTAAATCTTCATTGCCAAGAAGATGGGAAAGCACCGTGGCATTATAATTATATTGACATATGGCCATGATTTTTGTCTTCTTAGGAATTTGAGCAATTTAACAGGAGGTTAAATGAGGTTTCTAAGAGAGTTCGGATACCTCTGCCCGTGTCTAATATACTTTGGGAACACTGTATACGGCTGGCCAACAGAACTATTGTGGAAGGGTAAGTTTTCATGAAAGTGTTATCTGAGTCTTCAGTGACAAATCATAATATACAGATCACATTGTATTTTGCCATTACTGGAGAGAATAGACACAGAAAGTCACAGCTATCAGACAGTCCTATAATAATTCCAGTTTGACTTTAGAACATAATTGAAGAAACTTAAACCCCACTGTGCCTCCTCTGTGCTTTCTTTTCTAGTAAGGGAGAGTGAAAAGCTAGTAAGGGAGAGTGAAAAGTGGCATCTCATGGTGATCTGAAAGTTAAACTCATAATAGTTATTATTACTTAATGATATAAGGAGACTGAAAAGTGGCATCTCATGGTGATCTGAAAGTTAAAACTCATTATAGTTATTATTACTTAATGATATAATTATTATGATGATTATGCATAACATTTATTGAGCCCTCTGTGTCATTTACTGGACCAAGCACTTCACAGGATTATATCACCAAATCCTAACATAAACTCTGATAGAACCACTATTCTCTCTGTTTTATCAAGGAGAAAACCTCAGAAAATCAAGGCGTAGAGAGATGAAATAACTTGTCCAAGTTCACACAGTTTTCAAACACCAAGAAGGTTTATGAATTTCTTATGGCAAAATCAGGCCTCATAACCACTATGTCTGTTAGTGGTATCATTATTATATCATTGTAAACTGTATAAATCTTTCATATGTTGAGTTTGAAGATCTATCAATACTAATTTTCCCACTTACAAGAGACCATGCTTACATCTAGAGTATAAAGGACCTTTGGAAAGCAAGCTGCTGTCTCTGAGACCATTCACAGTGGTCTGGAATTGCACATCAGTTTGAATTTCCACACTATCATTTATCTGATTTCTTTTCATTTCTTCTTTGATATAAAGAAGAATGTATTAGAGAGTGGGAAGGTGACAGTGACAAGCTGACAACAGTTTTGGCACTTCGTATTGAAACCAGTGGTGCTGGAAATCACGGAATGGCTCTGTGTCAAGAGTCACTACTGAAAAGTATTTTTAATAAATTTGTTTAATAAAGTAGAAAAGTGAATAATGTTATATTTCTGTACAAAACACTTTATTAAAACAAAACCCAAAAAAAAGCGTGGTCACTTCTAATAATCTGCACTTCAGTGTCTTTGTAAATTTCCTTAGGGGAAGTACTGCATTCCTAAGGTTGGATTCTCCACATTTTGTGTTATTGAAGGAATGAGACACTGACTTACTAGTAATAACATGTTGTACTCTTAGGGTTGATACATTCTTATTACTACTCCACCTTAGAACAGACAGGTTTTCAGTAGTGTGGGGTGTCAGATTAAGTCTATGAGGTTTATGACAAGTATGTATATCCTTTTTTTGCTTGTATGCTCACATGATTCTTAGGTTCAGCTGACAGGCTTTTGTTTCCTTTGCATCCAGTAGTTAACAATAGTGAACGGTTTTATGAAACTAAGAGTCCTTTGGAGTATTCATAGCCCAGTTTTTAGAAATAATTCTTGGCAGCCACATTTACTGGGGACCAGTTTAACTTTCTTACAGATGATTACGTTTATTGACCAGGGTGGGGGGGTACCGTAGTTTATTGAGCAGCAAAGAACTTCAGAAAGTATTCGATCTCTTTGCTTTGTGGATGAGGAAGCTGAGACCCCGTAGGCAAAATGACAGCTGAGTGCCAGGGCCCTAGCACAGCGCAGTCTTTCTGACACAGGCTGTTGTGCTCTTTTTCCTAGAATCTTCTCATTTCTGGAGAATCTGTCCAGAAATGGGTTAACGAAGAGTTTGAGTACCTGCGGGTTTCTTTTTCCATCCCATCATTTCTGGTTTTTTATTATTGTGTATCTTAGATATGCCAACGTCAAGAAGTGTAGTAATGAGGGTCGTGCCTTGATGCAATTGGATTTTCAACAGTTTTTAATGAAACTTGAAAAACTAACAGATATTAGACCCATTCCTGATAAAGAATTTGTGGAAACCTATATTAAAGCCTACTATCTAACCGAGAATGACATGGAACGCTGGATCAAAGAGCACAGGGTGAGAGCTGGAAAACAATTAATTAATTTTCTATTCCTTTTCCTTTGTGCTTTTCTTGTCGGGTGTATTATATAATTCAGAATCATGAGAGTGAAATATAAAGCATAAGCTGATTCTTTACCATATTCACATTGTATCGATGCAGTGCTCTTTGCCTAATCGAATCCTTTTGAGATCTTTCTGAATTGCAACAGTAATTATCTGGAAGGGCAGCCAGAGTCTGAACTTTAGCTGTGTTTATCCTGCAGCTGTGTTGTGGGAAAAGGCTGAAGTTGGTTAACCTCAAGACAAACTGAAGACAGCAACATTGAAGTGACTCACAAGCTAACATCTATTATATAACTTAAGCCTTATAGCTCTCAGCAATGAGTTGGTGTCCTCCTGACCACACTGGCGTATATTAGTGATGATTGACTATATTAATATTTAAATGGCTAAGTTTAACTTCCTTCTTCATTAGATTTTTACCTTGAGTATAGATAAGTAGAGAAAAGTATTATTTATTAAGTGTTATTTAGGATGCTGCATTTTGACCTAGTTCAACTCAACATCTATCACCAGAGCATGCTCAGTATGGGGAGCTTTCCTAATATGATTGTTCTATCATTTGTCTAGGTAGGCAGTATGAGAAGACACTTAATGAAAATATGGGAAGTTTTAAAATTATCACCTCGTTTTATTCCTTCAGTAACTCTAGTGATCACATTGACTTAAGCTCTAAACTTCATGGGTAGAAGCTAAGTAAATTTTTGTTTGATTTGACTGGGTAAGGAAATAAGGAATTAATTATATTTACTTTGTCAGCCTCATCCAGTCTGGTTTCAGTACTCTAGAAAAATGAAATGAATATTAGCCTGAGTTTTATGGAAATGTGCCCCCTGTGGGTCAGTTTCAGATCTTTGGGAGCAAAGTAGAAATGTAATGCTATTTTCAGTGATTTTGATCAGTACACCAGAATTGAGAAAAATGTTGTCCCTTTTAGTCCCCTTGACTTCTGACATTTGAAAACCAGAATGCTAAACCAGGAACAGATGGACTGCTGAATGTTCCTGGAATCCATTTAGTAAAGTAAGCTGTAAACACTTTGAGGTTGCTACTGAGGAAGGTGTTTAGAAAGAGTACAGGTAACGGAGGAGAAAGGCACAGCTCTTAGAGATCCATTATTTGACACAAGAATGATACCCATTTTCAAGTTGCCTCTTTTAAAACATAGAGCACCAAAATTTTTAGCTTAGCATTTTGCGAGAACTTTAACTGGCTGATATTTGTAATTCAGTGAAATTTTCTCAGGAGCCAACTACCCTATCTCCCAGGACAGTGCCTGCCTAGCTTGATGACAGTGCATACTTGTTAAATGTTGACTGATTAAGATAATTTATCAGATGCTAAGAGGAGCTCCCACAGCTCAGATACGCAAACTGAATAGTTTGTGGAGTTTTTAAACTGAGCTCTTTCTCATATTTTGAAACTGTGCTATCTTTAGGTGGTTACCTCCAGTGAAGACAGATGACTTTTCTTCCTAGATGGTAGTATAGAACTCTCTTTCTTTATCTGAGCTCTTGTCATTCATCCTCCAGAACAGATCAATATGCAAACCTTTCTACTGAATCCCTATTCATTCTTTTCCTAGGAACTTATTATCTGAAATTCGGGAACCAAATAGTTTTGTACTACATAAAAGACTTATAGTCTTAATTTTACTTACTAGCTACAGTGACAGTATGAGAGTTTAAAAGCCAGTAGCTTTCTGATCCTTGTTACCTTACTCACTTATTGTATGTCAGAAAAGTTATTCTGTGGTTAGAGGTTTTTTTCCTTTCATCTAAAATGTTTGCAAAATATAGAGTACCAGAAATTATTTAGTAGTAGTTTAAAAATTTGAGAGGTCAGTATATTTTAATAACTTAATAAAAACTGTCACAGAAACAAGCATAGAGTGTGTGGTCTTAAAAGTAACGAAAGGATAGGCATGTCAGATGTCTCTGCCATATTGAAGAGATTCTAGTCCTTTCTGTTTTGATGTCTCCTGCAGTGTCCTTATTATTACGGCTGAGTAAACAATTTGCTTCCATGTCTCAAACTATAATTTCCTCTGTTTTTCACTGATTTGTAGTGCTTGGTCACTATCCCCTGAAAACTGAGTATCTGCCTATTCTTTCCCTGCATTGATCAAATACATGTCTTTCAGCATACTAAATTTGGATCTTTTTTTCTCCCCCCGCCCCGAGCAGGAGTATTCAACGAAGCAGCTGACCAATCTGGTAAATGTTTGCCTGGGATCCCATATCAATAAGAAAGCAAGACAAAAACTTCTAGCTGCTATAGATGATATAGACAGACCCAAAAGATAATGAACACATTCTTTTTTCTCAATGGCATTGATCTTCTCTCAACATATGTGACAGGAAAGCCAATTTTTCATGCACTCCTGACTATTGTCTGCTAAGAAATCTTTTTGCATGTTCTTTCCAACTGGAAAGTGGAAAACACTGAAGTTCGTGTGGCGTTCTCGAATGACTTTTATATGCTTTGATCCTTCTCTTCAACTTTTAGTCTTATTTGTTGTATTCTTTTTCTGAGGTGATATCATTGCCTTGTCATAAGTATTGTTATGTGACTGCAGTTACACATTTTACTGAAGAATGCACTGTAAGTATATAATTAGAAGAAACAGTGACAATACATCCATGGGCAGTTTTTGGAGAATGAATTTATGTTGTTATTTTTTTACCCTCTGCTTGGTTCTTAATACATAAATGAGAGTGTTTATGTACAGTATCTCCTAATTATGAGCACTGCATGAGAATTGAAAAGTACATATAAGCAAAATAGCTGAAAAATCAGTTTGTTCTCTGTGTTTTTAAATGTCAGAGTTTATGTCGGGGTTAATTTGGTTATAACGGTGATCATAAATGATGAAATTGAATAAATATTATACTCTAACACGATCTGCCTATGTGAGACTAAATTTTGATATTGTTCCACGGCAGGCAGGATTTATGAAACAATAATGAAATTTTTCAGTGTGTTCTAACAAGTTTAATGATTTTACATCCTGGTACCAGTGATGAAAAGTAATTTCAATGAGTGCATCTTTTCAGAGCCTGAGTAGCATGCAGAATAGTGATTGTGGGATTTTTTTCCTTTCCTTTTCTTTCTTTCTTCTTTTTCTTTTTTTAACGCGGGACATTTTTTCACATAAGCATTGTTCTCTTTTAATTCTGCTTTTGTCTTAGGACAGGAAAACCTGGCTTAGCTGACTTAGGAAAGGCACTACTAACTGTTAGTAGTCAAGCATAAGTTTATGGTCATATATTCACCTTTCTTAGATATCTGCTTTGTATCACAGATGTAGAATAATGTGAGCTAACTAGGGATAAACTTTGGAACTCAGTTAGTCTTTAGTAACTGTGTACTCTGCTTTGAAACCAGAGCTCTTCTATCAGCATATACAATGTAAAAATCAGTTTCCCATTCACTCTTGCCGATTCTGGTTAAGGAATTCTTTGCATGTTCTTTGTGACTGGAGAGTAGAAGACTCTTAAGTTTGCGTGGTGTTGGTCCAGGTGTACTGAGCATGACCTTTAACATCAGTAGCTCCCAGAATCCTGACTCATCATCTCATGAGAAATGGGCCTTGTGTCCTGTGAGTCTTCAGGGAGCTGAGACAGGGAAGTGGAGGGGGAAGGGTGGCCAGCGATCAAGCATGGAGGCGAATAAGAGGGTGATTGCCACTCAGGTCTGCCTTTCCCTGCAGATATTCATAACTGGAGCAGTATAATACAGTGCGCCTTTAGACTCTCTGTGTGGGTATTAGTATGTGTGTCTGTATGATGAGTTTTTTGTTTTCAGCCTCTCACTTTGCAGTTCATTTACTGTCAATATTGCCGGTAAAACTTTCCTCTTATAAAAAGGTATGAACTCGATGCTGTGATGGTCTACTTGTGGCATTAGAATGTGTACTTGTAAGGCAGATTCTGCCTGTAGCCATTGTCTATATGTAGCTACTGGATGAAAATAAATATGAAATAAGCTTGGTCCTTGTGTTTAAATGGCACATTGAGCTGGGACATAAAGAGCTAATCAGCTCATTTATTTCTCGGTTGATTAGGAGCTGCTTGTTTCTTCTTTTTTACGTGGACTTTATAGTTGACTTTCTTTAATTTCTAGTTTAGTTTGCCCTAGGTAGTATGAACAGCAATTATCTACTAGATAGAATGTTTTCCAGGATGATAGGAATTGATACAAAAGAATTACTTGTTAGGAAATCAACTATGCAGTCAGAACTTTTAACTTACCCGTACTCTGCTTTGATAAATATTTTTGAAAAAGGTTTTTTTTTCCTCCCGGTGTAGCTTAATAAGTGCTCAAAACAGTAACAGGATACTTGAGTTGTGAAATTACCTAATAACAAGAGAGTTACAGACATTTCTCAAATACATTAGGCAGTGCTAATGAATTACAACCATATAACATTTTGTGAACCTAATTTTAAGATGAATAGAATTGAAAGCTTGAGAATATAAATGGACTTATCTGTATTCCAAAACTTTTACTGTTACAAAAAATTTCTTTTTGTGTTTAAGTTTTCCTGAACTTTGACATTTTATATGAAAGTGTCCTATGAAATTCAAGATTTTAAGTTGATATGGGAGCATGGTAAAATAGCATGCCCTGAAAAAGAATGATTATTTCTATAAATACATTGTCTTGTATTTAAAAAATGCTAGGGAGATACATAGCAGTTCAAATGAACTAGTTTGCTTCAGTTTATAAAGCCTACAGAGATCTTATAAGTTCACTTTGACTAGTAAGCTCATTTGCTCCGCTTACAAAATGAAATAAAATTTTGCTTGAAGCCAGGACCATATGGTATTTTATCATATCTTTAAGCAGAATTTCCTTTGAAAATTTCTGTTTAGCTGAGTGCTAAAGTGAAACTTTAAGTTAGATTGAATAGCTTTTCTTTTACCTGCTCACTGAAATGTAGTCATAAAAAAAGACTTATAATTCAATTCGCTTTGAAAGCATAGTTATCTTTTGTAATGAAAAATTGGACCCGAAGATGAAATATAAATTGTGCTCAGAGCAAAATGAAGAAGTCCAGGGGAAAATATTTATATTTCTATATTTATTCTTTGGAGTAATCTTAATGCAGACTTAGTAGTTAAGACAAATGATATTTAACTCGAGAATGATTAATGACAAAAAAATTATTCATACTGTGGTATGATCTTTGTAAATATTAAGACCAGTGCAGCTTTCTGCAGATATTCTTTTTTAGTATTATGGAAAATATTTGCTCAGTTCTTATCATCCACATATTTTAAAGGCCATCAGAAAGTTCAAGGTGCACAACATTCCCAAGGACAAAACTGTGTCCGATTTTATACATGAGAATTCTTAACTCATTGAAAATAAAGGAGGAAAATGGTTCATTAACTCTGATAGACTTTTTTGATTGGTGCATCCTTTTGTGAATATTGCTGAATATACCTGCATCACTTGTTCAGTTTGACAACAAACCCATAATTAGATTTTCTCCTTTATTTGCTAGGGATGTTAGGGGAAGCGGCAGGAATTTGGGGAAGGATAACTAGTCTCTTTATGGGACTTTGGAACTTTATTGGTATGATTTATTTAGAACATTTATTTTTGTTTTTGATGAAGAGCCATTTTTATAAATTCCTTTGGTGATTTCTTCTTGATCTCAAGACTGAGAAGACTCCACCTAGCTGAGGATCTCCAGATTCACTCTTTACAGAGTTTTTCACACTGAGCTGAGCCTTCAATTTAGAAAAGAGATTTTTTTTAATCTATACTTTATTCTGTTTCTTCCCCCATCCCTTGTTTCTCGATTCTACCTACCAGCAACCAAAAGGATTTATGTTTTAAAGAAAAGACATTTCCATACTGTAGGCATTTTGGTCCAACTACCACAAATAGCATACTAATCTTTGCCTTCGACGGGAGGGATATTTCAGTCAGGGTTTCCATTTCAGCAGAAGTCCCTTCTGGAGCCTCCACTAAAGTGTAATTACACCCTCGGGTAATTATTAGAAGACAATTTTTCTGACTGCCTACTGTCTACCTCATTTCTACTTCCTATCACAGTTCCACCTTTAAGAACCCAACCAAGATGCTGTACTTTCCATGAAACCTGTCCTTCTCAGGAGTAGGCGCTATGGGGGAAGAAGTGATAGGGAATGGTGGTGGTGGTTATAGAATTTTAACAAGGAAGATTGCAAAAGATCTCTCTTGGAGGAAAGTGAGGAGGCTAGCCACACAGTTACCTCAGGTAGGGAATTGTAGGCTGAGACAGTAATAAATGCACAGTGAAGGCTTAGGGCCAAGGCTTCTGCTCTAAGAACTCTTAGAGAGCAGGAGTTGAAAGGATGTGACAGGAGGAGTCACACAGAGTGAAGGCCTGTGAACCATGGAAAGGACTTTGGATTTTACTTTCAGACAGGAAGCATTTGGAAGATTGTGAACAGAGTGGACACCCGATTTCTGACTTAGGTTTTAGTAACATCACTCTACCTGTGTATTGAGAAAAGGCCTTAGAGGGACAAGGACTGAAGCAAGGAGACCAAGTAAGAAGCTACTACGGTAAACCAAGAGTAGCATAATGGAGGCCTAGACTATAGGAGCTTTGGTGGATATAGTGAGCAGTGATCACATTCTGGATGCGTTTCAAAGGTAGAGACAGCGTTTGTTGATTGGTTGTGGTGATGTTTGAGAAAAGAGGAATTAAATATGATTCTAGGACTTCTGCTTGAGGAGGTAGAAGTCTCTGGGAGAACTGGGTTTGTGAAGATGATCAAGAGAACAGTTGATCTGTTCTCAGCCAAACAGTTGGACAGCTGAGTTTAAGTGACCTTGAGATACACCCCTGGAGGTGTAGAAGAGGCAGCTGTGCACATGAGTCTGGAGAAGTCGGGACTGTAGATTGAAGTGTGTGCATCATCGGCATATAGCATAAACCCAGAGCTTTCTTTAGGAGACAGAAAAGTAGAATTTAATTTTTTAATTTATAATTTAATTTCTTAATAAACATTGGTCATAGAGGTTTTGTCCCTTTAGAGTTACCATCTGCCTTACAGTTGAGCTCAGGACAATTTCCACCTCACACAGGATAGGTTAAGGAAGGGGCTTTCTGGAGGAACCTCACAAGCCTGGGAGAGCAAAAAGAGCAGGCATTGTCTCCCACCCCCTTGGCATTATCACTAGAAGCGAGACAGGGCTGGGAGCATGCAGAGATAGTGTGTGGGGCCGGCGGAGGGAGGTGCAGGGGGAGTTAGGTTGGGGCGAGGCGTTAATAGCAAATGTGAGAACAACTCACCACCTAGAGACCTGAGGCCTGTGGACAGCGTAGTTATTTGGCTGGGAAACTGAAGCCATCTCCTTGCGGGGAGATGACTTCCGGTGCAGCCCTTTCCCGGCTAGCTCATCACTGAGGCAACCAGAGTGAGCTCGAGGGTCCTGCCTTGTGTCTTCGCACTGGCTGGGCTCTAGCGGATTGGACAAATAGTTCCTGTCCTCGGGACTTTAAATCTAGGAGGATAAACAGATGTAAGACAAACACACTCCATTCTGGGAAGTACTCCAAAGGAGAATTCTGGAGTGGGAGTCAGGAGTGACTGCACCGAGGAGGACATGTTCAAGTGGAGACTGAAGAAGAACAGGTGTTAGGGGAGAAGGCTGGCGGAAGAGTGTGCTTGGAGGTCAGAAAGGGCAGTGTGGTTGGCACCCAGAAGGGGCAGGGAAAGGGGCACAGAGAGGACAGAGGAGATGTGGCGGACTTAGCTACCTGTGCAGCCAAGCAGGAGACGCAAATGAATAAAGCAGCAGCTCTGATTCAATAATGTGTGACAGGCATTTTGAGATGTGGGCAACGTGTGCCCGACTCTTCCCACGGGCATCCGATTCAAATTTTAATCTCTGCATCCAAAGGAATGAATGAGCTCCACTGGCCCATCAGCTACGGGAGAAGGGAACCTGTACAGAGGAGGGAATTTCCCAGAACATCTGTCTTTGTGTTCTCATGTACATCTTGACCGCACTTCGCACAGAATCTTACTTCGCTCAGAACTATGTGATGGATGGAGTGGTCGAATGGAATGCAAATACTCTGGCTCTTGGAGCTAGAATTCTTCCCTCAACTGTCCTGCAGTGCTGCATGGTTTCCCTGGGGCAGGCTTGTCCCAGGTACGCTTCCGTACACACCAGAGCTCCTTGTACTGGGTCAGACCCGTAGTTGCTGTTCGTTTGTTGGCCTCTCAGTACTGAGGAAGGAGGATTAATTAGATTGTTGAAGAGAGGTGCACACTGACACTGGAAGCCAAAACATTTAGCAGTTTAAAAAGAAGCAGTAACTCATTTCAATTCCTTAACTTTTTAACACCTGCTGACTGGCCAGGATGAAGCTTGAGGTGTTTTAATAGCCAGCCCTAGACCAGTGGTTCTCCAAGTATAGTCCCAGATCATCAGCCTCAGCATCATCTGGGAGCTCGTCAGACAAGCAGATTCTCAGGCCCCACCAGAGACCTATGGGATCAGAAACTCTGGGGGTAGAACCCTGCAATGGGTGTTTTAACAACCCTGATGCATACTGAACTTTGAGAACACCGACTTCATTCAAAGACACAGTGGGATGAGGTGATGCAGAGAAGGTGTTTTCCTGGAACTTCCTTTCCCCTCACAGGGCTGTCAGATGGCTATTCCAGACAGACCACTGAGAAGGCCTCTTTTTTTTTTTTTTTTTTTTTTTAATGTTTTCAGACAATATTTCGTGTTTGAACAGGCCAAGAAACATGTGCATTTCCTTCACAGTGACTTGAGTGGGAAGCGATTTTCCCAGATTTTTAATTGATGCAAGAGTCACGTGCAGTGAGACCATGGAACTGGAGGAAGAATGTGTCATTTTAGAGAGATTTGGTCTTTGATTCTCTCAGCAGCTAATTCAGGCAGATGGGGTGAGACACCACTTGGTAAGGGAAGCTCAGCATGAGCTGGATGTGTGTTGATGGCTGGGTTTCTGTTGAGTTCATGCTCTTGTGCCTTACCTAGTCTCTAGTTACCCTTCTGTGCCATCATTTTAAAGAGTATTTCTGCATCTCTAAGATGGGAACAGTAATAGTACCTACCTCATAGGGCTTTTGTTTTGTGCAGATGGTGACTGGGACCAGGGGGCTGCAGCAGCTTTCCCAAAGTCACACTGCAAGGGACGGGATCAGAACTTGAGTCCAGTGTTCCTCCTGTCGCCCCTTGTAGCAGCCATGTGATCCACATATTGGCCACTGATGGACCTCATCGCATTTCTTCAGAATGCTGGTCTGCCTGAATTGCATCCCAGGATCAAATACCTTGGCCATACACCTGCCTCCTTTCTGAGGAGTTAGTCAGCACACTGCAGAATATATGCTGGTCCTCAGTGGGATTCCTTACATTTTAAGTGCTTCCAGATTTAATAGCAGAGCCTGTTGTGAGTCAGTGATGTGTCTGAATTTGGGGAACTGAGAATCAGTGTTCATGACAGGCAAACTCTCAAGAGTCTTTTCCTTCCTGCATTCTCTTGGTAAACCATCCAAGGGACCTTCTTCTGACTCTTAATAAATTCAAGTGTGATTCATGTGATGGTGGGAGTGTTTCTGCTGCCATATAAGCTTCTAATGAAATTTCAGGTGTTCTGTTCAGTCCCACATCAGGTGTGGGGAAAGTTTTCCCCGTGTGGGGTCTTAAGTATGGGGCCTTCAGGTGGTAGGTAGGTGGCCCACAGATAATAGAAATGTCCACACTGGGCAGCTCAGCACTTAGTCCCTTCTCTGCTCTCTTACCCACGTGCAGAATTGCCTTCCCCCTTTTCTGCTTGGCTCTTTCCATACTTTTCTTTTCCATCCCAGTCACCCTATGGCAACCTCTTTCCCTAACCCCAGTCTTTGCATGTTTTGGGGAACAGAAGAAGAGTTCTGTAAGTGGGCGCAGTTCGGTTCACATTTAAATTAGGAATTTAGACTTACTCTAAATTAGACTCATTCTTAAATGAGTCTAAGAAACTCATTAGTTCAGCTTCTTTGAGGATTTAGGGAGGAAAAATGGTACCTGTATATGTGAGAAGCAAAGAAAAGCAACAGAAGCACAGAAAACCAACAGAGGCATTAATGGAGGTATAACCCTGCCATTTATCAGTATCTTGAGATTGTCCTGAGAGTATTCTCAATTCTTTTAGTAGATTTCTTTGTAGGTTATAAATTTGTAAATGCAAGGACCTGGTATTTTCCTCTCCAGGCTCATATGTTCACACACATCTCCCTGTGCCCCCAACTTCATTGACTAAACAAATGTACTACCTGGAATCTATTTCTTCAGATAATGGAATGGTTGTTTTAAAATTTATTTGGGCTGAGGTCTATTGGTTACCTCTTCTGAGTCATTAATCTTTGAGACAAGGCTTGTTCCAAGCAAACTACCTGCAGTTTGGTTCCTGAGACTAAGTGTGTGTGTCCATAATAAAGTTGTAAATAAGATTATAATTAGTACACACCAGGGACTGGGATTTGGCTGTACCTGATATACTTTTCTCAGTAAGTGCTTTGTCTTTATGTTTAAAAGCTCACTTGTTGGAAGCTGGTTTAAATGCTTTTCTAAGCATCTTGTAGAGGAAAACCAAGGTGATCCTCATAAGTGAAGTTCCATTGCTCACCATGAGCACATTACAGCAGTTTTCAACGTGTTGGCAATTTGAAGTGTTTTTTGGCTGGTATTTAACCATAATAATAGGAACTTGGCTCTTGCGGTTTGAGGCATTTTGATGGCTGCTTTTTTCATTTTAAGCCAATTTGAGTTGGAAAGTCAAAAATAGTAAAAACAGGTAACAAGCATCCAAAAAAAAAAAAAAAAAAACTAAAATAAAAACACAAGGATCTCTTCACCATAACTTGGGGAGTCCACAGTGGATCTGCAGAGTTGGGAAAGTGACAAGTAGGCAGGAAGTGTCCAGGAGTCTTTTGTAAACCCAAAATCCAGTAACATCCTGTTCACCCAGGATCCAGTGAATCTGTATTGGAAGCAGCATATGGGCTCCGCAGCAGGGCTCTCAATATATAGCCCCAGGGAATAAGAAAGCAAAGTGCTGAGAAGCTTCCAGAATAAAATCTAACAGTTTTGAAGCTAGTAAGGAGCTTAGAAGTCACCTAGTGCAACCCTCCACTAGGAAAGTTACGGATGTCCATACCCGTGGCTCTTCATATGGTTTGATATCCTTTACAGCACTCCTCCTCATCCTAGCTACTTCCTGAGAATTTCCACCAACAGGTAAAACTCACTTTTTCAGAAGCTCTGATCATCAGAGATCTTCCTGGATCTGAAACTGCACTCCATGGGACCTCTTCTCATTGTCTTCTGTTGTGTGCAATAATCAGGGAGAATATAGAAATGCATCTGTCATATCAGATTAAGTATCCAAAACCTATAAAGAACTTATCAAACTCACCATCCAAATAATCCAATCAAGAAATGGGCAGAAGACATGAGCAGACATTTCTCCAGAGAAGACATCCAAATGGCACATGAAAAAATGCTCAATGTCACTCGGCATCAGAGAAATACAAATCAAAACCACAATGATATACTACCTCACACCAGTCACAATGGTTAAAATTAACAAGTCAGGAAATGACAGATGTTGGCGAGGATGCGGAGAAATGGGAACCCTCTTACACTGCTGGTGGGAATGCAAGCTGGTACAGCCACTCTGAAAAACAGTATGGAGGTTCCTCAAAAAGTTGAAAATAGAGCTGCCCTACAACCCAGCAAGTGCACTACTGTGTGTGTATTTACCCCAAAGATACAAATGTGATCCGAAGGGGCACCTGCACCCCAGTATTTATAGCAACAATGCCCACAGTAGCCAAACTATGGGAGGAGCCCAGATACCCATCGACAGAGGAATAGCTAAAGAAGATCTGGTATATATGTATATATA
>CM053614.1:59761754-59787943 GCA_028646535.1 Procyon lotor | reverse complement strand
TGAAAATAGAGCTGCCCTACAACCCAGCAAGTGCACTACTGTGTGTGTATTTACCCCAAAGATACAAATGTGATCCGAAGGGGCACCTGCACCCCAGTATTTATAGCAACAATGCCCACAGTAGCCAAACTATGGGAGGAGCCCAGATACCCATCGACAGAGGAATAGCTAAAGAAGATCTGGTATATATGTATATATACACACACACACACACACACACATACACACTGGAATAGTACTCAGCCATCAAAAAATACCAAATCTTGCCACTTGCAATGACATGGATGGAACTAGAGGGTATTCTGCTAAGTGAAATAAATCAGTCAGAGAAAGGCAATTATCATATGATCTCACTAATATGTGAAATTTAAGAAACAAAACAGAGGATCATAGGGGAAAAATAAGAAGAAACCAGAGAGGGAGAATAACCATGAGAGACTCTTTACTATAGGAAACAAACAGGGTTGCTGGAGGGGAGGTGGGTGGAGGGATGGGGTAACTGAGTGATGGACATTAAGGAGGGCATGTCATGTAATGAGCACTGGGTGTTACCTATGACTGATGAATCATTGATCTCTACCTCCGAAACCAGTAATACATTATATGTTAATTTAAAAAAATAAAGATTATTGCTTGATTAAAAAAAAATGTGTCTGTCTCCTCTCCATTAATGGCACCAGTAGCCACATTGACTGATGATAACCAGTTCACAAGCATAATGTCAAACTCACTTTGAACTTCTAGTCAACTAAAGATTTTAAGTTTATTCAAAATCCTGTCCTTTTCAGCATTTGTACAGTAGATTGTTTTAAATGCCAATATAAGATCTTACATAATTTTGATCTAAAAAAATATTATTTTGTTACTTTTGACATTATTGCAGCCTATTTGGAACTTTTTGGTTCCAGATTCTGTCATTTAGAATGTGAAACATGTCCTGCTTTGCTGCCCAAGCGATAAGGAAGTATTTCTTGTAGGTCCTTAGGTCAAGTGGGCAAGAGTGTGAGTGGGACAGAATCAGAGACAGAGCTCTCAGCCCTGGCACAAGGCAGCCTCAGTAATCAGAACTCTGAACAAGTGTATGAGAGCCATGAATGCACTACCTTTCATCACTTTCCCTATGTTTTTCCACTTTGGCCACAAAGTAATAGGAAATTTTGTGAAATTCTTAGCTGGGAATTTCCCTCAAATTGGAAATTTGAAGATATTCAAATTTGGACTTTGAGAAATGGAAAGTGAAAATATTTTGATATTCTTGTCCTCAACAAAAGCCTCACATAAAGGATTTTGATGATGACATTTTA
The DNA here is from genome assembly GCA_028646535.1 of Procyon lotor. Classification (NCBI taxonomy): domain Eukaryota; kingdom Metazoa; phylum Chordata; class Mammalia; order Carnivora; family Procyonidae; genus Procyon; species Procyon lotor. The sequence continues at coordinate 59,786,639 of CM053614.1, read as the reverse complement.
AATTTTTTAAGTGCTCACAAACTTTTTTAATACTTTATTTTTGAATTCTGCGAAGTATTCTATGGTAAGTTGTTAACCGTTCCCAGACGGTTGTCTGAGAAGCCTAATTTTTTCCAATACATTAGAATGTTATTCACCTAATTCCAGACTTAGGACATCTCTCTGCCGTTCATATAATTTTACAGAAATTTCTGCTATTTCCATTTATTTATTTATTTATAATTAACATATAATGTATTATTTGCCCCAGGGTACACGTCTGTGAATCATCAGGCTTACACATTTCACAGCACTTAACATAGCACATACCCTCCCCAATGTCCACAACCTGGCCACCTCTGCTATTTCTTGTTCCTTTCTCACCATAGGAGGAAAACTTGAACTCACGTAAATCTCTATTTGTGTATTTTGGAATATTATCCATCTCTGATTTCCATTTGTCTTTTTTTTTTAATTCAGTTAATTAACATAAGATATTATTAATTTCAGAGGTAGTTTAGTAATTCATCAGTTGCATATAACACCCGTGCTCATTACATCAGTGCCTTCCTTGATGCCCATCACCCAATTACCCCATCTCCCCTCTCCCCCTCCAGCAACTGTCAGTTTGTTTGATTTTCATTTAATCATGTTTATGTTTCCCTTTCTTACTGTAATGAACATTCTTTTTTTTTAAATCTAATTAATATCCCATATGCTTCAAGCAGCGATGTGTTTTCTTCCTTCTTTCTGCTTGGAACACATAGATAAAAATCCTTAGAGTTGTCCTGAAGCTTCTGTTATCTCAGGTCATACTGTGTTTTGACCTCCTGAAAAGTCCCTTGTCACTCCTCCATTTCACTCTGGTTAGGCACCCACCTTTCTTTCCATCTTTTATTTTTTGAAGTGAAATGAGCAGAATATTCCTTGGGAAGTCACCTGATCATCTTCAGACAATTCTGTCTCCTTCCTCAGAATGATCAGAATGATTGCTGGGAACTCAGCAGTCAAACTTTCTTTCCTTTTTTTTTTTTTTTTCTCCTCTCTCTTTTTTAAAAATGTTCTTCTAGAGCTGAATTTCCTTTCAGTTTCTGGACACAAGACTGTGGTACCTTTTTCTGACCATTTTCTGACACCTGCTCCCTTTTGGGGGAGACAGTATATAGGATAGTGGTTAAGCAACTCAAGACTTGGGCACCTGGGTGGCTTAGTTGTTGAGTATCTGCCTTCGGCTCAGGTCATGATCCCGGAGTCCTGAGATCGAGCCCCGCATCAGGCTCCCTGCTCTGTGGGAAGCCTGCTTCTCCCGCTACCATTCCCTCTGCTTGTGTTCCCTCTCTCGCTGTGTTTCTCTCTGTCAAATAAATAAAATCTTTAAAAAAAAATAAAAATAAAAATAAAAAGCAACTCAAGACTTGCTTTGGAGTCTAACATGCTAGGCGAACTCGAACAAGTTACTTAACTTCCTGGTACCTCAGTTTCCTCATCTGTAAAATCAGAATAATTGAATAATAGGTCACATTTTGTGGAGGATTAAATGAGATAAAATATACAAAATTCTTAGTAAAATGCCTAACATGAGATAAGATATATTAGTTATTATTGCCGAGGGGATATTTTTTACCATGCTACCATGAATCCTAGGAATTTGGTTCTGTTCTTCCAGCATTCTCCTCATCTGCACTTTATTAATCAGTTCTTGAAGTTTAAAAAAGTTGCCTCCAGGGATGCATGTTGGGCCCTATGCAACTGCAGGGAGCAGTGCTCACATGGGCTACCCTGGGAATAGTGCCTCCTACAGTTGTGCAGTGTACACACACTCGTCCTTATTCCTTCCCGAATGATGAAGCCATCAGCAAAGCAAAGGAAGAATTCCTCAGGTGCCCCTGCCTTTAGCAGAATAAGCCTTATAGAGTAGGTGTTCAATTTGAGGTCCGCTTCTATGGTATAGTTTCATTGGAGCAAGTGGAATCCAAATTGGAAAGAGGGAGGGATGGAGTCAATGAAGGATGAACTGGAATGTGGGATAGACCTACAAACATAACCTGCAATCCGGTATTTCACCTCCCTGGGGCAATTTGCCTTGTCCCCAAGTGTGCTTTGAGTCCTACTTGATCACCCACCTGAGCCTCTGACACTCAGGCTGTGCGTGCAGTTGAAGACGTATGGGATGCTGTATGTTCCACAGCCCTGCAGGTGGGTAATAATGAGTTTAGCTGACGTTGTGTCAGTTTCCTAGACTTCTCTAAAAAGAATGTGTCTTTATGGGAAATGAGTGAGCCGTTATGCGGTCTCTAAGATGTGTTACATTTTTCTGAGTCACATAATAAACACTTTTAACCTTAAGCCTGTTTAGGCTTTCTCTTTGTTTTAGGCAGCCTCTGTATTTTCCATTGGCGTGGGAGTATGGAAGCTTCCCTCTGGGGCAAGGTGTTCTTCATACTCCATAGGGCACCAGTTCAAAGAGATGACAGAAGGATTGAAATCATATTTGCTCTAAAACAGTTACTGTGCAATTTGATAAAGAGTAGTGCTTTAGACGACGTGGATGGAACTGGAGGATATTATGCTAAGCGAAATAAGTCAGTCAGAGAAAGACAATTATCACATGATCTCTCTGATATGAAGAATTTGAGAGGCAAGGCGGGAGTTTGGGGGGGTGGGGGAGAGAAATGAAACAGGAAGGGATGGGGAGGGAGACAAACCATAAGAGACTCCTAGACTCACGAAACGAACTGAGGGTGGCTGGGAGGTGGGGGGGATAGGGATAGTGTGGCTGGGTTGTGGACATTGGGGAGGGTATGTGCTGTTAAGTGCTGTGAAATGTGTAAGCCTGATGATTCACAGACATGTACCCCGGGGGATATAATACATTATATGTTAATAAAAATTAAAAAAAAAAAAAGTAGTGCTTTAGGATTTATTCTGAAAGCAAGCCTTATCAGCTAGTAAGTTATTAACTCTTAATTGGGTGTTGGTTTTTCTCTTTTCCCATTATCCTGATTTCTTTTGGAAAACAGACTTGGTCACTGTATGAGTTGGAAATTTTAACCTACAATAGAGCAAATAGGTAGCACAAGCCTTGATGCCTTGACCCACTTATGATGTCTTAGGAATCTTACAAGGCAGACCAAAACCCAACTCTAAAGTGCCTTTGTGTTGACATGTTCCTAGAGCCTGTCCAGGTTTGTGATGTAATTGTACCTCTGGCTGGTGAAACATAACCCACATGTAATTTCTTCTTTAGCCTGTTGATTGTGAATTATATTGAATTTATATTGATTTTATATTGAATTTATATTGATTTTATATTGATATATATTATGTTATATATAATATATAATTATATATTATATATTATATATATTTATTGTAGAAATATTAGTTATATAAATGTATAATAAATATAAGTATTATTATTTATAATTATATATAATTATTTATAATTATATTATTATTATATTATATTGTGTTATATATTATATTTATATAGGGGACACCTGCCTAGCTAGATATGTTGGTAAGTTTCCAAGTGTTTAGAGATTTTCCTATTACCTTTCTACTATTGATTCCAGTTTAATTCTATTGGAGTCAATTCCATGGAGAAAGGATAATGCACAAAAGCATTTGAAAAAACGTATCATTCATGATGAAAACTGTCAGAGAAAGGACTAGAGGGGAACTTACTCAGCTCGATAAAGAGTATCTACAAAAACGCTGTAAGTGAGATTATGGTTAATAGTGACAGACTGAATTCTTGCTCCTTCAGATTGGGAACAAAGCAAGGATGTCTGCTCTCAATAGTCTTATTCCCTTTGGCTTCAATACTTATTATATATCCACAGTAATCAAAATGATTTAGTAGTGCTGTCAGGATAGGCATATAGACCAATGGGACAGACTGGAAATTCCAGAAACAGACCCACACGTATGTGGTTACATTGATTTTTAACAAAGTACAGAAGCCATTTGCTGGAGAAAGACAGTCTTTTCCACAAATGGTGCTAGTAGAGCCATTGGGTATCTACATGCAAAACAAAACAAAAAGAATTGATCCATATCTTGTATCATATATAAAAGCCCCAAAAAGGGGCACCTGGGTGGCTCAGTCAGTTAAGCATCTGCCTTTGGCATGGGTCATGATCCCAGGGGCCTGAGATCAAGCTCTGTATTGGTTCCTTGCTCCGTGGGGAGCCTGCTTGTGCTTCCCCCCTCCCCTGCCTCGTCAAATAAATCTTTTTTAAAAATTAGCTCAAAATGGATCCTAGATCTAAATATAAAACCAAAAATTTTAAAGTTCTATGATGAAACATAGGAAAAATTCTTTGTAACTTTGGATCAGGCAAAGATTTCCTTTTTTTTTTTTTTTTTTTTAAGATTTTATTTATTTGAGAGAGTGTGTGAGAGGGTGAGCAAGGGCATGGGGCCAGGGGAAGGGCAGAGGGAGAGAGAGAAGCAGACTCCCTGCTGAGCAGGGAGCCTAATACTGGGCTGGAACCCAGGACCTGAGCAGAATCCTGACCTGAGGGATCCTGACCTGAGCAGAAGGCAGATGCTTATCCCACTGAGCTACCCAGGCACCCTGGGGCGAAGATTGCTTTGCTTTGCTGCTTCTTTATTTTTTTTTTTTTAAGATTTTATTAATTTGGCAGAGAGAAAGAGATCACAAGTAGGCAGAGAGGCAGGCAGAGAGAGAGGGGGAAGCAGGCTCCCTGCTGAGCAGAGAGCCTGATGTGGGGCTCGATCCCAGGACCCTGAGATCATGACCTGAGCCGAAGGCAGAGTCTTAACCCACTGAGCCACACAGGCGCCCCCCTCCTTTTTTTTTTTTAAGATTTTATTTATTTATTCATGAAACACAGATAAAGAGAGAGAGGGAGAAGCAGCCTCCCTGAGGAGCAGATAGTCTGATGCAGGACTCAAGCCCTGGACCCTGGGATCATGACCTGAGTGGAAGGCAGATGCTTAAGTGACTGAGCCATGCAGGCACCTGGGGCAAAGACTTCTTAAATTCAATACCAAAAGCATGATCCATAAAAGAAACTTATAAATTGTACCACATAAAAATTAAGAACTTTGAAAGATATTGTTAAAAGAAAAAAAAAAGACAAGCCTACAGACTGAGAATATGCAGCAAATATGTTTATTTGCAAGTCACATATCTAATTAAGGAATTGTATCTAGAATATATTAAGAATTCTCAAAATTCAATAATTAGGAAACAAAATTCCAATCAAAAAGTGAAGAAAATATGTGAATATATACTTCACCAAAAAAGATATATGATTGCCAGGAAGTACATGGAAAGATGCTCTAACTCATTAGCTATCAGGGAATTGCAAATGCAGTTTATTGTGTCAATTTTGCCTCATAAAGCTGTTAAAAAACTTAAATATACTTATATTCCCACTTGTCAAGATATTAAGAAGTTCGATTTCAGGGATGCCTGGGTGGCTCAGTCGGTTAAGCTGCTTGCCTTCAGCTCAGGTCATGATCCCAGTGTCCTGGGATAGAGGCCCACATCCGTCTCCTTGCTCAGCGGGGAGCCTGCTTCTCTCTCTGCCTCAGCCTGCCTCTCTGTCTGCTTGTGCTCTCTCTCTCTCTGACAAATAAATAAATAAAATCTTAAGAAAAAAAAAACAAAAAACAACTTAAAAAAAAAAGTTCAATTTCAGTTATGTTTCCTGCGGCTCTTGTTTCTACTAAGGCCATGGAGGAATTACAGGGACTTGTGTGGCTCCTGGAAAATGGGTTAAAGTCAGTTAACGTTGGCCACTACAGATGTTGCTGCACAGTTTGATTCTTGGGTCTGTGTTCTTGGACTTCAAACTCAAGTTTACCTCAGAGACAGCCCACTCACCTTTGTTTTGTACAAATCAAAGGCTCAGACCCAGAGGCCTCCACAGCACCTAAGGGCTCTGTAGCCACACTCCATAAGCTCCTTGCCTTAATATTCCCACTCGAGTCCTGCACAAAATTGGGACATAAAGGGATGGCCTGGTCTTTCACAGGTGAGGACATTTCTTCCTTCATCTGTCTGTGGAGTCCTTTCCTCTCTCAGAAAGTCCCCTGCATGAACCTGAGACCAATCAAAAATCCCATGAACTTTTGTTTTTTTTGAGAACCAGCTAAACAGGAAGACCCTTTTATTTTTTTAATTTGATTTTATTTATTTAAAGATTCTATTTAAAGATTCTATTCATTTAAAGATTCTATTCATTTATTTGACAGAGAAGAGAGAGATCACAAGTCAGCAGAGAGGCACGCAGAGAGAGGGGAAAGCAGGCTCCCTGCTGAGCAGAGGGCCCGATGCGGGGCTCGATCCCAGGACCCTGAGATCATGACCTGAGCCGAAGGCAGAGGCTTCAACCCACTGAGCCACCCAGGCGCCCCAGGAAGACCCTTTTAAATAGCTTGCATGTTTGTTGTCACTGAGGCCTGTCTGACTATAAAACTCAAACTGTATCTCCAAACCCCTTGGGCTCGATATTTATTGACAAGGTATTTCTAAGTATCTCAGACTAGTGAATGCACACTCGTTGGTAGATGATTGAGGGAGTTTTGTTGTTAGTGTTTGATAATGATTAAAATGATAAAAGACGTTGTCGTAACTCACAGTCATCACTCTCAGAATTCTCATCCAACTGTGCCAGTTAGAGGTGTAAGAGGTCGACTGTGTCTGTCTTCTCTTGTGGGTCAGCATTTTGACTAAATGTCATGATTTGTGCTCCATTAACTGTGTTTTCTTCTAAAAAAAACGTTGGAAAATGCTATTTAATCAAAGCTTCTAGTTATTTGAGATTTTACCTTATGGACTTTTTTTTTTTTTTTTTTTTTTTGGTTAAGGTTTTATTTATTCATTTGAGAGAGAGAGCAGGGGGAGGGGCAGAGGGAGAGAGAGAAACTCAAGTGGACTCCATGCTGTGTATGGACCCCGATGCAGGACTCAATCCCTCAGACCCCGAGATCATGACCTGAGTGGAAATCAAGAGTTGGATGCTTAAGGGACTGAGCCACCCAGGCGCCCCTAGGCTGTTTGGTTCTTCACAAAGGAAGTTTACAAGTTTCTTAAAGTCAGGAACAGTGTAAAGAGAATCCCCAGCTTCAAATAATCTTAATAAGTCTCAGTTGTACAAAATTTCATGAGGTATGATATAGATTGTACAAAAAATTCGTAACATAGAAATCCAGTATTTCCAAGGAACACATTTTACCTCTGAAAATGTCCTGAGTAAAGTCCTTACTGAACTCAAACTTGTCGGTGTACCTGAGGCAGAGTAAGCCAATGTCTGAGATACCGGTTTTGAAGAAAAGAAAGCTTTATTATCAGAATTGCAGGGGATCACTGCCAAAGGTGCCTTGTCCTGTTGAGCCTAGGGACAGTTTACATACATGAGAAGAGGTTAAGGGGTTTCTTGAAACCTTAGGGGGAGGGGCCTTGAAACAATTAGGAGGTATGCATTCTTTAGGACAGTGAAGCTCTCTATTCAAGAGCTGGTAAGATCAGATACATCGGATAATTTGAAGACAAATGTTACAGTCTGGTCCCCATTAGGTTTCTACAGTGAGTAGGTACACAGAGGGTAGAGGTGAAAAGGCAAAGTTAATGATTAATTGTGCTTAAGGTTAAAAGGTGCATAAAACAAGTAGGGACCACAACAGAATGTGGGTGAAAGGAGAAGGGGCTAAAGAAGGAAATTGGAAGGAAACATAGAAACCACAGCAGCTCCTTAAAGTAGTTCCTTTGGAGTTCCGTCAAAGCTTAAAGTTAGGTTATCATGTCCTTTTCCAGAGGGTTACTCTCCGGGATTTCCTTTGTGTCTCTCAAATTGTCAAGTGACCACCTCTCTTTTATGGGAAGCAAAGTGTTCAAAAGAGCTCGTACGAGGAAATGCCATGATGCTAAGTCTCTGGGTAGGCCTGTGGTGAGATTTTCTTCCCTGGGCCTTCTTTTCCATTTCAGTTGGTGTTCACTTCACTCTGTTATGTGAGGCACCCATGGGAGTTAAAAGATCATTCACTGTTAAGTGGAGCATGCCTATTTCTCCTGCATTCTTTGACCATTTTTCACACAGCAGCATTGTTCATGGTGATTATGTGCAAATGGAAAGAGTTCCAAAAAGCCACAAAATGGGGGCACCTGGGTGGCTCAGTGGGTTAAAGCCTCTGCCTTCGGCTCAGGTCATGATCTCAGGTTCCTGGGATCGAGCCCCGCATCGGGCTCTCTGCTCGGTGGGGAGCCTGCTTCCCCCTCTCTCTCTGCCTGCCTCTCTGCCTACTTGTGGTCTCTCTCTCTCTCTCTGTCAAATAGATAAATAAAATCTTAAAAAAAAAAAAAAGCCACAAAATGTTCAGCAAAGAATAATATCTTCAGCAAGAGATTGGTTATGTTCTAGTCTTCCAAGTAAACTGCCCCATATCATCATAAACGGAGGGAGAAAAACCTCGCAGTCCACCTTTGGGGTTTACATTTGCTTCTTCTGTGTCTCCCAAGCAGATCCCAAGGCCGCCATAGGCTCTTATTACAGTAGCCTCGCTTCTTGGATTCTTGGGAAGGTTTGTGCTCAAGGTCATGATCTCTCATTATTAAAAAGAAAACAGTTTAAAATGTACAGCAATACGGGATTTGCTTTTCATAAAATTATAAGTTTTTTTAATGACAATAAATACGAACATCTGAAAAAATATCCTTAGTAGACCACGGTCTTGTTTTCAGAAAGCATGGTCCAACTTGGTTCTCTGATGCCTTCTATTGAGCATGCCCTGTGCACCTCTCTGGCTTCAGCTGATGCTCTGGTTTTGCTCAGTCTGATCCAGCCACACTGTTCTCTCTGCTACCCACAAATACCAACCTCTCACTCCTTCGGAATTCTGCCCGTGCTCTTCTCCCTGATCTTCCCATGGCTGGCTCTTGCCTGTTAGTCAGGACTCGGTGCAAAGGTCATTTCCTTAGACATGCTTTCCTGGCATCCCTATGTATAATATCATACCTCCTGCAGCCACCTAGTTTTTCCCTGTTACATCCCCTTGTTTTGTATTCTTTTTCACAGCACTATCACTATTGGAAAAGTTTCACTTGCTGTTATTCTTATCTATTGCTTATTTTATTCCACTTAAATATAAGGTTCTCAAGAACAAGGACTCTGTCGTTCGTATCTGTTGCTGAATCCCTAGAGCTTAGCATCCAATAAATTTTGAATGAATTAGAGTATACATTCAAAAATAAATATTGAGTGAATTAATGAATTCCAGGCACTGTGTTTACTTGGCAGAGGCTTTTTAGCCTTGGGAAGTCATGACTTACCAGAATTTTTTCATTAAGATGATGACAAATCCGAGACAAAGCACGGTGTTCCCAGAGAGCTGCAGCGGCCCCTAGAAGTCAGCTAGGGAAAGCCCGAGTCTAGTAGGAAGGAGGTCTGGAGTTGGCCAGGCCACGGGTTCAAAGGTTTGTGGCCTTAGATGAATTGCTGGGCCTCTCTATACCTTGGCTTTCATAAATGAAAACCAGGAATGCTAATAACAATAGCTCTGACACTGACCGTCTCACCAGATTACTTTGCATAGCATGGACAGCAACATAAATTTCAGATTCTCATTGGGTAAGAAATGGCTCTTTGGTTCTTTCTTCCTTTTGTGTCCCTGGGAGTTTGTAGAGATTTTTTGTATCAAAGTTTGACACACGTTCTTTTTTTCTTTTTGTTGTTGTTGAAGATTTTAAGTACTCTCTATACCCAGCGTGGGGCCTGAACTTAGAACCCTGAGATCAAGAGTCATAGGCTCCACCAACTGAGCCAGGCAGGCGTCCCCTGACACATACATATTCTTGAGGTAAAATAGCTTCTACTGAAGCATGGATTTGTTTCTCAACCTTCCTTGATGTAGAGAAACTCCTGAAAGATCTTCTAACTTGTGAGTAGTAGCAATGACTTGCCCTATAAGGAATAAGATGTAGGGTCTAAAAAAACATTTTCTGGTTTGATATTTATAAATATCTAAAGTATTTTAACATTGTATTTTATTGAGGGGCACCTGGGTGGCTCAGTGGGTTAAAACCTCTGCCTTTAGCTCAGGTCATGATCTTAGGGTCCTGGGATCAAGCTCCGCATCGGGCTCTCTCTCAGCGGGGAGCCTGCTTCCCCCCCCTCTCTCTTCCTGCCTCTCTGCCTGGTTGTGATCTCCCTCTCTCTGTGAAATAAATAAATAAAATCTTTTTTAAAAAATTGTATTTTATTGTAACATATGCTCCAACCTGCTTCCAAAAGTAATTAGAAGCAGTCTGTTAGTAAAATATACATATAAAAAATAAATCAGATACCATATGAAGAGAGAAAAGAGCTGTGCAGTTTCACTTACTAGAGAATTAATGAAATGATACAAAAGAATTTGTGTCATCTTTTTGGCAGCCAAAGAAAAAGGGAAAATCGGGTATGTCACATCAATACCAAGATGACTTTCAGGCTAATCCAGGTGCATGTATAGATACCAGAATAAAATTGATATTCGTTCCCTCTTAGGCAATTTTTTTTTTTTTACAAGACAGCTTTGTGCTGGAAGATAACCACTCCTTGCAGGCAGGGCAGAGAAGAGGCCCTGGAGAACCTGTTCATTAGAATACATTTACTACAATGATGTTTGTTTGTTTATCTGTTTATTTCTTTCCTGTATCTGCTTTCAGAGATATGGAAAATATAGGGACCACAACAGAATAGAACCTTGTAATGTGGTGCGATACAAATCTGGACATTTACTGTTACGTTTGCCCTGCCTCCTTTCTCTCTTCTTTTAGGAATTATATCTCTCATCTTCTGGGAACCATTCTTTCCACTTCAGCAATGAGGGAGCTTTCATGGTTTTATCCAAAGTTGTGGCCTCCCTGGCCCAGTGATTGTTTTAATTACTGGATCAATCAGAGCTTTTTCCTAGGATTTTTAAGTCTGAGTTTAGAGGGTGCCAGCCCAGTACCCTTTCCTGGGTGAGGCTGGGAGAAGAGAGTGTAGGAGCTGTAGGTCACCATGTTTCCAGCATGCAGGAAATCCAGTCTGAGAAAATGAGCCTGGCACTCAGAGGGAAGCGCAGGGTTGAAAAGAGAGAGACGGTCCTGGCTGTTCTCTGCCCTGCCTGTGACTTGATTTTCTGATCCCAAAGTCTCCATTTATTATCCAAGTTAGAGCTGGAGTTGTTACATAAGCCAAAGGGTCCTGACTACTTTTGATAGAGATCTGTAGGTTTCACTTCCCTAGGACTCTTCTCTTCCAGTAACAGCACTTTGATTTTCCTTTGGGGAACCACCCCACCTTGGTCCTTGCAGATGGGGTCACAGAACTCTTACTCATACCCCTCTTCTGGTTGCAAGCGTGGAAATATGATCCGGACATGGCAAGTGAGACTTATTTTCTGGGTTTTAATTAGAACTAGGGGGAAAAGAGAAGCTGGGAATGTCAGGAATTACTAAATGAAGAGCACCTGCCGTGAACACAGCTAACCCAGAGGAAAATAAAACTCAGAGAGGAGAAAGGGAGACTAAGTCCAATTGATAACTTGAACTTCTGGATCTTTCTATGTCTAAACCTGATCCAACCTTGGCTTTTTCAGCTTGTTCCTTTTTCCACCTCACACTGGTTTGAGTTGGCTTTCTATCACTTGCAATTAAAATCCCTGGTTATAGGGCTCCTGGGTGGCTCAGTGGGTTAAAGCCTTTGCCTTCAGCTCAGGTCATGATCTCAGGTCATGATCTCAGGGTCCTGGGATCAAGCCCCACATCAGGCTCTCTGCTCAGCGGGGAGCCTGCTTCCCCCTCTCTCTGCCTGCCTCTCTGTCTACTTGTGATCTCTCTCTCTCTCTCTGCCAAATAAATAAATAAATAAAATCTTTAAAAATAAATAAATAATAAAAAAATCCCTGGTTAATAACAATATCTGAGGTCAGCCTTACATTAATAACCAACTGACTGGGGAGGGAAGCCCCAAAGCATCTTTACTCCATACACAAATTTAGGAATTTTCTCATGCTGGTTAGTCCTCAAGTCGAGTCACCAAAAGGTAGAAAACCAGATTTAAATAAACCAGAAACTGGCACCATGGAATGTTATCGATTGATGTCTATCCAGAAATACTTTCAAACTTCCTTAGAGTGCCAACAATAAGACATTTAAAATCAGACTGTGCTATTTACACCATGGGATGAATAAATTTATTGCAGTATATATCTTCTTTGTCAAAGGCACAGGAGTTACATTACTTTCTACTCAGGTCTTTCCTAGGAGGATGATTGGTGATAATCCATTTTTATTGTATTTGATTTACTGTTTGGCAATGAACATAGAATATTCTGAAATCTTTTGACTGAAAAATGAGTCAGTGCTTCCGTTAAATGAAATGAATCAATGTTGCTCTTTGGCAGGGACTAACCTGTGATTTATTTTTTTTAATTTATTTTTTTTTAAAAAGGAAAAACATTCCCTGCCAGATCTATGTAGACATTTTTCTGATATAACTTCTCCTTTATGAATAATTTCTTAGTCCTCATTCACTGTTGATAAATATCCTGTTCATTATCCAGAGGCTCCATTCATAAACCTTTTAAGGCTCAACAATGACAACTTTTCCTTATCACAGCTTCTTGTTTTTGAGAGTTCTTTTGTGGTTTTAAGACCTTTTTAAATGACTGTGTGTTTCCTTACTTTTGGTAAAACTTTCAGTCTTTGGCGGACTGATGTTATTCTGCCTGTCTCTGCGACCTGGATCGGTAAGAAAGTGTTTGCTTGTTTTTTGTGTGTTTTAATGGAACCAGTGGGTTTTTTTTTTTTTTTTTTTCATATTTACTGCAGCACCTAGAGTACTTTCTTATTCTTAAAAAAATCAGTAAGGACTTATATCCCTTTTGAATTCATAATATTCTTTGTGAAATTATTTTTATTGATTATTTCACATTGTCTAAAGATTCTAAAATTACATGAACTTCTGTAATTTAGATTGTCAGGACTAGAATAATCACTCTTAGGTGCGATACACTTGAGAGCTTCTTTCCCCAACAAAACAATTAAAGACAATGTAAGTTGCAAAGCATTTTGTTCTTCTGATGCTGTGTCAAACCAAAAGGTCAATTATAATGAGTTTTAATCCTGTTTTTAAAAGGTAATCTGTAGGAATTTGTTATGTAAATAAACTTAGTTTGGCGCTATCTAAACTAGAGAATTTCTTATATGGTATTCCTAAAAGAGTTCACTTTTTAGAAAGTACTTTAAATTTTCACTTGTGTAAAACTTAGGTCAAGTTTAGATTCAAAAATACTTTTTGAGGAAAATTGAAAATTGAAAAGTTAAGAATATTGGAATGATACGAATCATACAATACTCTCTTAAAACTGAAACCAATGCATCCAGAGAAATACTTTCACAAATAACTTTTTTTTTTTAAGATTTTATTTATTTATTTGAAAGAGATCACAAAGGCAGAGGGAGAGGGAGAAGCAGACTCGCTGCAGAGCAGAGAGCCCGATGTGGGGCTCAATCCCAAGACCCCGAGATCATGACCTGAGCTGAAGGCAGATGCTTAACCGAGTGACCCAGGCACCCCAATAACTTTTGAACTAGAAAAATAAACCCAGAGAACAAAAACGAAGTTGAGGTTATTAGTACATAGAAAATTATATTTAAATCTTAAATGGGAGATGGATTTTTTTTATTATTATTATTTAAAAGCATAGCCCTGGGAGCCTGGATGGCTCAGTCGGTTAACATCTGCCTTTGGCTCAGGTCAAGATCCCAGTGTCCTGGGCTCAAGTCCCACATCAAACTCTGTTCCTCAGGGAGGCTGCTTTTCCCTTTGCCTGCCATTTCCCCCTGCTTGTGCTCTCTGTCTCTCTGTCTCTGACAAATAAATAAATAAAATCTTTTTTAAAAAGCATTGCCCAAGGAATTCCATACTTTTGGGAGGCAGTATGTTCTTTCCGTCCTACTCTAGAGAATAATGTGTTCAGTCTTGACCATCTCATTACTTGAGAGATGTTGGCAAAATTAGAAGTTCAGAGAGAAGTAGCAGACATGACCAAAGGGCCTTGAACATCTAATCCACAGGGAAAGATACAGCAAAAGGCTGCTAGCCTGCCTGGAAAGACTGGACAAGCAGTTTGAGCAGACACTGTGGAGCATAATCAGGGTCATAGCAAGAAGCAGCAGGATGGAGGAAACAAAGTGCAGTGAGCCAGCTCCATGAAGTCTCAGACTGGGAACCCACTGGGATTGTGGAAAGGACAAGACCGAACAGTTATACCTGGATAAATGAACTCACGAGCATGTGAGGGACTCAGGCACATTAAGAAATTTTAAGAGCTTTTTGGAACAGAAATCAGTTCAAACCAGGCGGCACCAAAACCAGAGGTAGTTAGGAGCACCCCCCAGACAGGAGCTGGGGTAAGACTTGTATAGAGATCTGGGGCGCCTGGGTGGCTCAGTCGGTTAAGCGACTGCCTTCGGCTCAGGTCATGATCCCAGGGTCCTGAGATCAAGCCCTGCATCGGGCTCACTGCTCAGCAGGGAGCCACCTTCTCTCTCTCTCTCTCTGCCTCCCCTCTGCTTACTTGTGCCCTCTATCTCTCTGTCAAATAAATAAAGTAAAAATCTTAAAAAAAAAAAAAAAAAAAGACTTGTATAGACAAAGTGCTAGGGCAAGGAAAGGCCATTACTTGACTGACCAGAGCTTAAAGCCCAGTTTGCTATTTGTGATTGGTTGTCCTTAGGGTTTTGATTTTGTAACTTTCATAATCTAAGCCATTTATAGCCTTAGATGTTGGTCTAGTTACCATGGCAGAGGAACCATCACGGGAACTTTTTATGTACACCATTTTTTTTGAAATGGAAGTTAACAGCATGTTTTCCTCTAAACACAAATTCGCCACATATCTTTGTCATAGGCAAGATGACCTGCTGCTTAGTTTTCCAAGTGCGTGGGTTAAATGACTATCAGTTTCCTGTCTTCTTAGTCAGCTTGGAGTCAACTCCGTACATTGAGTTTCTGTTTATTAACATGATTAAACGTGATCCTAACTTCAGAATTCTTTTTGACAGTTGAGTGGCTCTTTTTGAGTGTCTTCTCAATTGGAATAAAAACTTGAAGCCCAAGCTTTGTCTTTTGGCTCTTCTCAACGAGGTTGTCTTCCTTCCAATCTGGGGAGCTCTAAAATACCAACAGAGTTTTCCACTTCCTCCTTCAGACGTAGAAGACATGAGTTAACATGAAATTATCAGTTAAGCCTAGTTTTCCTTCTTCTCTTGAGGGCTACTCTGTCTTCTGCCCAGCCGAAACAAGATCTAATGGCTGGTGACCCCCTGTGGTGCTACCCCACTGGTCCCTGCTCTTCAGAGTTCTTGCAAGACCTTGACTCTTGCTCTTTTCTTTCTTTTCTTTTCTTTTTTTTAGATTATTTATTTATTTATTTCACAGAGAGAGAGAGAGAGAGAGATTAAAAGTAGGCAGAGAGGCAGGCAGAGAGAGAGGGGGAAGTAGGCTCCCTGCTGAGCAGAGAGCCCGATGGAGGGCTCAATCCCAGGATGCTGAAATCATGACCTGAGCCAAAGGCAGAGGCTTTAACCCACTGAGCTACCCAGGCGCCCCTTGACTCTTGCTCTTTTCCACCAAATTTCTCTTTTTTCAAAATTCTTGCATATTTATAATTACATGTATGGCTGTTTAGTATTTTGTTAACCTTTCTTGTTAACAAATTTGCATCTGACAATAGTCTTCCTAGTGCAGAGTCTTAATACAAAATGACTCACAAGGTGGGAATTTCAAACAATATGGCATATTGACTACATTAGTCCTGTACCAGCTAGTTTTTTAGTCTCTAAGAGGAGGTAGTTTTCAAACAGAAAAATCAAAGCACTGTTCTCACAAAACAGAAACTCAGAGCACATGAAGTAATACTTAGGTCCAGGTACTGAATCTCTTAGAAAATGCTCAAAATACATTGTATTCTTTTCTTTACCTAGAGAAGGACATTGCATCTGTCTGGTATATATCATTTCAGTGACTATGTCATATCACAACTAAAAGTTGACTATATGGACAAAAAAAGTTACTATGTTTTTAAAATATTTTATTTTTTAAAGATAGATTTATTTATTTGTTTATTTGACAGAGAGAGAGAGAGAGAGAGAGAGAGAGAGATCACAAGTAGGCATAGAGGCAGATAGAGAAGGGGAAGTAGGCTCCCTGCTGAGCAGAGAGCCTGATGGAGGGCTTGATCCCAGGACCCTGAGATCATAACCTGAGCTGAAGGCAGAGGCTTAACCCACTGATCCACCCAGGCACCCCTAAAATATTTTATTTTTAAGTAATCTCTACACCCAGTGTGGGGATCAAATTCACAGCCTCAAGATCAAGAGTCACATGCTTTACTGAATGAGCCAGCCAGGCACCCCAAAACTTAGTGTTTTGATCATTATCTTAGGGGGATTTCCTACTCATTAAAAAAAAAAACCTTAAGGAACTCTCTAGGGAATGCTAAGTAGAGGTCTTTTTAAAGTAACATAATTTGTCTTTCTATAGTTCCTTGGCTCCTTTCCTCCAAGATGAAAACGGGATGAAAATGTAAAGAGTCAAAAGTTAGTGGTTTGGGGAAGAAAGGACATTTTTTCGGGAGAAATCAGTTCTCTTATTAACCGGGAAATTTTTCACTTAGGAAGTAGAACTTCCTGACGGTAAAACCGTCCTTACAAGGGATGCAGGAAATTGCAGACTTTGGAACATTCTTACAAATGTACAGATACAGCCATGTTCATTGCGATCTCGTAGGAACAATTTTCAGAAATACAAGAGAGCCTCGACATAGGAGACTTTAAAACAAGCCATTTGAACCACTCACAAGCAATCCAAAGGGTCAGAAATGCATGGTTCGCTGAGGCACAAATTTGAGTGATTTTCCACTGGAAGGATGAGTGAGGAAGGGTATTCCTTATCTGTATAGGTAGATTAGCAGACATTCAGGTTGGGTAAAGAAGGGCAGAGTTAAGTTATTGGAAGACAGGGGCTCAAAGGTGGGATACTCCTGCTCACCTCTAGAGTTGGTGCTCGGATCTCTGAGGTGAGGGCACAAAGCAGTGGTGCTTGGATCTTCCAAGGGGAGAACTCAACAGGAGGTGTGCAGTATGGCTAGTGCTGATGCCTCTGGGGCCCACACTGTATAGCGCTGGGACCCCTGATGCAGAGCAGCCGACTGGTGTTCTGGATGATCTTAGTGTAGCTGGTGCTGGGGAGGACTGCTGAGAGAAGCTAGAGCTGGAGGTTCACCTGCAGTGGAGGAGAAGGTTGGGGAGGGATGTTGAGAGAATCCAGTCACCAGCCAGTGACTCCGACTGACGAATCCTAGCAGGAGTCCAGCTGCCAAGGAATCTGTAATAGGTAGTTTTTAGAGTCCCAGACGCAGCATCCCAGAGCAGAATACAGATGAGGGCATTGGCCCTGAGAGGCAGTTAGCCTGTAACCCACACAGTAGCTCCACCCCATCTGTAGAAAGGTTGGCTAACTTGTGTCAAGTTACAGCTGGAATGTCAAAGGGTGAGTAGTAAGGATGGAAGAAACCATTCTCCATATCAAGCTTCTGAGTGAAGAAAGTATTCTGCTTTTAATTTATTTTTCTGAAAAGAAATATCAATCAACCACATTAAAAATGCAACATATCTCAATGGTGGCACAAATGGCTATTAATAATATATGTACTTTTTTGTTGGGGTTGAATAGAGAGGAAACTTTTCAAGGATGCTATGTAATATATAGTATTGAAAGAACTGTGGTCCACGTTTTCAGATTTGAAGTGGCATTTTATGACTGTAAGAATAATAGGTGCTTACCATGAAAATTCAGGAAAAAACAGAAGTATTTAAAGAAGAAAATAAAAATCCCTAAATAGTTTAGGCCACCAACCAGAGGTAACCTCTGCTAACTTTTGGTAACAGTCCTTTCAGTATGGTGTGTTGTAATATGAAAACAATCACCACATTCATTTATTAAATATCTATTTATTTAAAATAAAATGAACCAATTGCCTAATAACCTAAATAACGTATTTTCTAACTATATTTTCCAAAACAAAATAATTTAGTGAGAAGAACAGCATTATTTACATTTTTGCATCTCTCCCTGTGACTAGCTTAATGAAGACAACTGTATTCCTTTTTTTTTTTTTTTTTTAAGATTTTATTTATTTATTTGACAGAGAGAAAGAGAGATCTCAAGTAGGCAGAGAGGCAGGCAGAGAGAGAGGGGGAAGCAGGCCCCCTGCTGAGCAGAGAGCGCGATGCGGGGCTCGATCCCAGGACCCTGAGATCATGACCTGAGCCAAAGGCAGAGGCTTTAACCACTCAGCCACCCAGGCGCCCGGACAACTGTATTCTTATATCTGCTTCTGCATTCAACCTGCTCAAATATATTGTTTTGGGTTGAAGTATGTAAAGAAAATCTAGCCTCACACAGGTATGTAGTAGAAAAAGGAAGACTATCTTAATAGCTCTTTTGGATAATTGTGGCTATTCTTCTTTGATTCATAACCTAACGTCTTAAAGTTTAGGTGCAATGCAATCATTGTGTTTATATTTTTTGAAGTTTTATCATCACTAAGGAAATTCTTCACACAGTCAAGAATTATAAAGCCAGAAGGAGCTTCATCTCAGATATGGAAATCAACACATAGTATGTGACAGAGCTGTTGAGAACACGGGTATTGGGACTCCCAAACCATAACCCTTTCAACAGGCTCTCCATCACCTCAAGTTTATCCAGCCTGGTTTTTTGCCAAAAGAAATCTTTGTTTTTCAAGAAGATGAATATATTGGTAAATTGTATTTTTTAAAATAATAGATACTAAATTCCATTTTTCATGTCTGCTTCCTCCACGTGATTCCACTTTTTGAAGGGAACAAAAGACTTGGTTGAGTATTGCAAACTCTGAATCAAGTTTTTAGGGTCCTCATTTGTCCGAGAGATGAGGTCCCGTGGTGCAGTACCACATTTTTACCACTAGTAGGCACTCAAATACTTGTCAAGCTGAGTCTTTCCATAAAGAACAGACTGAGATTACCCTCACAAAACTTTTTTTTTTTAAGATTTTATTTTTAAGTAATTTCTGCCCCCAACGTGGGCCTGACTTACAACCCCAAGATCAAGAGTTGCACGCTCCACCAATTGAGCCAGCCAGGTGCCCCTGCAAAATTTTTTTCTTATAGAGGGCATTATGAAGTTAACTTAATTCTTTAAAATTTTGTCACCTAATAATTATTGTAAGTAAGGTAGAAAATTTTCGTGGAATTGAGAATATCTTTTAGTTGTACTGTTGTTCAGGAAGATACATTTAAAAACATCTGGATTCTGCTTTCTTGGCTTATGATATTAGTTTATTGTGTTGCTTTATTCTCTTGTAGATGGTAAAATAGTGATTCAAAGAATAGGATAAAATACAAATGTGACTTTTCTTTTCAGGTCCTTACTAACAGAGAAGGGGATCTTTTCCAGATTTTTTTAAAGTTTTATTTATTTAAGTAATCTCTACACCCAGTGGGTGGCTGAACTCATGACCCTGAGATCAAGAGGTGCTCCCTCCACCGACTGAGCCAGTCAGGAATCTCTCCAGATTTTTAGAGGGCTAGATTATTCAGCAACTTTTTAAATATTTAGGATTCAGTAAAACTGGATTTGGGTTTAGTTTCATACTTCTATTTGTAATTTTTGATGTTGCATCCCTTTCAGGACTAATGTGATATGTATGTTTGATTCATGAGCACTCAAAAATCCACAAACATTGTAAATTAATAAATATGACAGAATTTCAAGGATGAAAAGTATTTCTATTAATAAAGATAAGGATTTTACCTTCAGTAAATAAAGTATGGCATTAGCTTATCTCCCCAGAATCTGTTCAGAAATCTCAGAATTTGGACACTATTCATTCTCTCTTTTGCTTCACATTCCTTTTGGGAAAATTCCTTGAACTATAATCTAAAGAAATCTAAAAGAAATCTAAAGAAAGGCTCTTCACACTGGATATATTTTCTTCCATTTAGATTTTCAAAATCTTAACTGGAATTAAGAATAACTGCTCTCTCCTAGTCAAAATGTCTCTTGCCACCTACTGGTTGTGTGTCATTGAGCACATTAGTTGGCTGAGCCTTACTTTTGTGATCTGTAAAATTGGAACAATATCTTCCCTGCTAAGGTGTATGAGGGTATAAAATGAAATAATATATGTAAAGCACTTAGCCTAGCATGTGATCAGTGGGGCATCTGCTTGAAGATTCTCTCTCCCTCTGCCCCTCTCCCTGCTTACATGCTTTCTCTCTCCCTCTCAAATAAATAAATAAATGAATCTTAAAAAAAAAAAAAAAAGAAAGAAATGCAGATTTTTAGGTCTCAACCCCAAGACATGCTGAATAGGATTCTATTTTAAAGACCCTCCTCCTTCCCCAGTTGATTTGAAAACCTAGCCAAGTTTAAGAAGTACTAGGACAAGGACACCTGCTTAACAAAAGTTTGCTCCCAAACCATGAGATACCAGTTCTTGCTTTTGTAGTTATATAATTTAACCAAGCATCACATAAAGCTAAACAAGCATATGAAAACAGAGTGTTGTCTTTAAGAAAACTAAGTTAAATGCTTTGAAACAACAGTGATGAATGAGTCATAAAAGCTGCTGTTGAAATAAGAAAGAGTGAGACAACTGTAAAGATTGGAAAAATGGTAATAAAAATTTATTGAAAATGATAAAAAAAAATTATCAAATTTGAGCTCTGAGTTCTTCTCTTGCATGCGTTAGCTTCTAGACTTCACTTTAAAGAAATTGAATCATTTACTTACTCAGTCATTGGCTGGGACCCCTCTGAGAAGAGTGTCTGCTCAGCTCAAAAGATAAGGGGAGCCTGGAGTCAACAGCTTGTGGCTGCCAGCTCACCACACGTCTGGGGAGCCAGTCCTTTCCTAAAGGAAGAACTAAACAACACTCGCAATGTTTGGCACGAGCTCAATCTTTTTCTGTTTTGACTTTTAAATCTGTAAACTGATGGATACATACACGGTATAAATAATAAGCCTATGAGACTAATGTCTTATATACTTTGATGGGCAAAGGCTCCTACAAATGTGCGGACTTTGAATGTCCTGAGTCCAAAAATCCTTATGCATTTTTATGATGATGTTTGGAGCTTGACAAGCACTCGGTCATGCTCTCTGGATACCAGTCCCTATAAATACAGTCATAAACTGCCATTCCCAGAGCTACTAATTAAATCTTAACTGATTTTCAAATTATTGTGAATTTCCTAATCAAAATTCTGCACATAAATGGGCTCACTCAGGACGCATGATACATATCTAAACCACCAAGGAAGTATCTGAACAGAGCCAGCAATTTGTCTTCTACCATCTCTACTAAGTTTTACAGACTAGAAATAGCCAGTGGAGAAGGATGTTATGTAATGCAAACAACATATCTGTTAAAGGGTTACTATCCAAAATCTATAAAGAACTTACCAAACTTAACACCTCAAAACCAAATAATCCAGTTAAGAAATGGGCAGAAGACATGAATAGACACTTTTCCAAAGAAGACATCCAGATGGCTAACAGACACATGAAAAGATGCTCAACATCACTCATCATCAGGGAAAGACAAAACAAAACCACAGTGAGATACCACCTCACACCTGTCAGAATGACTAAAATTAACACAAGAAACAACAGGTACTGGCAAGAATGTGGAGAAAGCGGAACCCTCTTGCACTGTTGGTGGGAATGCAAACTGGTGCAGCTACTTTGGTGAACAGTTTGGAGGTTCCTCAAAAAGTTAAAAATAGAGCTACTCCATGATTCAGCAATTGCCACTATTGGATATTTACAAGAAGGATACAAAAATACACGTTCGAAGGGGTACATGCACCCCAATGTTTATAGCAGCATTATCAACAATAGTCAAACTAGGAGACAGCCTAAATGTCCATCAACCAATGAATGGGTAAAGAAGATGTGGCATATATATACAATGGAATATTACTAAACCATCAAAAAGAATGAAATCTTGCCATTTACAATGATGTGGATGGAGCTAGAGTATATTATGCTAAGTGATGTAAGTCAGAGAAATACAAATATGATCTCACTTATATGTAGAATTTAAGAAAGAAAACAGATGAACGTATTGGAAGGGGGGAAAGAAAAAAAAGGAGAGAGGGAAACAAGCCATAAGTGACTCTTAATGATAGAGAATTGAGGGTTACTATAGGGAGGTGAGTGGGGGAAGGGCTAGATGGGTGATAGATATTAAGGTATTAAGGAGGGCACTTGTTGAGATGAGCACTGGGTGCTGTATGTAAGTGATGAGTCACTGAATTCTCCTAAAACCAATATTGTGCTGTATGTTAACTAACTCAGATTTGAATTAAAAAAACAAAAAACAAAACAAAAACAAAGAGAGAAGGATGTTATGTGAAACATCTATCACAATCTCAAGCTTTCTTACATGAAAGCAAGCTGATGTGGTAAAAATAGTGACACTTGAAGTGACAAGACCTATGTTTAAGAATGGCCTCTGTTATTTAGTTCCTAACTTAGTGTCTTTAGGAAATGATTGATCACAGGAAAAAACACCACCAATTCAGTCTGGCTAGAGATTCTGAGGGCCTCCCATACCTTTTCTGTTGATGTGTCTTTTCTGGATTTGTGTGCATAAATTCTCAATTAGAGGGATTTACTTTTTTTTCCCCCAGGAGTTTGTAATCACTTACTCCCTCTGATGTCTGTCTGCAGTACTGCAGGTCCCTTGGAGCTGCAGCAAACCTCCCAGCTTTCTTTTGTTCTCATCAGTGCCCCTAGTGCGTGAGACAAAAACAAGTCTCTTGGGTATTCCCTGACCCCCAAAGCTGGAACATCAGAGGTATGCTCCAACTTTTTCCTTTCCCAGGGAGAAGCCTCTAGCTGAGTTGCTTAATGACTTTCCCAGAATAATTCTGCCTTTGGTTAATTTTCAGAGTTCTGGAAATATTGCTTTTGACAGATTTTGCCAGTGTTCTCATTGCTTTTATGGAGGAGATTTTTGGAAGTCCTTACTCTGCCATTCTGGATATGACTCTTCTCTATTTTGCCTTCATTCTTAAAAGATCCTTTGAATTCTTGCAAAATCTAGATTGATATTAATTTTATTTTTAATTTTATTAATTTTTATTTTTATCTTATGAATTCTCTCATTCTCATTCTCTCTTCCATTATTAATATTGAGAACTAACTAATTCATTCATTAGGAAGTTAGTCTGTTTATTGTCATTGGTTTCTTTTTAAGAGCTCCTATTTTTGGATTTCTGTGAATTTAGTCTGTATGACTATGAATTTCTTTTTATTTAGTCTTCTTGGCCTTTGTTGGGCTCCTTATGTCTGTGGATTGATGTGTCTCAAGTTTATGGAAAATTCTAAGTCATTATCTCTTCAAATACTACTGGCAATTCATTCTCTTTCTTCCTCCTTTGATTAAACTGATATTAAATCTTCTCACATTTCTTAGCTTCTCTTCTACCTGTTTCTTCTATCAAATTGTGTGAACTCCAGATAATTTTTCCTCACTCTTCTTTTAGTCCATGAATCCTCTATATCTCTGCCTTATCATCCATTAAACTCATCTACTGTCTCTCAAATATTATTACATTTTTCATTATAGAAATTATATTTGATTCTTTTATATACTATTTATATTTTTATAATTTTTTATCCTCTGTAGATATCTTCATATCTTTTTTATATGCTTAACATAGTCAGCAAAATTATTTCATAATCTACACACAGCAATTTCAATATCTGGTGTCTTTGCAAGTCTATTTCTTTTCCTGTCCTCCTCATGAAACCTAGTTCCTATGTGCCTAGTCATTTTTGACTGTGTGCTGCACAGCATTTTTATTTTATTTTTTTTTTTATTATTGGTAAAGCTTATACTTACATTAAAAAAAATAGAACATTTGAGTTTGCTTTTGCTAAAGCACAAGTGGGGAGCACAAGTGTTTCTGAAGAACATAAACTAAATTCAAGAGTTGGAATTCCCTAGTTTATCCTGAAGAGCCGGATGGAATGTAATTCCATAAATTATTTCACCTTAATTCACCCACATCCTGAATCCTGACAGTTTAGCCTTTTGGGGTAATAGCTTACTGTGGGGAAGGATTTCTTTTGTTAGTTGTCTGTCTTCTTTGTCTGTCAAAATTAAGGTTCACATCAGCAAATGACTTCAGTGTGTGAGTGGCTTCTGAGAGCACTTATCATTTTGGGTTGTTATTTTCCATTGACTTGGTTTTGTGCCTTGTTTTTTTCTTCCTTTCATTTTTATATTTTTAATAAGATGATTTTAATATTTTACCAAAGTTTTTAGTGTTTTTTGGAAGAATTAATCTGAACTACCTAACAAACCACTAATATAAATAAATTCTTATGGTTCAGTCCATTAAGCATCTGCTTTCAGCTCAGGTCATGATCTCAGGGTCCAGGTATCAAGCCCCATATTGGGCTTCTTGCTCAGAAAGGAGTCTGCTTCTCCCTCTCCCTCTGCCCCACCCCTCCCCACCCCTGCTCGTGCTTGCACACTCTCTCTAAAATAAAATAAAATAAAATAAAATAAAATAAAATAAAATAAAATAAATAGGAATTCCAGTTAAGCATCTTTCTTCATAATGTGCTGTATCTCAGAGAGCTTCACAAATACCATGCTGATTTCTTTAGATGTTCTTTTCCCTGTCCTCATTAGGTTCATTATTGGTTTTATAGGCATACCAATTAGTTTTTCATATATTCTCAATATACTATTCTGGTCTTTCATTTCTTTGGTAGTTGAGTTAAAATATATGTACATAGTAAAATAAACATGTTTGGCATAATTACACACACACAC